>JAVSCE010005249.1:0-404343 GCA_032199065.1 Smutsia gigantea
AAAATTGAATGTTCATAATCATTTAAATATTGGAGATATTTTAACTTAACTCCTAAGTTTTGATGGATTAGCCCTATAAATAGTATAAAAAATATTTAGAAATATGACGATTGTTCAATGTTTAAGTGAATGTTAGTAACAAATAGGTTCTAAGTTTAATGAATTAAGCATTAAACAAAGTAAAAGGAGATGTTTGCATTTCCATTGTGGAGCTAAAAGATCAACACCTTTGACTCTCTTTGTAAAATGCCACACACTGATAAAAGTATGTATTATTCCCTGGGATAGGGGAAGGGCTTGTCAACACACTAGTCTCTCCCTGCACCGGGGCCACGGTTACTTAATTACCAGACACCAGGAGCCTAGCAGGCTGTGACTTCAGCTGCCCTTGGCTTTAAATACAGCTGTACATTTTACAGTTTATATTTTGCCTATCATTGTTACATATCTGAAGCAGATGGGGCATTTTAGTTATGAGTACCCAGTGCCATCTTGACTGAAATCTTTCTTATAGGACTTTTAAAATTAAACTGGAAATACATGATTTTTAAATCTCTATTACCTCCTACTGAATCACAGATTCCTTTAGGCTTCATTCTTCTTTGTATATGCAGGCCCTGACACACAGCAAAATTTTCAATAAATTTTTTTTTCAATAAATATTTTTGAAGAAATTACTGAGAGAGTAACATTTTGTGCAAAATGGGAAATTCTGGAAAGTAAAGGCAGAAAATATTGCTCTATTGCAAAATAAATTGCTGCAACTCTTTGGAACTCAACTGAGCAATGTCTTATAAACATGTTCATAAGCTTTGACTGCACTTAGAGTCAGTATATATTATTAGTAGAATATGTTAATTATACTAATCTGGCCTTAGGTAACAATGAAAAAGAAGCAAAAGAAAACAAAAAAAAATTGGAAACAAACTGCATGTCCTCCCTGGGGAATTGGTTAAATACATTACAGTTCACTCATTAGATGGAAAGTTAACCCTCCACTAATAATATGCTTTGACTATGATATAGCAATATGAAAAATTATTTGTGGCATAAGCTTATTTTACAGACAGCCTCTAGAACACTTATGACAACATTATGAAACACATGGATGAAAAACTGGAAGAAAATAACATCAAAATTGTAGCAGCGTTAACTCCATGACCCTTCCGTTTCTCAAATTACATAAAACATGGTTTTGTAAATTGTCTTGCCTTCTGTTCTTAAATCCACATCAGATTATATGTAGTTTTTTAAAATTTTAATTCCTCCAACTATATATTTAGTTGAAGGCATCAAACAGAGCATTCATTTTGGAAAATGTAGTGTAATCAAGGAACAAATTCTACTTACAGCTTTTAGCTAATAACAAGCGCCAGCTTTAGGGACTCTATTACTTTTGATATGCTATATTTTCAGAAGTTTTACGCACTTAGTAATGTAAGTAAATGTTGAAGTAGCCTTTGGAAAAATGAGAAGGAAATGAAAAGAAATACTGAGTGGAAATTACCAGATAAGGCTCAGATAGACCTTAAAATGTTATTAACCATCCCAGCCAATGACTGCTAGTTCTTTGCTAGTTCCTGCTAGTTTTTCTGGAGGACAGTACTTGGAATGGTCCAAAATTGTAAATGTTCCTTTATAACCTTGATGATGGAGATAATTTGGAACAGCCTCAATAGAACTGGCAATTCTAAGGTTATTAAGCCAAGGCCAATAATACAGAGAACTTCCCTCTAACTCCATCTCTTTTGGGGATGGGCCAGTGGAGAATACACCTTTTCCAGAGACCTAATTACACCCAGGATCCCTGTTAGTCTGAATAGACAGGGGTAATTGAATATTACTGTGCATAAGTACACCTAGAAAGTTTGTTAAAAATACAGGTTTTAGGGCCCCACTTAGCAGAGATTATGGTTAAAAAGATAAAAAGATAGAGGTCAGAAATTTGGTATTTAATGAGCATTTGTAACGACCACTCCCATCCCTACTAGTGAATCTTATGACAATGAGAGGTGGCCTGTTTGTGGAGAAATGGTGTCCTTAATACTTCTAGAATAATCTCAGGCTAAGTATTGGTCGTGAAAATGCTCCCAATCCCTAGGCTGCCCCAAAACTCACCCTGAGTTGATTGGACTGGACTGGGTGTCCTCAGACTTTCCTACAGCAGCTTCGCGGTTGATTCAGCAGCATTCTGACTTCCTCATTAGAGCTTTGGGATTGTATACTGACTCTGTCATTGTCTTTGGGAGAAATGTCACTTCTTCTTTTGAAGAAGTATAGGGTAACCTATTTGTTCACCACTGTGTCAGACACACTAAAGTAGTGATTAGCCAGGGTTCAAAATAAACTCAACATCTCAGGTCTGTGAGTGGATTCATTTGAGTTCCGGGCTTCATTTTAAGCAGATGCCACTCTAGAGAAGAAAAGATGTTCGCACTCCATATGCCACCATTATTTATGCTCATTTTCTTTCTTTTTATTTTCTTTTAATCTGCTGAGCTTTAAATCCATGGCAATCACTTCAAATAAAGACAACCACCTAAGGCAGTGCTGATACCCTTGGGCTGTTGTTCCAAGGTCAAAGGCTCCTTCTCACCACCTATGTTTTGGCTCTTATTCACCTCCACTCTTGGATGAGCCCTGAAATTAAGGGCATCACCACATATTATTACAATCATCATTATTATCTCCATCATCCTCACCACCAAAATCAAGTATTTGTTAAACACATCCTGTGCGACAGATATTTTTTTAGGTGCTACAGATGTCATTTATCCTCACAATCTTATGAGGCCTGTATATGATCTCTCATTTACAAGTAAGGAAAATCCCACGGTGTCTTTACCTTTCATTCCTTCTTCTTCAACTGCACTGAGAATCTCCTCCCAGGAAATTCCAAATGTTGCAACCTGGGGCCTTTGGCTGGTTCTTTTCTTGAAATACAGTCAATCTTCTGCTTATGTATAGAATACTACTTGTACAATGTGCAATACTGTTGAGTGCATCTGTTGTAAGGGAAGTTTTACCCTCAGGAAGATAAAGTAGTATAAAAATATTCAGTGACGATGGATACTGTCTTGCCAATGGGTTCAGCCCTGGGCAAGTTTGCTATACATTCAATGTGACCAAAGAAATTGACAGCAAAACGTTCTGGGGAGAAAGGGTTATACCCAACTTTATTTCGAGGTGGCAGGTCAGTCACTAAAATCCCATTCACTCAGAGTGAGTCTGCATGCAGCAAGCCAGTCTCTGCCTCTGGGCCCCTCTGTCTGCAGAGCCGTCCTCTGGGCCTCTGTCACCTGCTCTCCTGCAGCCTTGCAGCCATGCCACCGCGTCGCGCCCAGAGCACTGGGTGGAGCTCTTTTTATGGAGTCAACAGCCATGGATTGCCTACAGGTGTTCAGTGGGCTAGTCAACCATGGCCAGGTGAGAATCCTGGCCATAGGAACTCTCATTTTATCCACAGATACCTTTAGTATTTTTCCCTGCAATGGATCTCCAGTGGTGACATGTCTTAGTGTATCACCCATGTGAGGTCAAAGAGAGTTTCTAACTGGCTGATCTCAAGTCACATGTCCACCCCATGGCTGTATCAAAGTAGAGACAGAAAGATGTGGCCCCTTTGGCGTCCACAGGAAAGAAATTACTTCCCACTTGTCTTGCCAATGGGTTTCAGCCCCGGGCAAGTTCGCTATGGAATCAGTGCGACCAAAGAAATTGACAGCAGAGCATTCTTTGGGGTGAAAGGGTTTGTTACCCGGCTTGTTCTCCTGGTGGTAAGTTGAGCACTAGCGTCTCTGCCTCTGCCCAGAGCACTAGGCCGAGCTCTCTATATAGCACAGTAATAGCTTATTGCCTAAAGGTGTGGAAGCGGTAGCCTAGCAACAGGCCAGTTACATCATCAGGTGGTTTAAGTTCAATGAGGATCCTGGCCATAGGAACCCCAACTTCCCCACACTCCACCCCTCCAGGATTCTCATCTTACAATCTACATGCTTTCCATCTTCTGCAATGGTCCCTGTGTGAGAAAGCTGGAGCACCGTAACCAGATTCCACACAGCAACAGAGGCTAACAACAACTTAGAGACAATAAAAAATTAAGATACAGATAACAAAAATTATAATAATCCTCAAGCCAAAGGAGGTTCCTAATAACAAAGATTATAATAATCCTCAAGCCAGAGGAAGTTCCCAATCCACAAAGACTTTAGGGGTGATAAGACACATGTTTTAATGCCACCAACATAGGCAAATCTTGTCCATCAGGTAGGATGCATGTGAAAGAGTGGTCCTGTGATAGGACTGTAGCAGGAAGGGGGGTCCCTTCCAGGTCTAGTATACCATACTTTTACTCCTCTCCCCGTGGGGGTTACTGAAAGGTCTATATATAGTGCTACTGGAGGTGCATGCACTGGCCATAATGATAAAACAAAACTCCTGGTAAGATGCTCCTACCTTCTGGCCGTTTGGGATATACTACTGTGACCTTTGGTGGCCACTCTGCTGTTGTTCCAGGAATACACAGGAGGCCAGAATCCAGGCCTTGTCCCCAAGGTTCCAGGAGAGCCAGCCATCATTGGTCCATGTGTCAAAAGGTCCAAGGCCCCATCCACTCAATGGAGTCTCCGGGATTCAGTGCAGTTGGTGCTGGCAGCAAGATGTTATTCTGGTGGCCGAACCTCAGCTTCAGTGAGTCTTCCTTGGTTTGCACTTGCAGTTGTATAGGGGAGGCTGCCATATGTGTTAACATGTCTACGGGGCTCAGGGCTCCCTTTCGGGGTCTCTCATTAAATGCCATAGCACAGTTCATAAACGGACTGACCATCCCCACAGACTATTGGTATCTGAGTTTAGTCTGGACTTCAACAAGCCATTGTGCCTCTCTATCATGCCTGCTGTGGTAGGATTGTATGGCACATGAAACTTCCACTTGATTCCCAGCTGTTGTACCCATTCTTACAGCGTATGTCCAGTAAAATGGGTGCCCTGATCACTCTCAATTACCTGTGGTCGGCCATAGGCAGCAAAGAGACGCTCCAGGCCTCTTTTGATCATCTGCTGGTCTGCACAATGGGTAGGAAAAGCAACCAGAAGTCCAGTAGCTGTGTCCACACAGGTCATCACATACCGATATCCTTCTGACACAGGTAGAGGCCCAATATAGTCTATCTGCCACCTGACGAGTTAGTTATTGTCCCATGTTGCTGTGGAACTTGGTGTAAGTCTTTTTTGGAGCACACGACACACTCCTGCCGGGCTCTACTAACTTCTTCAAGGGTCAAAGGCAAGCCCCATTGACGGGCTACAGGCCACATTGTCTTTTGCCCCACATGGAACAAACGCTGATGTAGCCACTGGGCTACATCAGAGGCAGGCTTTCCTTCTAACCAACTTATCTGGGCCAATTATCTGCTTCATCATTTCCTGGGGATGCCAGTGGCAAATGACCTGTCACATGGTATACTGTAATTATTTTAGTCTGACCACAAGCCCATAAGTTTTGCCACAATTCTTGTCCCCAAAGGGGTAGGGGACCAACCAGCCAGTTAGCATGGTACCAGGTTGGTAGCCACAGGGTCAAGCCCCGATAGACAGCCCAGCTGTCAGTGCAGACAACTATAGGGGAGGGCTCCTGGCTGATCACAAGCCACGCGGTCCACAACTCTGCCCATTGGCTGCTCTTCCCCTCACCATCTTCCATCCATATTGTCTCAATCTTAGGCTGGAAAGCTATGGCCCTCCATTTTGGGGGCTGCCCATGGCTGGAGCCATCTGTGTACCATGCATCTCCAGGAATAGGGGCTCTTCCCTCCCAATAGGGACTCTCTGCTACTAATGGTTCAAAAGCAAGTTCTTCCTGCTTTTCACTAGTATATGTCACCAGCCCCAATAAGTGTTGGAGTTCTTCACTCAAGGGGCTACTAGAGAGGGCACTACGCTGCTACAGGTAAGCACCCCACTTGGCCAGTGTGGGCATTTATGCCACACCACTCCTTGGCTTTTGGGTCCAGTCTCATACCCACCCCAAGATGGGATAGGTGGTTATTACCTTTATCGGTGCCATTTCAGTGATGGGTTCTGTAGCCAGCAAGGCGTGATACATGGCAGCCAGTTGTTTTTCTATCAAAGTGTATCGTACCTCTTCCCCTTTCCAGAGTTGTGACCAGAATCCAACGAGTTGGTGAGTTCGTTCAAGCCGCTGCCAGAGACCCCAGCCATAACCATCTTCAGTCACATGAATGTCCAGCTCACAGGGCCTTGATGGGTCTATCACACTCAAGGCCTGCATGGCCTTGACTTCCCGTTTTGCTGTAGTAAAGGCAGATGCACATGTCTCATCCCAGTCCCACCTGACGCCCTTTCGTACCAACCGGTTTAGGGCTTCAGAATTTGTGCCAAGTGCAGGATAAACGCTCTCCAGTAGCCTAGAGGAACCAAAAACTCCTGTAGCAATGCTATAGTTGTGAGGGTAGGAAAGGCCTGGACTTTATAACTGCTTCTGGTATCACTTTGGTCTTACCCGACCAGACGACCCCCAAGAATTTGACAGACAAACCTGGTCCCTGAACCTTGGTACTGTTCACAGCCCATCCTTTCTCCTGTAAATGTTGCAGCAGTCTAGGTGCTGCACCTTCTAGATCTGAAAGAGAATCGGACATGAGCATAACATCATCAATATAATGGTACAGCCGCACCATTGGCAGTTTCTCCCATGTAGCCAAGTCCTGGGCTACAAGTCCATGACAGATGGTGGGGCTGTGGAGGTATCCCTCTGGGAGGACGGTGAAAGTCCATTGCCATCCTTCCCATGTGAAGGCAAACTGTTCCTGACTTTCCTGCTCAATGTTAATGGAAAAGAAGGCATTAGCAAGATCTACCACATAATGATATGTTCCTAGTTCATGGATGAGAGTATCCATCAAGCCTGCAATAGAGGGGACAGCAGCATGCATAGGGGGTATGACCTTATTCAGTTCTCCGTAATCCACAGTCATATGCCAGGAGCCATCTGGCTTTTTTACTGGCCACACTGGGGAATTGAATGGATTATGAGTGGGCTTTATAATACCCACCTTTTCCAGCTCCTGGAGAGTTTCTCCAATCTCTTTATGCCCCCCAGGCAGTTTGTACTGTTTGGTATTAGTCACCTGCCGAGGCACAGGCAAAGCTATGGGCGGGTGCCTAGCATGTCCCCTCAGAACTGCCTTCACCACACGTACTCTCAGTCTGAACTCACCCAACCATAGACACTGCAGGATATCAATCCCCAAAATATACTCAGGGATAGGAGATATATACACGGTATACTCTTTTGGGGATAGATGCCCTATTCCCAAAGGGATTTGGGCTTTTTTCACTCTGATAGCCTTCCCCCCGTATCCATCTATGATAGTGGGGGTCCAGGGAAGCACTCAGGGTTACCATGAATCAGTGAACATTCAGCCCCAGTGTCCACCAGAGCCAGGACACATTGTATGTTCACTGGGGACCAATGGATAGCTATTTCAACATGTAGTCTCCAGTCCCCCCTCTGGTCCCTCAGGGAAGATACCTTGACCTTCCCCTCAGTCAAACTGTGTTCCCCAATCACCTTCCTGTATGGGCTCAAGTGAGGTTGGCTTGCTTTCCAGCAGGAAGTCTTGCAAACAGACAGGCAGGACTCGTGGCTCTGTGTTTGATCTCTGCCTCTTTGGTCTTAATGGCTGGAATTGCTGCTCTGATTTCAGCTGTTGCCATAGCTCTAGTAAGATCCTATTTGACTTCCCATCTAATTTCCTTCCATCTGCTTCTGCCCATATTAAATCAACCCACATATGGGTCCTTGTAACCTTCATGGGGCCCCGTAAATTCTTCTTGTGAGCAACAGGTCTTATCTCTTTCCAAATTCTCGTTGCTTCAGCCTCTCCTAAGTCTGCTCCTGTACGTGTCACCTCACTTATGGGATGTCCTAAGTGAGGGGAAAGAATGGCCACTAGAGACCCAAAGAGGGATGTAGGAGCTGTTTGAAGTACAGTATTTCTCAACCCAGTAGTGAAAATCTCTTCATCTGGGCCATAATTCTCTGGACTATAGATGGCATTTCTCATGCCTAGCTCTCGTAGCACCTGTTGGAGTTCAGCATACGTCTGCCATCTAACAGGAGAGGATGGTAGATCACCCAGATTGGGCCACACAGAACAAAGTGCAGCCATGAGCCAATCAAGGAGGGTGTGACTCCCTGGGGTCTGATGTGCATTTTATAATCACTGCCTCAAGGCAGGCTGCACGGTCAGGGAAGACAGCTTTCCCATCTCTGATCCCGACAGAACAATCCATCCACCCCTAAGTCCCACAGACACAGGAGCCAAGCTGATATTGACTCTGAGGGCTTCTGCCTAAACCGGGAGCCCAAATCCACCAGCTCAGCCTGAGTACAGGGGTGGACCATAGAGTGCTCCGCGACCTGGGGAGGGGGCTGCTCCTCTCCTTGGGGAACCTTCAGCTGCTGGGTCTTTATTTTCTTTACAACCACTGGGCGTGCTTTCAATACAGGAGGTGCCAGTGCCTCCGACATCACCCCTTCATCCTTCCCCAGCTCCTCCATTTCTGAGGCTGATGGCACCTTTCTCTCCCCTCCCCCGAGTGCCTCCTCTGTTACAACCTTTACATTTTCTAGTGTGCCTCGCAGCAATGCTAGCTCAGTCTTCAGAAGGTCTCTTACCTTCAGCTCAGTGCTTCGCAGCTGACGTTCTCGTACCACCTCTGCCTGTGCTTCCCTCGGGAGTTTGTCTTTTTCCTTGATGGCCTCATCCTCCTTCAGAGCACCTGGCAGCACTGCCGTCTCATCTCCAGTGGCACCTTGCTGCCGGTGCTCTTGTATCATTGCTATCTCTTTCTTCAGGGAATCCACAAAAGTGTGCAGCTCGCATTCTCGTGCCACCTCTTCTCGCATCAATGCCATTTCCCTCCTCAGGGAATCCACAGACGTTTGCAGCTCGCATTCTTGTGCCGCCATTTCCTCTGTAGACTTTTTTAATACTGTGAGAAGCAGCCAACCCACAATCCCTGCTGCCTCACGGACACTCTGCTTCTCAAAGGATCTGCTTACTATACCAAGGGCTGCCTCTACTGCCTCAGGTGTCACCTCCACTTGCCTCCCGTCCTGGGGTGGGGCCCAGTCCTCTAGGAGGCAAGCCACCTCAGACCACATACCCACTGGGGGACGATCCACTGTTTCCCCATTCACAGGGGCAGCCTGCTGACGCACCCCTCCCATAAGGGCAGCTTGTCTTTTTCCTTGGTCAACAATGAATCCTGCCAACTATACCAATTGTCTTGCCAATGGGTTTCAGCCCCAGGCAAGTTCACTATGGATTCAATGTGACCAAAGAAACTGACAGCAGAACGTTCTTTGGGGTGAAAGGGTTTATCACCCGGCTTGTTCTGGTGGTAGGTCGAGTACTAGCGTCTCTGCCTCCACCCAGAGCACTGGGCCGAGCTCTCTATATAGCACAATAATAGCTTATTGCCTAAAGGTGTGGAAGCAGTAGCCTAGCAATAGGCCAGTTACATCATCAGGTGGTTTAAGTTCAGTGAGGATCCTGGCCATAGCAACCCCAACTTCCCCACACCACTAAATCTACAATTAGAAGCCAATCTCCCCAATGGCATTGTGATGGCTACTTCTATGTGTCAACTTGACCAGGCCCAGGGACATGTCTGTGATGGGTGTTTCTGAATGAGATTTACATTTAAACGATAGACTAAGAAAGCAGATTGCCCTCCCTAATGTGAGTGGGCCTCATCCAATCAGTTGAAGGTCTGAATAGAACAAAAAGCCTGACCCTCCCACAGTAATAGGAACCACCTTCTGCCTGACTGTCTTGAACTGGGACATCAGTTTTTCTGCTTTCAGACTACAACTGAAACATCAGCTTTTGGGCAGGAAAATACCACTGACTCTTCTGGGTCTCAGAACTTTCATCTCAGCCTGGAGCTGCACCACTGGCTCTCCAGCTTGCTGACTGCACATTGTGAGACTTGTTAGTCTATAAAATCATGTGAGCCAATTCCAAATATATGCACATAGACACAACACATATAAATATATCCTGGCAGTTCTATTTCTCTGGAGAACCCTGATTAATATAGGTAGGGAGCTTGGATACCAAGCATCAAAAAATGACAAATATCCACTATAACAGTTTTTCATCATTTTGAACACATTCTTAAATTTGTCATTTTCCTTCTCAATCACATGCCTCATTGAAGGGTCATAAATAGATTGGGATTTATCATTTAAGGATCTTTTAAAAAGTCCATTTTTATCTCAGTTGCATTGTTACTTATTCCTTTTCAATTTCCCAATCTGTAACTTTTTCATAAGATTAAAATGCCATGGTTATATTTAATTGTTTGATCCTCACTGTATATACATTTGTCTGGATCAATTTAAAGTGCTGGGTTGCAGACAACGTTACAGATTGATGGCTTGCAAAGCTCATTTTTCAACCATAAGAAAATCCACTACAGACATGCTCAAGTCAAGGACTTCTGGTGCCACGGGTCCTTTCTCATGAGGGAGAGAATTCATTCCTCCTTTGGCTATAAACCAAGGCTCATGGAACTGCTATAGGAAGGGGCAGGCATGGAGGGAGACTCTTTTCTCTCTCTTACTAATGGTGTTCCTTTACCAAGACAGCTTTCATTTTACAAATAAGAGCAGAATAGCAAAGAAATGGGCATCATAAAGAGCATTAGGATTGAAGTTAAAGTTAACTATTTTAACAATCACCTGTTAATTGGAGTGGTCCTGGTCATGGGGAGAGCAGGTGTGAGCAGTTAACAGATGTGAAGCCAGATTTTCTCATTAATAAGAAAGGTGTCTCTCTCTAATCATCAGCCTGTCATTTCAATGGCACAGTATAATGGAATATAGCATTTAATCAGAAAGTACTGATTAATATATTAAAGCAATTATTGCAGTGAAAATGGTTCATTTTATTAAAGATAAAAAAACAAGAATCAAACCACAGCTGATCAAATTACTTACCTTGCAGGCACAGTCAACAGGAACAGCTCAATATAGCACCATTTATCTCTAAGGCAGGAATCCTGCCTCTCCTTCATTTCTAACACTATATTCATAAAGGGAATCTGCTTATCTCTTTACTGCAGTAATGAAATCTGGAAATGGAAATGCTAAACATTCATTCGGGATAGTATAAAGTACACACTCTTTCCCTCTCACACCAAACCCTGCAAATAACAGGAAACATATTTTAAAGTATATTCAGCAGGCTGAAAACACAAAGGAGAAATACATTAGACAACAAAACTATGAGAAATCCTGGAAGTACAAAGTGCAATAGGTTGATTTTATAAGGGAACTCAGAGCACAAGAGAAATGGGAAGGAGTTCAAGCAGAAAAGGTGGGGATAGCTTTCAGGGTATTCTACACTGGACTTTCAATGTAAAAATTCTTTCCTGCTATGTTGGAAATTTACATTTCTCAGAATCCCAAGAAAAATCAGTTGAGAAATTAGAGGGAAAAACTAATTTTCCTGCAAGTCTAACTGCCTTGCCAATGGGTTTCAGCCCTGGGCAAGTTCGCTATGGATTCAACGTGACCAAAGAAATTGACAGCAAAAACTGTTCTTGGGGTGAAAGGGTTATACCCAACTTTATTTCCAGGTGGCAGGTCAGTCACTAAAACCCATTCACTCAGAGCGAGTCCGTATGCAGCAAGCCCGTCTCTGCCTCTGGGCTCCTCTGTCTGCACAGCCGTCCTCTGGGCCTCTCTGCCCACACAGCCATCCCACACAGCCGTCCTCTGGGCCTCTCTGCACAGCCGTCCCACACAGCTGTCCTCTGGGCCTCTCTGCACAGCTGTCCCACTCAGCCATCCTCTGGGCCTCTCTGCACAGCTGTCCCACACAGCTGTCCTCTGGGCCTCTCTGCACAGCTGTCCCACACAGCCATCCTCTAGGCCTCTCTGCACAGCTGTCCCACACAGCTGTCCTCTGGGCCTCTCTGCACAGCTGTCCCACACAGCTGTCCTCTAGGCCTCTCTGCACAGCCGTCCCACACAGCCGTCCTCTGGGCCTCTCTGCACAGCTGTCCCACTCAGCCATCCTCTGGGCCTCTGTCCTGGGCGCTGTCACCACTCCAGCCTCTGCTCTGCTCTCCTGCAGCCTTGCAGCCATGCCACCCTGTCGCACCCAGAGCACTGGGCAGAGCTCTTTATATAGAGTCAACAGCCATGTATTGCCCACAGGTGTGCAGTGAGCTAATCAGCCAGGGCCAGGTGAGAATCCTGGCCACAGGAACTCTTATTTTATCCACACTAACAGTCAACATAAGGCAGTGCTGGTTCCAAGGAATTCAGTGATATCTACTACAAAACAAGACATTTGGGGCCTGATATTTATTCCAGGAACCTGGACAGGAACATGGAGTAGAGAAACAGAAATGCTCTAATCCAGCCGTGCTGTATTAGATACCATGTCATAAGGGTGTTCAGGGCCCTGTCAGCTACTAAGAGTAAGTTATTCTTGAAAATCAAATAAATATCAAAAATTTTGTCCTCATCATATACTTTAAATAAATTCAGTGAATGGTATGCCAAGCAATAACAAGCTTGGAAAGCAAAATAAGTGCCTAAATCAGCAACTTCAACTTCAAGTGCTTCTGTGCAGTACTGTGAACCAAGGTTCACAGATGATTTTAACATTACATCACTCAGGTATTGCCCAACGATATTTTCTTGCATTATCCAGGGTCTGAATGTTTGCTCTAGGCTACAGTTCTTTGTAAATACCTTCAGAGAGGACATGTAAGGAGAACATGTGAATATTATTGAAGGATAGTCCCTTAGGAAATTAGAAACTGATCTGAAATCTGAAGGAGGAAAAGCAATATGGATATCAACAAAAACAGCAAAAATTGTTTAAAAAGGAAATAAGCTTATATGAAACAACATATATCCTAATACCCAACTTGGATGTGGGTTAGGATGAGTGAACAAATGTCGATGCAGAATAAAAGCAATTTTTGGCATGAAACACATATCAACACCATCACAGCAACTAATAATTTGTGTATTTTAAAATTCAAGAATATTAACTTTTAAACACTAAATACATATGATATAATCTTTACACTTTTTAATGATTTTAATTTGACATTTATTTTGTTTTCATGTTCCCTGTTTTCTCTTATATCAATATCAAGTAGAGATCATTTTTTAACGTTACTGAAATATATAATTGTTTCCATATACCAATTAATAATAAATACATTTCTGAACTTTTAGTAAAACCTTTTGTGAGAAAATAATTTATTGTTTATTATTATAGTCACTCACTGCTAATTAACAATATGTAAATAAAATATATATTTTTAAGTACTGAATAACATCATTTCAGGAATTCGTGAGAATTCCTGAGTATTCTTATCCTTCGTTTCCAAACATCAAAGATTAATAGCTTTTGGGAATTTGGAAACCCTATAATAATCTAAACCCAGAAGTAGTGAAAGTCTGGGGCAGAAGGGGCACAGGGCAATTTGCCTACAGGTCGCCCTTGCGCCCCCACCTACTCCAAAAGGCAGTGTCTGAGGAGACGTCAGATAGCCACGAGGTGGCAGCAGTGAGTATAAGTGTTCAGGTCTGAGATTGGGCAAAACCAAGAGGACTGACACTCGGAAACCTCCCAAACTCTCCGTAGTTTCCTTAAAAACTAATGATATTAAAGCTGTGAACTGCCTTAATTTACCTATTCTGGTTATTCATCTTTTCACTTGATTTTGATTGTTTAGCAAGAAAACATAAGTATTGTGGTCTCTTGTTTTCAAAGTGGGAAGCATGCTAGTAATCAGAACAGTGTCTGGAATGTAATAAACATTCAAGTATATGTTAAATAAATTAATGGATGACACAATTCACAAAGGAACAGAAAATGCTTTTACTTGAGACTGGCTACTTTTCTGTAAGTCAAAATTACGTGAACTCAATCAGATTTCATATAAAGTACTGTAATTGCAGATTAGATTATATGTCATAACCCTGGTATATAACCTTTTATAAAATAACTACACACAATTTTTATCTTCTTAAACTTCATCCAGTTGGAGACTGAAGAATCAGCTTTAATAGGAACTTAATATTTCTTCAGGCATATTATAAGAATTATCTTAGCAGAAGTTAATAGGAGACTCAGAGATATTCATCAGGTATAAGAAAAACAGGTCAAGGTTAATTGTCTTGTTTTCTCATTGTAAACTCACCTGCTTGTCTGCATATAAAATTGGACACATACTATACATAAAATAAAAACAATAAAAAATTAAACTGAAATTACCGTAATAGGCCATTATACTGGGCTTTATGGGGGTTTGTTTGGCATCTGTTTTTACTGTTAGTGAAATGGTTCTTTACAAAATCAAGCCACACAGGCAATCTCAGCAGGAAGAGGTAACCTGAATTGTCACAGGATAATAGTTTGGGTTACTGCCTTAGTGTTAACGTCATGGAAAACTTTGAAAAAAAGTTTGAGCGCCCCCTTGTGGTAGAAGTTTTGAGAGCGCAACTCAAATCCCAGGTTGTTTCTGCAGGAAAACTCTGAATATATCTCAGTGTGCCAGGAGAGAAACTGCATTTTTTAAATGAATAAAAAGACCAGGAAAGCTCTGACAAGTGGCTTTAGAATGCACCAAAGAGGGCTGTTTATTTGAAGAACCTCTAATATTGGAAATATCAGAATGTGCATTAATGCCTTGGGACAGCATCCTGCTGATAGGTGTGTATCTGTATGCTAATTACTAGCATATAAAATATTTTGGTATGCGTCATAACAATTCAGGTTTCCAGCTTCTCTTTAACAATCAGAAGATCTGGAATCATTAGCTGGAACTGAGTACTTAATGCTCCCTAAGGATAGGACGGTTCATTTCATCACAGTCCCACTACAAAAGTTCACCCATTAGGTTACTTTCTTGGCCACTGTTGGTATCTGGATGTGTGATCGCTATCAAAGCAGGAAATGCAGAGCAAAAAGGCTCCAAGGTGGTTGGAATAGCTCAAAACATGGGATAAAGGAGCCTCCTGGTTCCCAGTTTTGTCACTTCCCAGCCGGTCACCTCGGGCAAAAACAACCCATCATTAAGCCCATCACCTTGGTAAAGCAGGCTTTTCAGCCACTCTTAATCATGTTCACCTCATTTCACCTTTTCTTAGACATTATCAATAGCACAAGTTGCTTTATTGTATAAAATCTCATGCATTTGTTCAGTTTACTGATTTGTTTTTATAATGATTGTCTGTGTCCTCCTTAAGGGAAGAGACCTGTTATGTTCAGGGCTGAGTTCTAGAGCCTAGCACAGTGCCTCACACTAAGGGCCCCACCAATATCTAGGTGCCTCATAGGGTATTGTTCCCCAAACGGACACTGAAGATGGCTGGTTCTCTATATTCTCATGTGTTATCGCCAGGGAGAATGGAAAAAGGAGAATGGGTGACTGTCATGAAATCCAGCTGATGTGCCCAAGGAGAACTCACAGTCAAGGAAGCACCAATACACTTTGCTGGATGAAGCACTTCTCAGCTGTCAGCCTGACCCTGAACCGACTCCAAGAATTCTCTCTGAAGGGCTTACTGGATTCATCCAGGAATACTTGGTATCACTTGTGATTCACAGATTTGGGACATTTGCTTTTCTTAATTTTTTGATCCACTTCTAAACTCTAAAATGGGTTTCAGAATTAAATAACTTGGGAACTTGGGAAGAGAGTGAGTGTCTTCATCCCTAGGGCCAGATCTCTTTACTTAATATGTTACAGCTTATCATATCAGCATACACATTAACAGCAAGAAGACAACCCATAGACATATGACAGACATGTTTAAGAAAAACTAACCACGAGTGCTGTCACAAAGTCATAATTTGAATTATTTTTTACCCACATGCTTGGGAAATGGTATGGCTTAGCATTCAATCTTGCCATTGCCTCTAGAATATTCTCCCCGTGTCCCTGAAAAGGAAGCTTTGTGGCCCCCCGTTTACACTCCACTGGCTACAAAGCAATAGAAAAGGAATCACAAAAGTGGCAAAGTGTATGTCTATCAGCCCTTTCTTCCTCCATCCCCATTCCCCGCACACCCGAGTCAACCTCAGCAAGACACCATGAGCACACTGCCTTCTCTTTGACCTCACTTGTCGTTGCTTTCAGGAAACTTTGACCTTTAAAGCTTATTATTGCTGCTTAACTAAAAAAACTTCCCTAAACCTTACCAGCCTCAGGTTCAAAGGAGGCATTTATTAACATTAAGATCCCAAATGTTACTGCACCCACATCTTGGGATATAAACAAAAGGACACTGCAGAATGCCACCTGGTTATGTTCGTTGGTCCATATTTATGAATTGATCCATCAGGCTGGTTCACCATGAAACTTGCTCTGTGTTCTTATTCCAGCCTTTCAAACGAATGCCTGAGAAGTGCCTGTGGTTGATACCTGCCATGGGAACACCAGAATCCTTTCAAGTGGGCATTTCCCATGCTCCCCAAACTGCCGATGGATGCTAGTGCTACGTGGTGTCATGCTCCATTCACAGGTGAGCAGAATGACTCTCTTTCTATGTGCTAGGCCTTATTCCCCGACCACCAACGGGAAATCACATGTACCTACTATCCCAGAATCCTCCCTCCACCAACCTGCCCCATTGGAATCTGTCTGCAGCCTCTGTCTGTCTCCCCTGGACTCTAATCCATTCACATTTCTTTCCCCCAACTCCTCAAGGCAGCACCCCCCACCCCCAGTACAAATAAACTGCTGTACCGATGGGCAGGAGTCTCCAGCTCCATCAGCTTATCAGAAATTTCCTGGCAGATCTGAAACCCAGTTCTGTGTACACCTTGACTGAATCCACTGAAGTTTATTTCATAAGCTCAGAGTTTTTAGAGCAACACCGTCCCATAGAAATGGCACGCTGCCACAAATGCAAGCCACATGTCAACTTAAAATTTCCTAGCAGCCACATTAAAGGAAGGGAAAAGAACAAGTGAAAGTGATTATAGTAATTTATTTTAACCAAATATATGCAAAATAATATTTCTATGTTTCAATCAAAATGAAAATAATTATTGAGATATTTTCATTCATTTTTTTCATATGGTCTTCAAAATAAGTGTGTATTCTCTATTTATTTCACATCTGTTTCCAGCCACATTGCAACTGCTTGATAGGCATGTGTGGCTAGTAGCTATCCCATTCAGCAGCTCAGGTTTAGAGCATAGGAAAGAATTTTAGAAATTACATTGCTCAACCCCCTTATCTTGCCAGTGAGGCTTAGAGAGATCACATGATTTCCTACAAGTCAAACAGCTCATCAGTAGCAGAGACGGGACTCAAACTCTGGCACCCAGTGCCCAATCACATGCATTTTTGTTCTTTTAATGTGGCTTATCTTCAATGTGTGAAACCACTCAACTACTGAAACATTCACATCGAAAATATAACTAAGAGTGTGCCCAAATGATCTGGACAGTTGATTTTATAGGAAAAGATAATGTTTCCAGTTGAGTAAAACCTTACTTGCAATTGACTTTCGATTAAACGCTCTCTGAACTAGGTCAGTTAAAATCAACCTAATCTTTAACCTAGAACATGACTATATTTTTCAGATAAAATTATTTGACTGACAAAAAAGGAGAGCCATAGGTAATATTTATCCAGCTCTGAACCATATGCAGAGATGTGTGCTACATTCTAAATGGTGCTCAGCAGTTTTCAGCATCATCTCCTGTAATCCCTGTAGCAATTCGAGTAGAAACTATTATAATCCATTTTAAAGATGAAGTCATTGAAGCCTGGTGAAGTAAGTAACTAGCCCAGGCCAAGAAACCAATAACAATAGCAGAAAAAGCACATGGCCAGTGATTAATGCTTTTAGTCAAGAACAGAACTTGAACTCAAACCTTAGCCCTGACTCCCTAGCCAGGGGCTCTTTCATTTCACCACTTAGTCTCCAAATACCTAGTCGTCTGTTGAGCTGAGATACGTGGAGCCTTATCTGCAATACAAGTCCAAAAGGCTGAGTATTTCGTAGAATACTATAGTATATATGGTATATGTGCAGAATGCTATATATATATATATATATATATATATATATATATATATATATATATATAGGATACTCTAGTAATGCTATAGTATTTCCTATAAGACTAGATAACCGTGTCTTATCTAGTGCTTCACTAGGGACAAACATTACCCATGGAACCATCTTATTCCATGTTGCACTGAGATCAGTTGTAATTCCAGCTCATGGCTCCTCTGACAGCTAATTTTCATCTGTAGATGGGCTCTTGCACAGCCATTTATGCAATCTTGAATTCCATTACAAATGTATTTATCAATTTCAAGGTCAATGACCTAACCACCTTGCCCTGAAGACCTGTCATCTTCCTGCTGTCTTTTTCAGGATTATCTTCACATCATGTATAATAATACGACATTCACATACAGGTTCTCTTAATTAATGCCATTTAGTTCGACCTGAACTTGCAGGATCGTTTCTAAAGATTTGTGCCGAACCCATGTACTTCTATGATTGACTCTGGGCTATATTCATGTGTGAAAAAACTTTGATCTCAAAAGGAAAATCATTTTAGGATTTTAGCATTCAATTAAGTCACGCACTCTGGTCCTGTTAAGTTGCTGTCCTGTACTTAGCCCATTTGAAAAATTCCTGAAAAATACTAACCATGTCTATAAGGGCTTACACCCTATTAATCACATCAGCATTACAGATTGTCATGGCTGGATGACACAACAGAGTAAGTAAGCAGGTATTTAGAGAACCAACGAAGCTGGAATTTCTTTTTTTAAAAAAGAAGCATCTGACTTCAGCATGAGTGTAAGTCTAATCAGTAAAGACTAATATTGTTTTTTATTTAAAATTAGAGAGTGGGAATCACCATGATATTTCCAGTGTTCCATTCCCATAAAAATCAGGCTCTGGCTAACACTCATTTCAAGGTGTTCTCAATTGCTTCACAAAGTTTGTAAGTATGGTCAAGTAGAAAAATTAATTATACCACAACTACAAACATTTAGAACTCCATAAAAACAAGGGTAACAACCAGGGCTATCATTGAGCACTAACTACATGCCCGGCACAGTGCTGTATTCTTTAAAGGCTTTATATCTTTTAATCCCAAGTAGAAAATTTTTGGAACAGGACTCTTACTATTCCCATTTCTAGAGATGAGAAACATGAGCTCTGAGGGGTTGAACAATTTATTAAAAGTCACATGACATATGTTAATTTTTTTGAGTTTTAAATGAGCATATTTGGGAATGTTTGGTTGACTGATAAACAAAAAAATCAAAGCGTAACAGCCCAGTAAAAAGAACGAATTAACAAAATGAATGACACATTGGTGCCTCCAACCTGCAGTACTGAAGAAAAGTAGCAGATACCTTTTGTGTTCTATTTGGATACACTCTCACTAACATTGCAAGCCAGCACAGAGCTCCAAGCCTGACTAGGCCAGTCACATACATAGTTACAAGTCAATGGGAAGCGTGGTGCACCACCTACCTTTATAGAGAACCTAGATCCAAAAGATCCACAGTTGTTCAAAGATCTCAGCAATTAATTAGCCAATTCTCTTCTATAGTTGTAAATATCATGTTGCTGTTTTCAGTAGAAATAATACAGCACAGAGAATAAATCTGGGAAGTTCCTTCTTTGGTCAGTGCTCTGCTGAGAACAGTCTCATCCCCCGCTCCAGGACCTGAGCTTAAAGGAACTCTACTAGGACCCTCCGATTCTGATCCCTGGTGTTTCCACCTCCTGCAATGGGCAGGTCACCGACTTTGTGCCTGCCTCCACTACTTTCTATATAAAAAGAACAGTTATACTCTATCCCAATGGAGATCATAAAGTTAGAATTTTGCTTTCCCTTTGAAGATGAAGGTATCCATAATAGCTACTAATAATTATCTGGCAAATTGGTGAATGTGTTTTTCTATTCAAAGCACTAAATTATCTCTTAATGTATTTCCAGTTCTTTCTCATCACTCACTTAATAATAATATGTTGACTGCTGCAGAATATTTTTGTTTACAAAGGAAAGCTAACTCAGAAGATGGACTGTAATAATGGGGTCTTATATTAGCTAGACCTTTTAAACCCACTTTTACCCACAGGTAAAAGCTTGCTCATAATACTGGCTTTGGTGATGAGGAAGTATCGATGAATCTAATCATTTATTCTAAGGTGATTTACAGAGGGTTACAATTTTAGAGGTTTACGGGGCCATAGGTATTCTAATTCACCTTTAAGATGGTATTATTCCCCTAAAATTCTTGGCAAAGTCTTCAGATGGTCAGTCAGGACTTTCAGACCTAAATCACCCTCTGAATTCAGGCTGGATGTATTGGGATTATATCATGATTCACTTGACATGACCAATTACTAATTTGCTACATTATGAAATACTCTATGACTTCATTTGGACTTTTCGGGAATTTCTATTAGTTTATATATGATGCAAAGTGAGTGACCCAGAAGGAATCTGACTGTTGCCTTACCAGCAATGGCTAAGACGCCAAGGACATGCATCCCAGACTCTTCTTTTGAATAACAGTGATGACCTGGGAAACATGCCCTCATCAACAGCAACATAAAATTAACTTCAAAATATCAGGGATTCTACCTGCCTTCTTCGATAAGGAGAAATACCTTTTGACTGGTTACTTTTAAAAACATAAATTCAGTAACTATGACCAAAATTTTAGTAAATCAAATAATATAGGAAAAAATGCCAATTTCCCAGATGGCATGTTAGATTATGAAATATAGATGATACTTAATTTGATGCTGCATGTGAGACTTGGCTTCCAAAATAAATTATTTTAAATATTTTCCTTAATCTTAAAATTCCCAAAAAAGAATATTTCCTAAAAAGAGCTTGTATTTAACTACAAGTAAAACAGTTATCAAGAAAGAAATTAGGCAACATTTAAAGCTAATAGGAAGTACATTTTTATGTATAGAATTATAATTCTATCAGTAAGTTGACCAAAGCTGTCTTCAAATATGTATCTGTATGTATATATATGTATACATGTAAGTCTATACTAACAAATTAATGTTTGCACAAAAATGTTCTAAAAGGACCCAAATTTAAAGTTAATATTCAACATTTAAATAATCTAAATGCACATTAGTAAGATAGTTAAACTAGCAATGTTTTATTAATATGAAATAATATTTTGTAGTCATTAAAAAATTTCCTGAATTTTATGACAGGCAAAATGTTAAATAAGAAAGTAGGGTAAAAATTAAATATATGATCCAAGATATTTTACTGAGTCTGTGTGTATGTTCATGAACCTGCAAGAAAAAAAGATACATCAGGATGTTAAAAGAAGTTATTCTGGGAGTGGAGTTATGGGGTTCCTTTATTTTTTAATCTTATTAAAAATTTCTAAATTTGCTGCAATAAACAAGTGCCATTATTATGTTTTTAAATAACCATAAGGATTTGTATGAAAACTTCTCAGTGTATACAAATATGTTTTATGTAATAGCTAAGTTCCCAGAAGAGATCAAGTATTTCATGCATAAATTTTCCATTACTCATAATTCATAAGTCATCAAGACATCCTGAGAAAGGCAGCCAGCCTCTCCAAGGCCAAGTATCAAGACAATCCATTTCAAGAGAACTTTGAGAAAAAGAAATCTCAGGGTTTGAGAACTTTTACCACCATCACAGGATGGCATTTCCTTCTTGTAGGAAGTTGATGCAAAAAAAAAAAGTCTATGACTATAATTCATTAAAAAAAAAATACTTAGGTCTCAATGTTTCTTCCAAAAATATTTCCAAAAAAATCTCAAGAGCTGAGAACACCTGCCAATCTTATTCTTAAATCTGTTTTTGAAGCCCATTTATGTATGCTTTGGTATATATTTCTTTACAAATAAACTGTGGAGACAATTTTACCCTTGTAAACCAAATAAGGCAAAAGAAAGTTATAACCAGATGTTATCCAGGTTCATATTTTTAACTCAAGGGAGCTAAACAAGTCATCAGACTCCCAGTCGTCCTCATCTCATCAGTTTCCCTCTGCTGAAACACTTCCTTGGTTTTCCCCAAAAGAGCTTGATTCTCCGTCCCAGACCAAGCTCCTTTGTTTGCATTCCATTCACTAAGCATGTGATGCCCATTCTGAGGTCCAGGGTTATTTGTCCATCAAAAAATACTAACTTTGGAGGAGGGCCAGAAAAGGTGAGGATAATGTCTCAGTTTTGCTTGACATTGTACTTGATAGAGAACAAATATCTTTTCTAGTTTCTATCTGATAGTGCACTGTAATGTCTGAGCTATTGTGAAGAAAGGGACACTCTTGGCCTGAGTAAGGAGGTATCATTTGTTCCGTCCAAAAACAGCTTTGCAAGTTCTAGTTCTCATTCTGGAAGATGCTGGAAACCAAGATCAATATGAAAGGTGGTGTAAAACAGTGGGAGAAAATCTAAAGAGCAAGTGATGCTTGGGATACATAACATTTGATAAATGTCTGACACATAGTGTTTGATAAATGTTTATTAAATGAATAAAGGTGTACTGGTCTTGGAGCAGTTCCTGGTGCTTATGTACTCAGTATGGTCCCAGTGTTTATTACAAGCCCACCTCCCCAATCTGTACATACTCTTCTGGAAAGGAGCTGGTAAAGCAAAGGGAAATACTGCAAGTTCCAGTCAAGTCAACTCGTGGATGGCAGAACTCCAGAACACAAAGGACCCTGGAGTACCAGGCATAGAATGTGTTGCAAAGCATCTCCTTACCTCCTCATCCCCTGAGGTATGAAGGCTGACCGCCTGCCGCAACTAGGGGCACCATACCCCAGCACACAGCAATACTTCGGTCACCAGCACATTTCTGGACATGGCCAGGCTAGGCTCTGGCACTGGTACTTGTAGAGATCCATCAGGATAAGAGACCATAGTTCAGATCAAATGTTTGTTAATATGAATGAATCTCTTTATATGATTTCAGCTATGTGCTCCTCTAAGAAGCCAAAGAAGGTAATTCAAAAAATACATTGAAATGCATTTTTTTTTGTTTTCAAATAAATAGTAAAATTCTTCCGTTAGGTAAACTTAGTTATTGTATGTATTTGGCATGTATTCCTCTTAGAAAGAATAAAAGGTATAGTCTGGTTTCTAAATTTTTCCTATGGCTTTGATCATTATATGTAGAAATAGAGATATAGAAATAAATCATAGCAATCGGAACCCTTCCAGTGGAAGGCTATACTCTGAATAGTCATCAAACTGCTTGGAAATTACATTCACTGTTTCAGATGGTGTTCATATAGAAGTGTAGAAATATTTTCAGTAGCTTTCTGGAAACTGAAAGGTTTAAAGTTTCTAAAAAATGCTTAGCTTAAATCAGATGGGTATTCAGGTGCTATAAAAAATCCAAGTTATTTTTTAATTTATAGAAAGACTGAAATTTAGTAAATCGTGTCTGAACTCTTATACCATGAGCATTTGTTCAAAGAGCACATTGCTTTAAGAGGTACAAACTTCCAATTATAAAATAAATAAGTCATGGGATATAATGTACAGCATAGGAAATATAGTCAATAATACTGTAATAGCTTTGTTTGCTGACAGATGGTAACTAGGAGATGAAGGCCTTGGGGGACAGTTTGTCATCGCTCATCATCCTCCGTATGGAGGAGATCAAGAGCAAGAGAGTGTCATCCACACCGTAAATTTGGCAACACAGATAAACCGATTCTCTAATCTTATTACTACACAGTACAAAAATGATCCAAGTAGAAATAAGCACTAGCTTTATTTAGTCATCTGTGTTATAATCTCATGAGATAATAAACTAAGCATACAGCAGATAATTCCATTTCTTACATCACAGTAATATTTTTCATGCAGATAATGGAAGTTTTTGTTTCATAACGCAACTGCTGTAAGTTAAATTGATTCAATTTAATTAACAAGCATTTATTCAGTGCCTACCTGTGCACAGCACTATACTAGGCATACAAAAGACTTAGAAGATATGGTCCCTGCTCATAGGGAGCTGACACTCTGGATAGAAAAGATGATCCATGCATATAAGAAACGATAAAGAGCCATCACACATCATAGGAAAATTATATAAATAATAGATTCTGAATTTAAGACATTAAGAGTCCAAGGAAACCTACTCTAGAGAGTGATACAATTGGGACCAGAGGCTAATCTAGAAAACTTGACCAAAGGAAGTAAGTCTGGAATCTGTCTGATGGACATGAGCCCACGGACTGGCAGAAGACTAGGGAGACCACTGGATGGCCAAAATAAGGAAAAACCCAAAGACGAGGTAATAAAGATCAGCAAGTCAACTGCAGGAAATGGCAGGCAAATTGTCTTAGCTCTGGAAAAGGACACTGAGTCAGGAGATGTGACTGCAGTTACACAACAAGGCTGGCTGAGGGCAGTGACTGTTTACTATTCAAAGTCAATTCAAACTTTAAATAAATAATAATACTTCAACACATCTATGAACTAAAGCCCCTGTAAAAGTGTGTGTTTTCCTAACGTTAACAAAAAAAGCAGAGAAAAAATTTGAAATATTAGAATCTAAACTCAGGAGATATAATCCTTGGAGGTCCTGATCAGACTGTGCTGGAATAGCAACCACTTATGGTGTCTTTTTTTTTTTTAACTCCTAAAGAATTGGTTGTCTAAGAACCACGTACTTCCTCAAGGTGAAAGACCTTCAGGGCTTATCAGACCCCTAATCCACTTAGGATTTTTGTCTTATAAAAAGCCCACTCCCTTTCATATTGAATCTAGTAGCAAATAAAAAGGTCTTGGGTATATAGTTGTGGGGACCATGGATGGGGAGACAGGAAACAAGATACTTGTTTCAAAAAAGTGAGTTAATGAATGATTGCAATACTTTATGGAGATATTTCTGAATTCAAAGGAAAAAAGAAGGTGAAATATTCCTGTTCTCAGGCCAAGAAAACTAAGGCAGAAGAAATGTAAGAAAGAAAGCCTATGTGAGCAAAAAGTTTTTAAGTTAACCCAGAGTAAACCAGTAACCTTGCTGGTTTGTTGCTTAATCACTTCTAAACTCAATCTGTTAAGGAAAATGTCAGGAAATGGTCAGCGGAGAAAGTGACAGCACAGGAACAAATCCTTAATTTGGAATAAGGTGGAAATTCTTCTTGCCAAACTAGAACTGGTGATGCCTTGATTGAACAGCACGATGCTGATAATCCATCAGGGTTAGAACACGGAACAGCAGCTCCACAGTACTTGTTCTCTTGGCCTTCGCATAAGTCATTGCTTTTAAACAGCAAGGTGAAGAGTACTGCTGGGTCCTTAACAGTTTTATGAAACCTACTGGCCACGAGCAGCTGCAGCTATTTAAAAAAAAAATTAGAGAGAAGACAAAGAAGGAGGAAATTAAATTTTTAGTTTTCAGTGTGCTTTATGGTTCTTAATGAGGTGGTCTGAAATCAATCTTCCAAATTGCTATAATATTTAGGATTTCTATATTGAAAATAGTTTTAAGTTTATTATTTTACAAAATCCTCACAAATTTAAAGATGGGAGAATGAAAGTCCTGCTCTTTTTTATAATATTTATTCATTACTGCTTATGTAGTTAATATAGAAATTTCTTCCTTTCAAATTTTTGCAACAAAAGAATTCCTCACTGTCCAGTAGATACTTAGTAGATATTTACTGAATCACTGTTATGTATAAAGTTCTGTATTAAGTCCTGAAAAAACAACTATGAGTAAGATCCAGTCTTTGCCTTCACAAAGTTATATATATTTTTAAGTACAAATTATGGGAAAATATCAGAAAAAGAGCATGCTATAGCATTATACCATTATTTGAAACAAAGATAACAATAAGTCTTCACTAGAATTAAGATCTTAGAAATTGGAAATTTTCACTCACCATTCTAAATATTAACTTGATAATGGTAAGTTATTATAGTCACACTCTAGAGCAAATACAAAAATACTGCCGATATACGTGACATACATGATTTCAACTGCATTATGGCTATAAGAGGCTCACTTCAGCTTTAAGGACACATGGAGACTGAAAGTAGAGGGATGGAAAAAGATATCCCATGTAAATGGAAACCAAAAGCAGGGATAGCTATACTGATATCAGACAAAATATATATTAAGCCAAAACCTTTAACAAGAGACAAGGTCATTATACAATGACTGAAGAAGACATAAATGGCAAGATACTCCATATTAATGGATTGGAAGAATTACTATTGTGAAAAGGCTACCCAAAGCCATCTATAGATTCAATGCAATCCTTATCAAAATTTCAATGGCACTTTTCATAGAAATAGAAAAAAAAATTCTAAAATTCTATGGAACTGCAAAAGACCTCAAATAGCCAAAGCAATCTTAAGAAAGAACAAAGCTGGAGGCATCACAGTTCCTGATTTCAAACTAAATTACAAAGCTGTAGTAATCAAAACAGTATATAGTATTGGCACAAAAACAAACAAAATGATCAATAGAGAGCCAGAACAGAGAGCCCAGAAATAAACACACACATACAGTCAATTAATTTTTGGCAAGTCACCATGAATATACTACACACACACACAGAAATATTATTTAGTCTTATAAAGAAGGAAATCCTGCCTTTGGCAACAATATAAATGAGCCTGGTGGGCATTATACTCAACAAAATAAGCTAGACAGAGAAAGATAAACACTGCGTGGTATTTATGTATGGAATCGAAGGAAAGAAGAAGTTGAACTCACAGAAAAATGAGTGCAGAATGGGAGTTGGGGAAAATATGGAGAGCTTGGTAAAAGGGTACAAACTTTTAGCTATAAGATGAGTAAGTCCAAGGCCATAATGGATAACATGGTGACTATAGTGGTAACACTGTATCGTATAATTGAAATTCGCCAAAAGAGTAGAACTTAAGTGTTCTCACCAAAAAAAAAAAAAAAGGGAACTCTGTGAGGTGCTGGATGTGTTAATTAATCCAGTGGTGGGAATCCTTTCATAATGTATATGCAGATCGAATCATTCCATGTATGCTTTAAATATATTATAATTTTATTTGTCAATTATATCCCAATAAAACTGAAAAAAAATTTACCTGCAGTTAAGAAGGAAATAGTTTAATGATGAAAAAAGTCTAAGATAGATGTACTCTGAGGACATGGCATCAGAAATTGCTGCATCCATTCCTGCTGCCACTGAGGTCGGCCAATATGCAAGGTGGGTCATTTAGAAAAAACCACAGAGAAGTGGGCCGAGCCCTGATTGCTCCTAAACTTAGGGTAAGCGTGGCCTGAAGCCATACATACCACTCTCCTACTCATTTGTGTGGACTAATAAATGTCTTTTCTTTCTACCAATTTGGGTTGAGTTTTTTTTTATTACTTATGGTGGGTGGAGGGAAGCCCCTCTAACATACTGAGTTTCTAAGTTAAAAATGAGGAAAAGTTGGAAAAGATTTTCACTGAAATTCTTAGGCATCACTTTACCATGCGGAATGTAAAACAAGTAAGAGTATGCCTATTCTAATATTTTAAAAATTAAGGAGGTTAAAAAGAAAGACAGGTTAATGAATTAGAAAAGGCTTTGGGAAATGAATGGTGGTGAGCTCAGAGGACCCCCTTGGTATCTTCCCAATGTGTCCTATGTACAAAAAAACAAAACGGGCAGGCAAGATTCTGCATTTGTATCTGCTATTTGTATATGACAATATGGATGTATTCTTTATCTTCTGTTGATTTGCAAAGTTGCCTTTCTATCATTAGGGCTAAGTTTACATTTCTGAATTTTTCTCTTTTGCTTTCTCCCACTGGAAAACAACCAAGTCCCCTGGATATGATGCCTGAGAGTGTGTAACAAGGTGTACAATAAAACCTGTGGACTGACTTGCTTACAGCAATAATGCCACTCTTCAACAAATGTCCCATTCGGAGAGAATAAAAGAGGGAGTGTAATCTGTTTGAAGGGGGAAAAAAATTGCAAACAAAAGTATGTCTCCAACCTGCCCGTGCAGCTGCCATTTTCTTGTTTCGCATTTTGTTCTCCAAAGCTTGCTGCACAATTAAGAAAAGGACAGAACATGAGATTTCCTGGTTTCCTGCTACTTGACGTTAGTAAAGACAATACTGTTATAATATAAATTGTATCCTACCTGTTTCATCTTCTTTTTTAGATCCAGATTCGCTGCCTTCTGGCCCTTTGCAGTAGCATTGAGATAATAGATGGCCAAACTACATTTAAAAAATATAATTTATGGTATTTTTCAGGTTCTCAAGATTCTTTTAAAACATACATTAACTCAAATCAGAGGATAAGATATTTTATACTTTAAACCTCTAATTTTGTAGATAAAAGACAGAGGTACAGTGTGGTAACGAAGCACACTGAGAATCAGACAGGCCCTGGATATTGGGGTCCACGTCTCATCCTCCATGGCCCGAAGCTCGGTTATACCTCACCGCCTCATTTTAGCTTCTTCTTGGCAATGTATTACCATCAGTTTAAAGTATAATTAAAAGTAACATTTTAACCTGATGCCAATGGCATCCAACAGAATAAAAAAATCTAGTGAAGCCCCGGGAAGGGGTCAAATAAAAAGGAAACTACCTTTCTGCCTTAAATTCCCTCCTTTTGTTTTTACAACTGAGAATATAATCCTTATAGCCAGAGTTAATTAACAAGGATTTTTTTTTTCCATAGGCTGTACTGATTGCATTTCCCCCTTCCTTCAAAAATAACATGTTTTATAAAGGAATGTTCTTGGCTTTTAAGTGACATTTACATTTCTAGAAAAGGCAAGTTCCAGCCAAACATTTGTACAAAAATAAATATGTTCATCTTCATTTAAAGCACAACAAACAAAGAAAAGTGCAGTAAAAAAAAGTAATGGAAAAAAAAGTAATGGGCATTGCTCTTTGTTGCAAATAACTGGATACTGAACACATTTCCTCTGCTCACCACCACACCAAATTATATCCTTTATGAACCATCTGGTGCTAGCAACACAATTATTGATACAGTTTAGCTGGGTTTGTCTATCTCTTATATGAGAGATGGGAGTTTGAATGAAATTACATATATGAAAGCATCTGGTGTAATATCTGTCCTGAAGTACGAGCTCAAATGTGTGTGTGTGTGTGTGTGTGTGTGTGTGTGTGTATTACAAGGATGTTCTTAGAAAAATGCCTGGATTTAGAGGATGAACTGAAACACCTCACGAGTCATTTTCAGTTCTGAATTCTCTATTCATTATTTTCTTCTGCCTCAGGGTGCAACTTAAATAAGTCTTCTTCACAAATCATTTTCTAGTCTCCAAAGGAAAGAAACTGCTTGCAGAGAACTGAGCTGAATTTTACCCAGTTACCCAAAAGCCATTCGTGCTGATTTAATATGATACATTGGGGAAATTTGAAATGCTTGTAGCATGTAACATTCTCTCATTAAAGGCAATAAAGAGCCAAGCCAATTGTATGGGGCTCATAAAGTGGAGGATGAGAACTCAGGATCTGAAAAATCAAATCAGTAATAAACTGAAATTTGGGTTTTAAATCAGAACCTCAGAACTAAAATCAACCTTGTAAACCGTCTATTTGACCTTACATCATGCCATCTTGCTTCTAGACAGTCTATATCAGGGGTTGGCAAACTGTGGTCTCCAGGGCAAATCTGACTCCCAGCCTGTTTCGTATGACTCGTATGAACTAACAATGGTTTTTGCATTTTTAAACAGTTACGTAAGTATTTGCATAACATCCTCGATTTTGCCTCTTGACTGACAAAGCCTGAAATATCTGCTCTATGGCCCTTTAAAGAAAAGTGTGCCTTCTCTGGTGTAGACCATTCCTAACAAGTGGCTTCTGCCCTCCTGAACATTCCCACTCATCCTGAACTCAAGTGTTTGGTGCCGCAAATGAGGAGGGGGGAAGGGGTGGAAAATAGGAGACCCGCGTGTGAGTTTACTTATTAAGCCATTTGATTTGGGGCAGATCTTCCAGGTATTATCAGTAATATGATTAATGAGGCCAGCCTCTTAAGGTTACTATGGAAATTAAATGAGTTAATATATGGATAGTGCCTGGAACAAAGGCAGTGGTGTCTCCTCTTCCACACTCCTGAGACAATTTATTAATATTTCATTAGTGGCATTAGAACAATGTTGCTCTTTTGCTTAAAAATAAATCTGTCTCTTAATAAGTTAGGCTATAGTCATAAAATCTGACATTAAGGTTTGTGTTTTGTTTTTTTTTAAAAAACAAGATCTCATTTATCCCACTAAGGGCCTTGATTCTGAAAAGCCAGAGGACACTTACACTCTCAGAAATAGCTGTATCATGAAAACATGGAGAACGAAAATCATTTCACAGGACATCTGGTGAAACCTGCTGTACCCAGCAGGTCATTTTCTAACATATCTGCCCCAGAGATTTACTATCAGATTCTAAGTGCCATTCCAGATCAAGGTTATGTAATATATAATAGTAATCTGTTTTACTGTTTTATTATCCCTACAGGCTATTAGCTCTCCCTCAAAGAAGGTGTCATGGTGTAAAAGAATAGATATTGGATTTACTGTCAAAGTCCTACTATTACCATTTTGCTACATTCTCACCAAGGGAAAATCATTTCAGCCCACTAAGTCAGTTTAATTAATAACATGTAAGAAGATGACACCTGCTTCCCTGATGTGGCCCATGACCACGACCGTGGAAAAGGTGATGATAAAACTTGGCTCACAACCCATCTCATTTACTTCAAACCACTGGGCATTCTCTCCCTGAGATTTCCCAGTTTAACCTTTGTTTAAACAAAATCAGCTTTATTTCTAAAGTGTCTCTAAGGTGGGTTCATACTTGTCCTCCATGACTGAGCGCAGTGGAGGCTCCAGAATTTCTATTTAGGAGAGCCTTGGGGGTTGAAGGAAGGGTAAGGCTGCCTTCTTAGCTCTTCCATTGCAGGCACATATCTTTCCTTACAATGTAAGTTTTATCTGTGGTGGCTGAGTCAGAAGCCAGTGAATGTTACATGGGAACAAAAACTCCCTCCCAAGTTCCCCCTTGGATATCACCTCTGACACTGAAGGGATAGATCAACTGACCTTTTCCAAGACCCTTCCGGTCCTCTGTTTCTATTATCATGGACACACAGTTATTGATGACCTTCTAGGAACAAGGACAGGGTGATTTTTAAGACCTCTTAAGCCCTTTGCCCTAAAATACAGCCTAGAGGGCCCCAGGGGGAATATTAACTTGGAGGCTCACCATTTCTGTGTGTTTGCAGCCATCTGCTTTATGGAACAAGAGGTGGGGGCCAGAGAATGGGGAAAGCTCAACGTGCTGATTAGATTTAGCATTTATGTTTCTCTCGTCTTAGATGTTTACTAATAATTATTTTGGTTACTTGGGAGCCAATCTTATAATCCTAGGCAGGCAAAGACAGATGCAGATGGCTGCAAATTACATCCAATAGTATCAGAACACGGCTCATGAATTTCAGCCTCTCACCACCATGTAATCAGTGCTGAATTTGGTTAGGTTACAGCACAACCCCCGGAGAGTGTGAGACAGCTGAAAAGCTGAAACTTGAAAGAAGCCAGGAAGAACATTACAAAGGCTCCTTCTATGAGGAGGAAAAGCACATACACCATCACCAAAATGACAGCGATGACCAGTCCAGGATTGGAAAGCTGTCTCAAGATCTTTGCCATCCAGCTTGGGAAATCATGCTCCAGGGTTTCTCCAATGACTTCGAACATCCTATTTTTACCACTGGAAAAAAAAAATGGGAGAGAAGTTTATTTAAAACATATGTAAAAACCACAGTTACAGCAGGAAAACTAGATATCTTTCTCAAATACTGTCTAAGTACTCTTTCAGATCAGGAATTTGATGTTTAGTTACAACTGCTAATACTTTGACTTCATATTGTCAACATATGGATAAAATAGGAGAAATGTTATCCTAACATAAACACATAGTTAAAGCAGTTAGGAAATTAACCACAGCATTAGGAGATTTTTTAAAGCTGTATTGCTAAGATTTTGATTGAAATATATTTTGAAATAGCTCACAAGTCTACCTCTCAGCTAGCTGTCCTTGTAGGAGAACACTCTCTTTGGGAGGAATAAGTAGCGTACTCAATTTTTTAATTAGCCTTGGAAATGAGCATGAAGAATAGTTTAAAATCCAGAAATAATCCAATATCTCTTCCCACGCGATAACTTCTATTGCATTTCCACTGAATTCTGAGTCCTCTCTCTCTCTCAGTATGTCTTCTAAACAGGCCCTAATGGTACCAGTTTAGTTCCACTGCTAAGAACAGAAACTGGGAAGACAAAGAAAGTATACCCAAAAAGCAAAGGTCCTTAATGGATTTGTCCTCAACCCATTAGGTAAGAATCAGCCTCTATAAGATAGAAAAAGGAGAGCAGGAGTGGTCTTAACTTGGTATATAATATTTAGAATTATAAATATCCATATGTATATTGATTCTTCTATGAACAGATGTAATTTTCAGAAAAGATATTAGGTTGTTTATTACCAAGTAGTATGTATCCTCAGAATAAAGGTGGGCATAACATTTAATAAAATATTTCAGCTTCACTTTTGTTTCTGATCTCTATACATTCTCAACTACTAAATGAATGTGACTTATGAGTTCCAGATAAGATTTTTTTTTCTCCTGGTCTAACTAATAAAATATTTCAGTAGACCTACAGTTTCTCCAAGTATCTTGTCAGGAGTTGCTGGACTACAGAGGTATAAGTTTTGCTTCACAAATTACAGATCTACACACTAATTAGCAAGACCTATGCTACACGAGGAAGAATGAAGCTTGCAGACTTAAGATTATACCAGTTTATTCCAGTAAGGTCTCTTCTTCCTCACTCATCCTAACTGACCATGCGCTCCCCCCGCCGCATGGAATACAGCTAGTGTGACAAGGTGGGCAAGGGGAACCAGAGAAGAAAGGGCAATCCACTCTCCTTTCTCCAGCATCTTGGGCTGTGGCTGATAAATGTGGTTAGAATGGGGCACTGGAATTTTACAAAGTAATCCCTACCCACAGAAGACATCTATGCAGCCAGTGTGTCCCAAATGCAGTCACTGGCATCTCTGGGGATTCACAGGTGCCTTTCCCAGGTCAGGTGTCGTACTAGGACTCTAGCTCTCTTAATTAAACACAAACGATAGGAGCATCTACAAATCTCTGGCAATTCCTTTTTCTGACATGTTAGCCAAAGCATGCAACTTCACAGTATTCCCAGAAGTCCCCTGCAATCTGCTGTGACTATACAGCCAAGTGAAATGGTGCTGCACTTAACCCATAGCTCTTCTGTGGGAGTAGCTCTATCCTCTCCTAGATTAGAACAGTCTCTGAGCAAGCCTCCCTTCCCAGTGAACTGAAACCTCCCCAGGACCAGATCCTATGCCCAATTTAACTCCTCTATCTCCTCTAGCGCTCAGGGCACATACTCATTCATTAATCCAAATTACTGGCCAACACTCCATGGTGTCTAGACTCACAGAGACAAAAATACTCTGTCCACAACCTCTCAAAGTCAGCTACACTATTAAGAATAGCAGACAGATAATTTCAAATGAGTAATATAAGGGCAGTATCACTATATAATATAAAAACGTACATACTGTATAATCTCAGTTACTTAGAAAATCTGCATAAAAAGAAAAGCAGAATACAAAATGCCAAAATGTTGAAACTTGTTACTTCAGATCTTTGGGGTTATGGGTATTGTTTATTTTCATGTGAAAATGTTTTTTACAATTTCCAGATTTTCTAGGATAAATCCATATTACCTTTGCATTAAGATGAAAATACATAAAAATATAATTACAAAAATGTTAGCAGGGAGGTGTGTGAGAACTTAAGAGAACTATGAATTGTTAAGAATTATTAGTGAGGGAAGAATAATCAAGCATCAGGAAATGTGGGGGAAGCAATTAGAACAATTTTCTGCATCCGGGCACTACAAGAATAGTTCTTAAATTGTCCACCTGTTTAAGGTAAATCCACTTAATAGCCTTTTGGAATAATTTTCTGGAAAATTCACCCTCCCTAGCCAGGTCTTAAGAAATCAGAACAAGCTAGAATATCTGATCAAATTGCTTTGCAGAATGGGTCTTCTAAGGTATTGTAGCTACTTTATCTGAAAAAAATACCTGCCCATGGGAATGATTGGCCATGGCTGTGGTATTTCTGTTAACCTGCCTCAAATGCAATTTGCCAACTTGATACTTAGGTGCCAAGTCGAGTCAGACACCTTTCAATCAGGCAGCCTGAGAAAATGACCTCAAGCTCAGGGTCCCTAAGAAGGGCAAGCCCTGAGGCTCCAACTAAAACATGCTCTTTCATTTCATTTCTAGGGCAGAACAACTCTTCTAAACTATTAAGTCCCAACAAATAAATAAAGCATATGTTCTTTGGCTCCAAAATGAGGAAACTGACAGGAAAAATAGAATATCTCAATAGGAGAGAGATCCCCCTTTCGTGATACTCTACTGAAAATATTTAAGTTTCTTTGACCTCAAAATAGTAATACATATTCAGTAATTTTGCCTAAGTTTGCTAATTAGGAAACACTCGGTCACAATCAGATACTATGCCTTAGATACAGACTCATTTTTTTCATTAAAATCGTAGTAACTCAGTGTGATGTAAGACAGGGGAGTTAGGGCTCAAAAAGTTAAACTTGTGCTCTCATTGTGTATGTCCAGCTCAACGGCATTTTTAATAGGAGCGCCTCTGCTTAGCCACCGCCTAGCTGCATGCTGACATTGTAGGGTTTCCCTTGTACAAAGCTAAGTTCCTCTGATACGTTTTTCTGAGAAGGATCAACTTCCAATCAAAAAGTTAAAAGATCATCTAAAACATGTTGTGGATATTTAGTTGTGTGGGTGATTTGCAATTAACTAAAGTCTTTGAAAGGCTCATCTGTTGACCTTTGTGCCCTGAGACTTAACATTTATTGAGACCAATCTCTCCTTCAAGACTGCAATTTCTTATTTAGTCTCCAGAGGTCACTGTCTGCATTATTTATTTCAGCCCGTGGGAGCGGGAGGAGCGGCGGGTGTGCGTGCTGGAATGGCACTTGTCCACGTGAGCTTCCTGAATATGACTGAACTCCAGCTGTTTCTGCCCTATCAGCTGGCTTGATATTGTCTTTCTTTCTTTCCTGGTAAAGCCATAATAACTCAGACTATTATTAGAGGGAAAATATCCTTTTTTTTTTTTACCTTAGTCTGTGGGCAATGAACCTTTCGACTTTAATAACTTGGGTCCAACAGCACGATGGGGAAATGACGTGTGGCCCTGCCTCGTGCTTGTCATTCAGATGGCTTTTCACATTCCCATTTCCTTCACTAAAAGGACAAATAACTCAAATGCATGCTGACCAGTGACTCAACATGCAAAGCTGCTGGAAGGATTCCTTCCTAAGGCACTCTAGGGAATGCAACCTCAATCCTCCAGGTCCCAAGGGCTTTGATTTCCTGGTAATTGTCATAGAGAGAACTCTGCCAGAGAGAGCTGGAGAAAAGTATACTTTAATCTTTTGGATCAAAGGACTTCTTAACTCTTTATTACAGACATGAGCTGATTTATCATTGTTATTTGGGGAGAACAGATAAGAGGAACATCATTAATTGTTTTACTAGCATGTAGCAGCATTCTGGATTATAAATCGTGTGACCCTCTTTATGTTCATTATTGTCTAATAATGATACCATCTCCCAGGTAGTCTGCGGAATGATCTTTTCCTCCCTCCCTTCCCTCCTTCCTCCTTCCTTCCTTCCTGCTTTCCTTCCTTCTCAATTTGGTGGTCCATGTGAGATGAAGCAGTAGCTTGCAATGTCTGAATGTGAAAACTTTCACATCCTGGCTACTGTCACCAAACCTTGCTCTTGCTATCTCCTTACAGGAAACAGCTCAGACTCTCATCCACATTTTACCCAGCTTATCAGTCTACTTTCTCACTTCAGCTTGTCCTGACAGAGCTGGAATACTTTGCTGTTTTTCCCTTTACTGATTCCCAAATGAGAAAATAGATGGAACTTGCATAAGAATCTCCACATCACATAATGAGCCTGAATACCCAAAGGATCTCATTTCCACAAACTAAAATGCCATTCTTTTGGGGGGGGGGAGAAGCTCCTACAATGAGTGGTCATTCCTATCTCCACGCCTGAAGAAACACTATGCCCAAATGGAATTTCAAAGGCAAGAACCTGAAGGGGCCACAATCAAAAGAAGGTGGGAGGGAAACGATCATGTACAGGACGGGCATGGTGGACAGGAAGAGGATGAGCAGCAGCATGCTGAGGTAGAAATTATTCGATCTGGAAGCTTTGAAGACCCTGGCCTCGGGAACGTTGCAACACATCACGGCCCAGCACTGGAAGTACATGGATGTGTGGAGTCGCACGATGTTGATGCCTGGGAGGCTGGGAGCGAAGAAGGAGCCCATCCTAGAAAGAGAAACACCGCTTTTGCTCAATTTGAGTCTTCACTCCATAACAAAGTCAGCAGCACCTTATAGACCAAAGACACAAAATGGATCGGCACTTTCCACAACACAAACCCTTTTTATATTTTGGGAAAAACAGAACCCCTCAAAATGTTTGCCTATAGAGGTCAGGGAAAGGGAGTGGGTATAGATAAAAGGGAATAAATAAATAAATAAAAATGAGACGGTGCAGGGGAACAAAAGGTAAAAAAAAACCCTTTTTATAGATGTGACTAATCGATTTTCTTTTTCTATACACATTTTACCATCTCCCCCATCAATGCAGTATTGTATACCTGATTCTTTCACAGTAATTATGCTTCGCACTAATGTAACTGCTATCGTTAGTAAATTTAAACTACACCAGAGTAAACAATATATTACTTATTTACATCTCTCTTCTACTTCTAAAATAAACTTAATTATATTAATTTAATTGACAGCAAGCTTTGTATGTTTGAGATGAAATTTCAACACATACATTTAATTAGCTCATTTATTTACTTTCTTACTCCGGGTTGTCCTGGAAATCCACTGCTTTGTACATCTGATTTTAAAAAATATTTTTAAAAGCCACTTTCAAACAGGAAGCACTTAGGTGAGGTCACTTTTACTTTATAGCTCCACTGGTTATCACAACAAAATAAATTTCAATTTTCTCTGATGAGAGAATCCATTAGTACCATACAGCCACATTAATAGCAATTTATTAGTCCAAAATGAAAAGAGGATACATGGGCATTTATTTTAGAAGAACAAGCAGTGTCCCATCTTTTAAACTGTCACAACTATAATAAAGCCCTCAGCTTTTCTAGTTGGAGTTAGCATTTTATATTTCCTGGATACGTAGACTAGCTGTTTAAACCAATCCAATATAAATTGGTATATTATGTGGCAGGAAGGGTTAATTTAGATGAAGAAATTAGTTTCTGCTGTAACTGAACTTGTGCAACCCAACATTAAACCATTTCATCGAAAAGCACAATCTTGCCACAACTAGGATTGTCTCGATAGGTTCCACACAGCAGACCTGAATCATATTTTAACATTCTGAATGGACCAGAGACTCAGTAGAAGTTAAACTATTTTTTTTAATGGTATGGACTTCGAGTGATAATAATGTATCCATGCAGGGTCATCGATTGTAACAATATAGCATGTGGCATGGGATATCAATAGTAGGGGAGACTGTGTAGGTCTGGGGGTAGGGGATATGTGAGAACCCTCTGAACTTGCCACTTAATATTGCTGGGAACCTCAAACTGCTCTAAAATACAAAATTTATTAGTTAAAATAAATAAGAAGACAGACTTGGGAACAACAGTGTATTTTTGTTCCAGGATAGCAAAGAGAGGATATGGAACCTTAAAACTGTGAGCAAGTTAGTGACAGTTCCAGTTGAGGGGCCAGTATTACAAAGCACTACATTGTATTCTCAAATGCCAATATGAGTAATACAATATGCTGTGCATGAGTACACTCGTCCCCTTTTAAAACTCAGGCTTGGCCATGTGATTTGTTCTGGCGAATAAAATAGAAATAAAAATGAGGTGTTTGACTACTGAGTGGGAGCTTTAAGAGCCTTGTGTGGGTTTGGTTCTCTTTCACTCTGTGAATCTGACTGGTGATGTTCCAGATCGATCCTATTCTGTCAGTCTAGGATTCCACAGAGAGCGTGACTTTCAAGAGCAGACCCCTCTACCAACTTATATTGGACATGTAAATAAGAAATCCTTTTGTAGCCACTAAGATTGGCGGTAGTGTTTTGATCCTGCACGACCTAGTCTACCCTAAGACACAATTTTGTACCTAATTCAAGACCTAGATTTGTCTAAAGTCATATATACCTATGCATATATGTACATCATTTGTCTCTATGTGTGTGTGTGTGTGTGTGTATATATATATATATATATATATGTGCATACATATATCTATAAATAAATTTCAAATCTGCACAATATTTATCACACAAGCATTATGAAGAAGTGACTCAAGAATCATAACCTAGAAAAACAGGTCTTGGCAGGTGATACCTGAACCTTAATGTTCACCTTATCTTTGCACCTGACTTACTAATCAGCTTGGCTCACTAAGTCCCTTACCCAGACTTGATTCCATCATCTGTCAGTTAAAGATCATCATAATACCACAGCCTTCTAAAATGCTTTTCTTCCAAGAAGACCAAAGCAAGTGAAAGCTTCTTTTCTTTAGCTCTCCTTATTACTCCAGTGACATGGTACATATCAGGCAAATTATTCACATTTGATCAACTGAGAAAATGAGGCAGCAGAAGGTGACAAGACCGGAGGGAAGGTGCATGAGACAGTGTTGGAGCAATGTCCAAACCCATCTCTCTCCCTGCATGTTCTTTTCTGCCTCTATATTCTGCTATCATGGAGTGATATGATACGTGTTCACCTTTTAAAAATATGATTACAAAACCTCTGCTGCCTATTTTAAAATTAAGTATGTAATATAAAGGTTTACTGATCATTTTAGCCAATTCATAACAAAATGGATATTATCCATGAATGTTGGCTTTAATAACATCAGCATAAATAATAACCTCCACTATTTAGAAACTCCTAAAGTAGGAATTGAATTTCTCTAGTTACAAATCAATAGAATTGAATACAAAATCCCTGTACTCTTTTTATTGTTTCTGTAGAAAATGGCCAAACTCAGATATCAGATCCTCATGCCTCAAAAGATAGTGGATTAACACATGCGAGTGCCCTAAACAGGGGAAGCCCCTGGACTGCACCTCTCAGTCCTGCCCCCAGCACACCACAGCCCCACTCCTCCACTGATTTCCTGGGAGTCAGAAAAGACCATTCCCACAAAGCATTGACCTGAACGTGAATAATAGTTCTTTTGCTTCTTAAACTCTGTTAAGTGCATGAAAAGCTTTGTATACTCAAAAATCACACTTTCTGAAGTCCTCTTCAGACTAATTGGAAGCAAGACTTGACCAGTAACTGAAGAATGTGATAGTCCAATAATAGTGGAGAGATTTTGATACTGGGTCTGCCCTTGAGAGAACTGAGGAGGAATTTCAATATGAACAATAGTGGACTAAATCATTGCAAAATTATAAGTGAAAACAAACAAAAGGACAGCAATTACAACAGCCTTTCTGAAAATGAAAACGAATTTCGAGGCCAATCTGTTGTCTTAACTCTGAAAGAACAAGAAATAGACACACAGCATATGTCTGCCCAAGTGGCAGCCCAGGCCCGAGGGATTTATGGCATTCCGTGGAAGAGCCAGGGAGCTTTTAAACTGGTATAAGGCAGTGGTTTCTCATTACTTAATTGCAGTGTTAGCCATTTGCTGCCATGAGAGGAGGATCCCCTCTAGGACATGAGACATACAGAATCCACACAGGGGGCTCTCTTTCCTATCTGTCAGGAGTGCCATGTTGGGCCGCTTTGACTTTCCTCCCTGCTTAGAGAATAAAGAAGGGATGCACTTCACTCCTTAAAAACTCAGTGGACACATATACCATAACTTGCAGAATTTAGAGCACAAGAGTTACATTTTACACACACCTGACAATGGAGACTATAATCGTTCTGTAGTCTTCTCTTCATCCTGATTAGCCTAGTGAGACATAGGAATGACAGGCTCCATGGCAGGATGATGGGACCCTTGACTGTGGTCTTTATATTACTGAAGCAAGATAATTTTAGCAGTTGCAGACAGGTCCAGTCTCACAAGGGTTTAATAATTCAGACCAGCTATGGTCGAAGGCTTTGAGTAATACGTGCAGCTTGTACAGAAACTGACCCTAGTTACTGGCACTTGTAGGAAGGACAATGCTGTGGTCAGTGGCACAATGTCACATTAGATGTGTCAGTAGGATAAAGAAGCTCTGTTGTAAGTGCTTGTAGGTTGGGAGCTCTTAGTTAAGAGTGGCAGATTTCCAAAACACATGGTCCCCAGATGAATCATATGCTGTGATTCCATTTTTTTTTTAACTCAAAAACTGTTTCTCCTGTATCAACCCATCTTAACCTGTCAAGGTTTATAATGAGAATGCTTTCATTTAATAATAGATAAGACAATCCTTTGTACATCAAAAGAAATAATGCTGATGTACAAATGGCCCTGTGAAACAAGGTAGAAATTAAAGACCATATTTTTAACTTGACCTTCCTGAAACATGTGGTTCATCTCAATGAACTACTGGATTTGGTCAGATGCTACTTTTAAAAGTAGCTGTTAAGTTATATTTTAAATACATTCAGAAGTAATAACAAAATAAAATCAGTTTCTCAGAAAGGACTTACATTAATTTATTTCATACTTAGCATGATAATGAGACCATTAATGTTTCACAGCTAGAACCCAGTGTCATAGGATATAAAAATATAAAAAGTCTTCAAATAATTTACGAACCAGAACATAGACTCCCTGTGTTTGATGGAGTGCTCTGCAACACAAGGCAGATGCCTTTGAGGACCAAGATTTAAGATATGAAAAAAATATCTATATAAGCTCTTCATAGCCATACACTTTGCAAAGGCAAACGTTGACTTAGACACACATCATGGACTCCTTTGACACCAGGTTGCAGTATTTTATGCAGTAATGATTGCAGGCTTTTCTACATGTGATGACTGTCCTGTAGCGGGCTTACCAGATCATTCCTTGGTTGAAGATCAGAGCGAGGACATTGCCGCTGATGTCAAATTCAGTGTATGAAGGCTAGAGACACAGACAGTCACTGGATTAGCATCTCAAGTGGTACAAACTGAAAGACAAGTGTCTCATGCTTCTGCACAGGTATGGCTGGGCCCTCACGACTTTCTTATAGCAGTAATTGAAGAATAATTCATATAATAAATAATTAGCAGTGAGTAAAATAATAAAGCACCCGTTTGACACAGTAAGACTCATTTTAAAATGCTGCTATTCCATGCTGTGCTGGTGTGACAAAACAGGCTGTCCTATGCTGCTGGTGAATGTAAAAATCGGAGCAACTTTGTAAAAAAACATTCAAAAATACATATCAAAATCATTAAAAACCTCATTCTATTTCTAGGAATCTATCTTGGCAATGTAATCTTAAATGCTGACAAATTTTAACATACAGAGACAAAGCCATCATTCAGCAAGTAAATAGAGTATATCTATACTATAATATACATTGCAGCTAATTACAATCACTTTTGGAAGAATATTTACATATGCAAGAGAAAATTATGCTCTTAATTTTAAACAAAAATATGTAAAATCATATATTCATTATTTTTATCAATGCAATATGAAACTATGCATAAAGAAAAGACTTGAAAGTAATCAGTAAAATTTATAGTTGTTATATGTGGTGATGGACTATGGCTTTTAATTTCTTCTTTAAGTCCGGCATATTTTTTAATATTTTACAACAAGAAAAAGTGAATTTCATTTAAAGTAAAATGAAAATACAACAAAAGTTTAAGAAGTTATTCAATTCAATGTCCATTGTTTGTCTCCTAGAAAATACCACCCTATCTGGGACTGCACCACCAGGCTATAGATGTGACCCCAAAAGGACTTGAGCAGGGCATCTGCCCTAGGGCAGCCTATCCAAAGGTACCTGGTGGCACATTAGGCATCCTAAAAGGAAAGCTTCTATTAATGGTAGGAGCTCATTAGCAAAGGCAGGAAAACTGGTTTCAATTTAAGTTGAGACAGAGAATAATCAATCAGGAAACTGGCTAATTGATAGCAAAAGAAGAGGACAGCAAAAAGTAGGAAGTGAGAGGACTTAGAAGACCATCAAAGACAGACCAACAGAGCGGCAGGTCCCTATCACTGCCCCGGATGCTGACGTCGGCAGGTGTGACTCAGCCCCTTGTTATCCTCCATAACTCCCTCCCACACGCACGGACACGCACTGCGCACACACAGCAAGATGACCTGAGGGTGTCGCTTTGCTTCTCAAACCCAAGAACCCCAAAACGTATTGTAGGAAAGGTGGCACCAGTCTATGATTTAGAACCCCCACAAAACTATCACAGTTTTCTAATGCTCTACCTCAAGAATTCTTGAACCCCGGCCTCAACTTCATCACTTTCCCAAAAGGCAGTAGGACTCTCCTAGTCAGTGGGAAGGCATGGGCCATGTGCCTTGTAACAGATTCAGTGAGTAAACAGCAAGAATGGCATAACAGGAATGGTCCAGTAAGATGAAACATAATGACATAATATATAGCCCTGTTTTATCAGGCAAGAAAAAGATGACCAGAGGTCAACATAAATTCACTCAAGATGCTGCTAAGGGATATCCAAAATGTCTCATTGGTTTGCAGATTATCTAGAAGCATAACATTCACAAGATGCAAAGAGGTTTGAGTGATAGTTTTCATTCTCAAGTCAACAATGAAAAACATGTGTTCTTCATAGAGAACAATGAACTGCTTCTAATCTCAAGAAATGTTCATTTTGAGTCTCTTCCCTTCCATGGGAGCACTGTGCTCTGGTCATCTATTCCTATTTCCTGGAGCCTTGTGAGGTCACAGAACACATCTGACAAATGCTCAGGTGGGAGGCCTGAGCCGTCTGTGGTCTTGGACCAGCTCTTTGTGTCAATTCAAGTATCAAATCTTCAACTTCGGCCTCTTTAGAAGAGTGTCATGAGTTAGCCCACTAAACTCTGGGGAAAAAAAAAATTCACCCTTTTAGAAATATATTTCCTTTCCTCTCACAAGCACGGAAACCTCTTAAAGGCCATTCGAGATGAGATATTTTTATAACGAGGTGACTCATAAAGCCCAAAGGACACCTTGGGAATCCCTGACCTCATACTGTGTTTACAGCATAAGCAGCTGTAAGAAGGAACAAAACCTTTGAGGCATAAATTGGCCTGATGCAAAGAAAGGGTGCAAGGCAGCCCTGCTGTACCAAGTGGTTCTGTGGATCGGACACTTGCCTGGGACTCTGACCTGACTTGGCCCTGCACTTCCCAGCTGGGTGAGCTGGGCTAGTCACTTCTCTCTTCAGGCCTCAGTTTCCTCACGGCTGAACTAATGAAATGAGTGAAGTCAGGGGTTGACACACTGTAGCCCATGAGCCAAATCTGGACCACCACCCAGTTTTGCAAATAAAGTTTTATTAGACCACAGCTACATTCCTTCCTATTGTCTATGGCCCTTTGGGACTAACAAAGGAGAGCTTAGCAGTTGCAACAGAGACCATATGACCTGCTGAAAGGAAAACCCCTTGTTTTCCTCTCCACTCTACTCAAAATTCTCCTGACACAAATGTGTGGGTTTTTCACCCATACCAAGCAATTTCCCAATTTTCTGTGGACATACACTAGATGTCCTACAACTGAACTCAATTCTGACACTAACTGTCTAGAATTAGTGCAGCCCCCACAGGTTAAGGGCTCAGTCCCACAGACTGCCCCACTTCAGATGCCATGGCAAGTTCAGGCTGTCGCTTATGCTGACTATCTAGCTATTAATCAGTCATTCTCATGACTCCCCTCTTAGGTTTGATAATTTGCTAGAACAGCTCACGAACTCAGGGAAGCTCACAGAACTACTAGGTTGCTAGTTAATTGTAAAAGGATACAAATCAGGCACAGAAGGAAAAGACCAATGGAAAAGATGCAATGGCACAGGGTTGGGGAGGGGCATGGAGCTTCCATGACCTCACGGGGTATGTACGCCACCCTCCCAGAACCTCATCGTTCAGCAACCCAGCAGCTCTCCAAATTCCATAGCCCACAGTTTTCATGGAGATTTTATCAGTAGGCACCATCATTAGTAACTCAGTCTTAAGCTCCACTCCCTGCTCTGGAGGATGGAGGGTAGGGTTGACAGTTTCAAGTTTCTAATCATGGCTTGGTATTTTTTGGTGACCAGCCCCCATCCTGAAGCTATCCACAAGTCTGCCAAGATATGCCTCTTTAGAACAAAAAATTTTCCTATACCTCAAGAAATTCCAAAAAATTTAGGAGCTCTATATCAGGAACCAGGGTCAAAGACTAAGTATTAGAACAAAATATGTTCTTTCACCATTATCTTTTAGGGAATTAAAAAGGTTTTAGGAGCTCTGTCCAGGAGCCAGGAATGAAGACCAAAATACACATTTCTTATTATTATCACCATCTCACTTGCAGAAGTGAAAACACTGTCCAGCTCTTTACAGAGAAAGTTTGATGACTTCTGAACTAGAAAATTTCTAAAATCCCTTTCTAATCTAAAATCTGCAACTGGTTGAAAATTAGACCCAACTATTAAAGAATTACTTCTCTATAAACACCTTAGAAATGCAATTTAATCCTGTATGCATAAAACTCAGAAATTCCTGCTTTAAAAATGAAACAAATGTAAGAAGGCCAATACACACATACATATAAACAGTATAAAATTCAAAGCTCATTCTTTTAGAGGTGGATGTTTTTAAAAATAATATGCAATTATATTGTATTTAAAAAGTTTTTAAAGCAATACTTTAATAAGTGTAAGCCAAAGGGCTCTCTTGTCCCCTCCTGGCACGAGCCAGGAGCTCTGTCTGTCCTCTCACTGTATTTCTCAATAAAAGTCTGCCTGGCTCTCCTACTTTGACTGTTTGCTAAGTTCATTCTTCAATGCCACAAACAAGAACCCTGGCATCATCTTTGGGGGCTCATCCGGGATAGCTTCGGAGGTGAGTATCAGCGTCCAAGCCTGCCTTTTCTTTCACTGTCCTTATAGAAGGAAGCTGTCTAGGGCACACAACATTGGGCGCTCGTCAGCCACTTAAATGGGACCAGCCCGGCTGCCGATCTCAAAGTCTCGGGCAACAGGTTCCCCTGCATCTCCCTCAGTGGATCCCCCATCTCCCTTGGGAGTCGGGAATGTCACCTGAGTGGAGGCCAGGATTCTATTTCAGAGGCATCTCCTTGGATGCGAGGGACTGAGGAAGGCCGTGGGCAACTGTGAGAGTCTAGGCTGAGGCTACGCTTCAGCGGCTTCTCAAAGGTCCGCGTGTCTGGACTCAGACCCCGACAGCCCGACTGGGTATCCATGAGGAGTGTCTCTCTCTCTCTCTCTGACTTCCAGCCTGCTTCAGGCCGCCCTGGCCTCTGGGTGAGGCAAGGATGCTCTTTACTTCCTTTACAGGCTCTGTGTGTCCCTCTAACTTCGTCAGTTTCATGGAACCCGATGCTCACCACCACAAGGTAGGAGATCCATGCTTAGCTCTGATTCCTGACTAAATGCTGTACTTTTTATCTCATAAAAATGTGTCTGGGCACCTGTTAGCCACTTAAAAGATGATTAGCATGGGCTACCAGTCTTAAGTCTCGGGTGAAAGGTTTCCCGGTGTCTGCTGCTCCTTGATCCCCCGCCTCCAGACGGAGGGGAATGTCGGGCAGTGGCTGAGCCGATTTCCTACTTTCCTATCCTAATCTGCAGACTCGGAGGGCAGACCGGACTTGTAGACAGTAGTCCTGGAACTTGGCTCTGGCCGACTGATCTGATGGCACTCAGTGAACTCCCACTAGGCTGCTGCCAATGCGAGAGTTGCAGATGACCCCTGACCTCTTGTCTCACAAATCAGATTTCGTACAGTGAGTGACTAGCAGGATAATTCCCAGGAAGTGGCAGAAACTGGTGTTTAAGAGTATAGACCTTCCCATAAATGTCCCTGGCAGCCTCTGAATTTTATCTCAGGCCTTGGAAAAAGTTCCCCTGCTCCTCATTCAAAGCAGTCCTCTTAGGCCTGTACCACTTTCTCCTGTGTAATGTAAATGAAGTCTATAAAGTAATCAAGCTGAAACCTTGAGCCCAGTATGTAAATGGCTCTATTCTACTGACCTCCCTATCTTAGAGGCAGTCATCCTGGGGCTAGGCATTTCTTTTTCTGCAGCCCCAGGGAAGCGAAACAGGCTTGTGGCTCTGACCAAGGCTCTGGCAGTGAGAGGTCACACAGTCCCTGCACTCATCCGACAGGCAGGGGGCTCTCAAGGAATGATCCCGAGTGTACTATGCTAAAGCCTGTTCAGAGAAACTAGGGCCTGGATCAGGACTCCCAGAAGGCATAAAGTAAGCGCATACTGGTGAGGTTCCCACTAGATCCAGGGCTCTGAAGCAACTCTTGCTAGTGGGAAGGCAAGAGGGGAATCAAGGCGAGGTGCAGGCCATGCTGGTAAAGAGTGGTTAAAATCCAGTGGGCCTGGCAGAGGAGGTGATTGACCACTGTCACCCAGTCTCCAAGGTGGGGGGATGCCCTCACACAGAGAAAAAGCTGACCAGGTGTCGCACACCTGTCTTTCTCTCTTCCAGGTGGGAGCTTCCTCTTCAAGTTTAAAGCCAGACACACCTCTAGCTTGCATTCTAAGGAACTGGGAGCAATTTTGATCCCCAAACCCTGAAAAAGAAGTGTCTTATCTTCTGCACACAAGCCTGACCTCAATACAAATTCTCTAATGGAGAGGCTTCGTCCCTGAGAGAAGTATACAATATTATAAGGTTATGCAGCTAAATTTATTTTAATGCAAGGAAAGAAAACAGAAGTCCCATGAACTACTACAATAGGAGACTAGTTTTCTAAAATTTTTTGGTGAAAATCTATTCTACTTATTGGGTCATCATTATCCTCAAAAATTGGGAGGTTTTTAAACTAGACTCCCTAACATGGAAGAAATGTATCTTCTGAAATACAGCCTGGCTTTAAATGACTGGTGCTAGAATTGTACTTGCATTTCATTTCCAGCCCCCTAGGACACACACAGTCCCTATCAGTTCAATCGGTCCTATTAGCCTGGGGCCATCTAAACCTTAACCCAGTTATGTAAACTGCTTGCCTTTAGAGTGTATTCTTAAAAACTGAGATACTTTTAGTCAAATAAGCTACAAGGAAAGAAGGCAATTTGATATCAATAACTCAAATTTTTGTATCAGTTTATCTGTCTGTGTATATGTTCTTTTATGAGAAGTGTGGCTAACTGTAGTCATTCCATCTCAATCTGTATGTTTGTGTGTCTAAGTGTGTAAATGAAAAATATTTTTCTACCTCTGGATGGTATTAATAAAAATTGATTTAAAGACAAGCGCTTGTAAAAATTGGGCATTCTAAAACTTCCAGAAAATTCTAATAAAAGATATTAAGCATTAATGCTAATTTAAGTTGAACTGAAATGGACATGTCCTTATGGTTATCAGCTGTCTAAGTTTACCTAAAGTCATTTAAGTTGATGTTATCTGTTAAAGCTTTCAAAAATAAAATGCTTAGAGGCTTGACTTTGTCTTATGTTCAGTAAGGGTTTTGTAAGTAATCTAGCATAGTTGTTAGGAATGAGTAAACTAAGTGTAGCAAGTGAACATCTTAATAACAGTGTGTTACAGTGTGCATACTTACAAACAGCCTGAGAATTTTTGTGGTAACCTAAAATGTTAAAGTTTTGCTAAGTTAAGGAGACATACTTTGTGATTAGTGAGAGATTGTGCTATAAAGCTCATGGTTACAGAAATTATAAAATGTGTTCATAAATTTGTCAATCTAAAGAATGTTAGGGTAACAGTTTACAATAGCCTACTTCTCAGTGTTCACTGAAAATTAAGATACCTAATGGTTTTAAGTTCTAATTAAAACTACTTAAAGTAATAAGGAAAACATTTCTGTGTGCTAAAGAATGTGTCTTTTGATAAAAGTAACTTTGTTCTAAAGTACAGCTGTTTATTTAAAAAAGGGAGAACTCTAAATGTAAAAAGAAGGTTGTAGAAAGCTTGTGGAAAAATTGATATAGTCATGTTATGTGAAATTAAAGCAAATGAGTCTTGATATCAAGTCACAGCAAAATTAGAATTTTGTTTTCAGTTAAAAAGACAAAGTTTTCTTAAACTGTTAGTCTGCTCTTAATGTTGAAAGATTACAAAGGGTTCTCTAATTGTTTTGTCAAAGCAGTTTCTCATGCTTAAAATCTCAATGAGTTGTCTGAGTATTTAAGAAAGTGAGATCTTAATATTAAAAGGACTGAAAGCTAAACTTTGCTAACAACTGTAACCTTCTGTATTTGCCTAAGAGGTATTTTGTTGTCATTCTGGTTAAATGAATAAGTATTGCTTCAGGGCAACCTATAATCCTATTTAAGCAAGTGCCAAAGAAACTTTCTTCTGCCAACTTCCCAAAATCAAATTCAAAAAGGTGCTTTTATCTCTAGTTAACTCTGATATTTTCCAGAGGGCCCCTGGAACATGTCAGAGGAATTTTTTCTCATTGGGGAAAGTATTTGGCTAATTTGGCTTATTTATCTGATATATAATTGCCTGCTTAATTACTTGGAAAGTACTGTCAAAAGGAATGATGCTAAACTTTGTTACTAAATGTTTTGTGTTACAGAAATATCCAAATGTCCTTATGTCAACTGTCTTATAGTAAGCTCTCATCAGGTCTTTAGCCATTGTCATTTATAAGTCTTTTGTCATTTATAGTCACTGTTTTATTACTCCTAAACTAGTAAAGAACTAGATTTCAGCAGAACAGATATTGGTTACACAGGATTAAGTAAACTAAGGAAGATGATTTTGTGACTTTTTGTTTCAAATGTTGCTGATAAAGTGTTTTAAGGTTTTTCTCTTAAGCTGAAAACAGTTTAGTAAATGACAGTATCTTTATAAGCAGAATTGAATCATCTATCTTTCTCTCTACCTGATCCCTCCAGAATTTAAAAACTCTCAGTGTCTATTTTTGTATTTCATGGCAGTTATGTTTATTTGCATAAGTTCAATAAGAATCTGCTTTCTTGTAAGAGAGCCAATTAAAAACACAGGTTATTACCAAGGCTTTCACTGGAATGTCATACCTGAGAGACAAGTGCAAAAACTCATATGAACAGACAGCTTTAAGGAACCAAGGTTGGCTTTATAAAGCCAACAAAGCCCCTTGGAAGAACTGGCCTGGTACCTTGCTTACAGGGTTCCCAGCAGCCTTACCAGGTGAGTAAGGAAGGTCACTTCCTGGCAGGTGCAGGAACCTCAGATGTCTTGGGGCCTCAAGAAGAGAGGCATTCACCCAAATATACAGGTACTGCAGGCAAAACCTGATGGCAAGTCTGGCTTGGCTTTCTGGCCTTGAGAGGCCTTTAAAAGTCCAATCTGAAATTCCTTGTAAAAAGTTCCAGCAAAGCACATTTAAAAGAAACTATGTAATCAATTGCTCTTCTTGCTGCACTTATGCAAATAATCAAGCCAAGTGTTAATTATTTTCTTAATCTGGTTACTTCTAATAAAAATGAGGTTGATTTTAGAGAAAAGTATTGTTTCAATAATGTAGACTTTATCTATACTAAATCCTAATACTAGTCATTGGGACATAAACTAGATCCAGAATTCTAGTTTCTTCAAAATATCTGGCTATGATTCTCTAGATGTTTTGATTTTCTCCCATCATTTCAATTATTTTACTATTTCTAGTCTTCATATTCAGCCATGCATTCCTAATCTCGTCAAATTGATCCAAAATGGAAAATCCAACTCCAGATGTTACCACTTAACCCAATAACACAATTTGTTCTATCTTGCCTAGAAGCCATAAAATTGTAAATAGTAATAGAAATGGAACCTGGAATAGAAGCGCCAATCTTCCAAGGCCCTCTCAACGGACCAGTGATGGAGACCTAATTGCAACCTTTATGTGCTCCCTTCTCAGCATGAAGCAGCCAGAGTGGTGGTCACCCCCTTTCCCTAGCAGTAGTTAGGGTCTCCATCTGTAGAGGGGGAATGAGACAGGGACCGTGGGTGTAGTCAGAGTAGGATGAGGGCCTCTGGAAAAAGCAGGGCAGGATATTTACAGTCAGAGCAATGAAACAATGTAAAGTCCCTATGGAAACTGTGTTCAGCATTATGTAAAGTCAAGGTCACACTAATTCTCTAGGGTAAAGATACCAGACTAGGAATATAGACATCTTCAGTGAGATCAGTTAAAAGTCAAAAGGCCAGGAGCAACTTGGCCTGGAATGTGAGTGTTCTGCAAGGGTATCTCAACATAACCTGTGACTTCACTGTAAACAGCCCTAGCAAACAGACAACAACCCAGCCCACCTTGAAGGCAGGGCAGGTGGTACAAGTCCACACCCTAGGCCCTCAGTTTCCAAAAAAAATCCTCAACTGCTATAAATCCCCTAGACAATGCACCACCCCAGGCTCTCTTGTACCCTCCTGGAACGAGACAGGAGCTCTGTCTGTCCTCTCACTGTATCTCTCAATAAAAGTCTCCCTGGATCTCCTAACAACAACAACAACAAAAAGTGTAAGCCAATTTGTAATATGTTTGTTTAACAGTTACTAAAATATTAAGCTTAAAGGTAAGTGATACTTGGGAAAAAACAGGTTTTCTTGCAACCTGAAATAATAAAATTATTCAGATGGGATAAGTATAAATAAAGTCACTAAGGACCACTCATCCTTAATGATATTTTTAGGGGCTGGCACAGAGGAGCCCATTTGGAGTGAATTGGGTTCATAGTAGTCAAGGGATTAGAAATGATTTTTATTTTGGGACCTTTGCTTTTGGTGAGTGAGAGTCAGTCATCTACCAGTCATCTACCCAGAGGCAAGACAGATGGTACTTGTTGGACTAAAGAGCCTGGGAAAACTCATCCCTGCACGTTTAGTTATTCGGGGCAGATCATCCATCTGTGGATATCGTAAAATGCAATTCAGGGTCTCAGAGAGACTTCTGTCATTGCAGTGACCAGCCTGACTTTCTTCACACAAATCTCATTTCCCACAACTGAAATCACTCTGCTCAGATTTGCAGCCTGGCCTGGCCTGTGGCTCTAGGGCCATGATTCCCAAGTGTGGTCCCCAGAGCAGTAGCACCAGAGAACCTGTTAGCAAAATAAACTCTCAGGCTCTGCCCCAGATCCACTGACTCAGAACCGCTGGTTCTCACATGCCTCCAGGAGACTGTGATGTAAGCTGAGACTTGAAAAGCTCATCTAGGACAAATCCTAGCCTCACCTACCAGGATGACTCAGCACCTCAGGGCTTCTTACTTCAGCCCTAGTTGCCTGCAGACAGATTCAGACCAACATCCAAGCGGAATACCAAATCCAGGCTGTACCACTCCTTTTCCCATGTTCTTACCCCTTCATGGGATACTTGTGACTTCTCATTGACTCTTTATCATGCTCTCTTTCTGGACTGCTAAATAATATCTTATTCCAGCTAAGAATACCAGTTTATCTTCTAATGCTACTTCCCAGTCCCTCCTGCTAACTCCATCCCACTGCAAGTGACATCTCTAAACCTGGGGGTACTTTGAGTTATAAATATCATAGAATTAGTCATGATTTGGCAAAATCCTTGAAATTTCTAGAGTTAAGCATTTAACATGATGGAAATCTGGCTGTGGTTTTGAAGTCCAATCGACATGAATTTGAGTCCTAGCTCCACCACTCACCAGCTATGTGTCTTTGAGCAAATTATTAAACATCCTCTAAGCCTCAGTTTACTGTTAAGTAGGAAAAATAATATCTACCTCACAGCATTACTGGTATGACCGCATGGAATAAAATGTGTAAGGTATTTTGTAGACACTCTGACAAACAATAAACACTATCTAAAAACATAATACAATAGAATATAATTAGGAATCTACTCTGATGGTCTGTCAATGATATGCCATTTCTATATGAATAATCTTGAGTCCCTTCATTAGATCTCAGGGAAACCTCACAGATTTTCCATTTATATGAATTTACCCAGGTCCACCATAAGAATGTAACTTTAAAAAAGACACTGAGATTTTAATTTGTTTGAACATGTTCTAATTCCATACCATGTACTCAGTTCTATTTTTTCTTAAATACATGTTAGCTATTTTATTGATAAATGGCAAGGATAGTGTCAAAGCAAATTAAACTGAAAGGCACTGCATATTGAACTCTCACAAGAAACCCACAGTTTACAAGATGCCTTAGGGGAGTTGTGCTAAATCCAGGGGGTTAAAATCCCCACTGGGAGCAAACTGTTCCACTCCTGAAGAGTCAGTGAGCTCTTTAGGAGCACTGAGAACTGTTAGCTATGCTTGGGGAAGTCTTAGGAAAGACGACTATTACTTTACATCACATGGTCTAACAGTCTGCTCCTAACCAGTGATTTTCCCAGCTCAGTTCATCTTCACCACTTATACATTTATAACTGGAAAAATATACAGAGTCATTTTTAATCCAGTTTACTCAGATAAAACCAGTATATAATTCACTATATTTAGCATAATGGCTTTTTCCAGAAGGATACTTCATTACCCTTATTTATTCCCTAACTACATAAATTTAGGCAACTCACTTTAATTCAGACTCTCAGTTTTTCATATGCAAAATAAAGTCATTAGTATAGATTATGTCAATATTCCACCCGACATTAATATTCTTTAGATCTCTGAATCTTATACTAGAGTCTGCAGAGTTTAGCTTTCACAAAGCTTTTTGTAATAAAAGTGAATGGGTTTTTAAAGGTACCTTCTCTATGACTTAGCAATTTTACTTGGAGATATTTCTCATAAGGAAATAATTTGTGCATGCCACTACGATTTTATCTATGAAGATATTTCTCTATGTGGATATAAATAAATGTAATCACACTTATTATAATAAAGTATTTTATATAGCTTAACTGACAACAAATTAAAAAACTAATTAACTATGGTATGTTCACAAAGAGAATATCACACAGCCATTTAAAACCAAGTCAGAGAAGAACAATTACCAACATAAGGAAATAGTCAGATAGGCAAAAAAAGTAGGTAACTAGTCATTAAATATGCATTTTTATAAAAATATACTGTATATATATTTTAAATGTATATAACATGTGTTTATGAAAATCTATACTATGTATAGATATTATATACTATATGTATATACTATAGTACTTATTTATCTACATATATCTACATTTATCTACATATAAATAAGTATTAGTTCTATACAATTCAAATAACCCAAATAAGTAATGCCATGAGTGGTGGGATTACCTGTGATTTTTATTTTCATATTTAATTTATTCTGTATTTTCCAGACTTTCTATAATGAACTGCTATTATTTTTGGACTTCAGAAAATACCTTTTTAGTGGTGGTGGGAATGGACACATTTTTCTCTTTGATTCCTGAAAGGAATCTCAAAAATATCTTCTCCGTTCATCTCAGGTTCTCCTTCCCTTCATGACAGGTACTTTCTGTACTCATATAGTCAATTAATAAGTCAGCAGAATATCAGAGAAACGTTCCCTTCAGCCTCTTCCCTTCAAAACAGCCCCACTTTAGGTTTGTGCATCTCCGCCTGCATTGCCCACATTTTCCAGCCGCTGCCCCTGCCTTATGCTGTCCTTCTACTGTCTTCCATCTCAATATTTTGAAATTTCTGATCTTACTTCAAGACTCAGCTCAAATGTCTCTTCTTCCATCATGTCTGCATTTCTGACCTCTCCCTCTTTCCCTTTCTCTCTGCCCAACCCCCGCCCTTAAAGTCATGAACCAATTGGTTTCTCCTATGGCATTTAGGGCATTTAGGGCATTTACGTGTTCTGCTCTGTAGTGACAGTGGGAGCTTGCAAGACTGAAGAGTAGTAAAGAATGTGAGAATGGATGAATGAATATTCCATCTGAAGAGGGCAATGGTTTCTCAGCTCCAGCCACCTTCCTCTTAGAGGGAGTATGTTGTCAGGCCTTACAATATGTCAAGAAAAGTAAGAAATCTATATTTTTTTAAGTGTAAAACCCCTAGTTTTTAAATAGTAGTAGTTGATTAAACAAATAAGAAACACTGCAAAACAAAGGAAAAAAAGCTGTATGCTGAATTTAGCCTTGCAGGCCCAAGTTTGCAACCTCTCCTTAGGCTTACATCCTTTCCCTGTCTATTCCTTGTCACCCAGCACAGAGGTTTGCTCTTAATGGTTTGCACCTAGGAAGCACTCAACTGCGTACACTGTCCACTTGGTGGACCAATGGTAATAAGACCACATCAAAGATCCATCATCCAACCTTAATGTTTGAAAACTTGTTTTGATGCTGAAGAGATTTTCAAAGGTAACATGGAAGAAAATTCTTTCTCTATGACCCAAAACAGTAACTTGTCTTTTTTCCTGCACTTTGTACTAACCCGAGAGCACTGTCAGTACTCAATAAATAATAAATTAAAGTCATTTAATTATAGCTTTTATGCATCCGGGTCATGTTTTATTGACTTCATATCTGAAGCAAAATTTTCTAGCACTTAAGAAGACAGCAGTAAGGGATCCAAGGCAAGCATACCCCAGGCAATGGTCTAAGAAAGCAATGGCAATTTTTATATCTACCTCAGAAGAGCTGAATCAGGCAAGGAAAATAGAAATGAAATCAAGCCAACTGAATACCTCATAGCATCCTGGATCTATAGCATTACCGCATGGTCGTTGACCAGAGAACATTACCTAACTGCTTCTGGCTCATCTGAGAGGCACTTTCAGTAAGGATGCTAGAGATGACCTAATAAAAGGTACAATCTCAAAGTCAGAGAGCCAGGCAAAGGATAGCCTGGAGACTTGACCTGTCTGGAGACTAGAGGACATGAGACAGGATGGAGATCAGAAGTAAAGGATAGCCCCTCCCTAGTGAGGAGAGAAACATGATTGGCTCAAGAATACTAAGGTAGAATTGACTCCATGGGCACGTTCCTGAAAGTAGGCAGAATTCTGTCAAAAGATGGAATTGCCTTGATGGTACTGGAATGTGGAGGTCCCACACTAAGCCAGTCAACACAGAATGCCTGCCATGTGACAAACATAGTTCTAAGCATAGAAGTCACAGCCTCTGTTTTCACAGAGCTTTCATTCTAATGGAGACAGAATTAAAATGTGTTCAAAAAAAGGATATGTCAATGAACATTTTTCCAGAAATAACATACGGGTGGCCAACAGACACATGAAAAGATGTTCGACATCATTAATCAAGGAAGTGCAAATCAAAACCACTATGAAATATCACCTCACATCTGTTAGAATGGCTTTTATCAAAAAGACAAGAAATAACAAGTATTGGCGAGGATGTGCAGAAAAGGGAACCCTCCTGCACTACTGGTGGGAATGTCAATTGGTGCAGCCACTGTGGAAAGCAGTATGGAGGGTCCTCAAAAAACTAAAACTGGAATGACCATATGACCCAATAATTCCATTTCTAGGTATTTACCTAAAGAAAACAAAAACACTAAATTCAAAAAGATAAATACAGCTCAATGCTTATTGCAGCCTTATTTACAATAGCCAGGATATGGAAGCAACTTAAGTATCCATCAATAGATGAATGGATAAAGAAGAGGTAGTATATATACACAATAGGATATTACTCAGCCATAAAAAAAGAATGACATCTGGCCATTCATGACTATATGGTAGACCTAGAGGGTAGTAAGCTAAGTGAAATAAGTCAGACAGAGAAAGACAAATACCATATGATTTCACATGTATGTAAAATCTAGAAAACAAATGAACAAACAAACCAAAAATAGACTTGTAAATACAGAGAACAAAGTGGTGATTCCCTGGAGGAGAAGAGTGAGGGAATGTGTGAAATAGGTAAAGGGGGTTAAGAGGTACAAACTTCCAATTATAAACTAAGTCACAAGGATATATAAGTACAGCATAGAAAATATAGACAATAATATTCTAATAATTTTATATGGTTTCAGATGGTAACTACACCTGTCTTGGTGAGCATTTTGTAATGTATAAAATCATCAAATCACTATGTTGTACACCTGAACCTAATATGATATTGTATGTCAACTATTCTTCAATAAAATAATAAAAAATTTTAAAAAGGAAATGGTGAATAGTTATGTACAATATGAGGAAAATAAAGCAGAGTGTTAAAACAGAATGCATGGTAGCCTACATGAGATTGCACAGTCAGAGCTGACATATTAGCTGAGGCCTTAATGACAAGGGAGGAACAGGTAGCACAAACACAAGGACTGTCCTGTGTTTGAGCCTAAGAAAGAATTCCAATGTTTGTGAACTTTCCAAAGCAAGAGGAAAAGAGGTAAGAGATCAGCTCAGATAGAAAGAAAAGAAAAAGACTAGATAGGGCCTTGAAAGCCCTAAACAAGGGTTCAGGACTCACTCTAAGTACTTACGAGCCACTGGAGGATTTTAAGCAAATGAGTACTAGCAACCCCCCAGCTCCTATTTCCAAAGGTGACTGTTTCATCTGCAGAAGAGGGACAGTGGTCACTTGTCAGTATGTTAGACCGTGGAGTGGTATGTGCTCTGCTGCTGCCCTAAGTTTTGTGGGGGGACCTTTGGTTGATCACAGAGGATGAGCTGGTGATGGAGTCAACACCTGTGGGGCACAAAGAAACCTGGGCTGTTGTGGGAAAGGAAGTCAATGCCAGAATCCTCTCCACCACTTGCCAGAGCCCTGGGTCTTCCTTGAAACTCCATAGCCCCCTGCTTATGTCTGCTCAGCTCTTATAAGACTGTGAGCTTTATGAAGCAAGTGCCATATTTATTGAATCTTTCTATCCCCAGTGTACTGCACAGCGACTGGCACATGCAAGTGTCCAGGACTTTTTTAGTAGAATTCAAAGGAATCAACAGAATGTGCAGTTGATACTACCCACCTTGCCCTGCCAAAAAATGTCAGCAAGCTTCATGGGGAGGAGGCTGACGATGGTTCCAGATCTTCTGAGTTCACCATTTTAACAGGCAGGTTGAGGGCCACTGCTTTAGTTGTCCTGTGCTAATTTTACTGGAATATTGTGAGTCATGATACTCAAGGCTGATGCCCTTGTGAATTAAAACTATATTCATGGGTCTTCATGTACTGACTTCTAAAAGGTACCTTCTAAATTCAGCTTCTAGTGCAGTGTGTGTAAATGATGAATCACAAAGGAATAATCTGACAAGAGAACAATGAATATCATACTTACATATCCATATTCCAAATCCCAGCACCAGCAGTAATTGCAAAACCTCACAAAACATGCCCGGAGAAAGTCCCCAATGAGGATTGTGACATAGGTGGTCAGAACATCAGAAACGGTCAGCCGCACAAATTCCTGTTGAGATATTATTATCTGTATTATAAAGAGCATTTCTCCCCTAAAATGATCCTACCATGGCATTAAATTTGCCATGCTTCCCAATAACATTGCTTGAAAACTTCAAATCGTGGTAAAGAAACTAGTAGGCATATCTAGCAAGGGAAGAAAGTTTCACCCCTATTTCATTAGTCTAAAAATAATTACAGTTGATCCTTGAACAGCATGGGTTTGAACCGCCTAGGTCCTCATATGTGGATTTTTTTTTTAAATAGCTTTGGAGACTTGTGACAATTTGAAAACACTTTTTCTTCTCTCTAGGTTACTTTACTATAAGAATATAGTATATAATACATATAGCATACAAAAATATGTGTTAATCAACTGTTTATGTTACCAATAAGGTTTCAAGCCAACAGTAGGCACTCCAAAATCACAGTAGCAAATGTTTCTTTCTTACTGAGGAAGTTTTATAAGCATAACACAACAAATACAGGAAAATATTAATCACACAGAAGTTTAAAACTTTAAGCTGGTAAATAGCAATATTTGTAGTTAAAAGACAATCTTGCAAAAAGTATTTGCAGCACACACGGTAAAGGATTAGTTTTTCTATCACATTTAAAGGTTTACAAATCCATATGACAGTAGATGGGCAATCCAATAAGGAAAAAGAATTGACAAATGGCACAAATAAACTCACAGAAGAAAATACACAGTTAATTAAAATAAAATGTTGGAAATACTTAAACTTTCCTAAGCAGTGTTCTAACTGCCACATAAATAGCAGGAGAGAATTCAGATATTCTATTAAAATGTAAAAATATTTATGCACATACCATAGGAGGAAGTGGCATATAGCTTCAGGTATATAACTTTTCAAGGAGGTGACATAAGAATTCAAGGAGGTAGTGTTTGGTATATTAGAGGCACTCAAATAATATTAGCCATTTTGGTCATTCTCTTAAGCTGTTGGCTGTTTTCTTTCCTTCCCCAAAATGCAGACCTCAGGCCCCAAGAACAACCTGCTGCCTACCTATCAAATGCCTCTAGCTACATCTTCAGATTCCCTGGAGAGATAAAGGAGCTGCCAAAGTATCTTATATTCACAGAGTTTTGAGTCCTACAGCATCCTTGAGGAAACAAAGTAGAAGGCATCCACATAGAAGAAGAGAAAACATCTGGAATGTTCTCATAGAACAAAGAGCGAACCGTTAGGATGCACCCCCAACATTACAGGTAAAGCAGCTGCCTTAACTATTTCTCCTGGAGTCATTTACTTTTTTAAGTGGCTAAAAGAAATCTTTCCAGGTGCATGGATACAGATATTGATATATCTATATATCAGGGTTTTTATGTCCACTGTGTTCTTTCTGTCCCCAAGGATTCCACCTTCCTCATCCACATTCTATTCAGAACCACAACCCCTTCCCTCAGGTTAGCTTGTGCAGACCTGCCGTAAGAGCTGAGCGCTCCTTTAGAGAAAGGAAGGTGAAAGAGAAGGGAGGAAGGCAACTACAAATGGCAACAAGGAAAGATGAGGAAGCAAGGAAAAGCCCTATAGACAGGATTTTTTAATAAAGGACAAGACAGGCAGCATGGTCCAGGGGCTCCCAAAAAGAATTAGTAAGTGACTTTTCCTTTATTTCAAGTCAGCGTGCATGGGATTATCACAAAAGCTTCCACATAATCAGAAACACCAGTGTGCTCCTGGGCTGCAGTGGCATTCACATCGAATGAATTGCTTCCTCTTCGCTACAAGTAAGCAGGTGCCTCAATCATATTCTTCAGTGTTTGTACTTTTAATCCTACTAATAGAGCTTTGCCTGTCAAAGGGTAGATTTCTTGGCTCACATGCCATTCTGCTTTCTAAGATATACAGAAGAAAACACCTCAAACTTTGAGTTTGTGAAAACTATGCATCCTAATTTTTCATTTCTTTCAACTTTTGCGGAAGATTTAGGGAGCACCATGACCAGACGTGACTTCAAGAAGCTTTGAAACACAGAATCCTACGTACTCCTGTGTACTGACCTCCTATGTCCGCTGTGACAAATTGCCACAAACTTAGTGCCTTATAACAATACTAATTAATTTTTTTAGAGTTCTGGAGGTCAGAAGTCTTAAAATTTACTTTAAAATCCCTGGTGCAGGCAGCAGGGGGGAGTCCGTGTCCTTGCTTTTCTCAGTTTCTAGAGGCTGCCTGCATTCCTTAGCTCGTCCTCCTTAGCGTATCACTCCAACTCAACTAGGCTCTTCATTATAACATAAATAGATAGTGAATATCTCCTCACACCATTAAAAAAATATCCTTCCTTTACCCACAACTATAAAAGTAGCATAAAAGTAGTACTTACCTCAACAGATAGACATGGCAATGCATGAGATAATATATATGAAATCCAGAGCCAGCACATGGTAAGCATTCAAAAAAATCTTAGCTATTATTTATTAGTAAGAAAATGTTCAAAAATAGCCCACACTTATGGGAGAAATGTAGCCTCTGCTCTTTCTTAATCCATTAATTAAATTGCTTGTGACATTACCTGTCCCACCATTGTTTCCCAGCAGGGTCCTCGAGGTACATCTGCAGGGTGCACAAAAAAGGGGCGCCCAGTGCTATTTCCAGTGAGTGATGCATTGTAGGCCTTGATCATGTTGTCTTCCCACAGGGTGATATTGGCCTTTACTAGCTTCTCCTCTTCAATCTAGAAAGCAAAGTGATGGAAATAAAAATGAAGACAACACGTATTTCAGAGGCACTTCTAGCACTCTTGAGATTGGGGGTGTAAGAACACACTGATGGTAAGAACAATCCAGACACAAGACTTACCTTGTTGTTAATCTCATCCATCAAGGCAAGAATAAATACATACAAGTTGCCTAAAAGAAGAGCAAAAATGCGCCCCAGCAGCCATTTCAGAGCAATGAGGGGATGGTAGTCTTCCAATTCAGCAAATAAGTCAAACAAGGTTGGACAGAACATCCCTAGGAGAGACATGACCATGTTCATCTACAAGAAGACACAAGAGATGAACTAAGTTAATGGTGTTTATAAATGATTATTCCTTTCCTCCGGAATTTTGCAAGATTCCAGCTAACTTCTTTTGATCTTTTACATGAGAAAAGATTATTCCATGCATTTTTTAAATTTGATCATAATAAAATAACAAAGACAGTATTCAGGTCACATTTTCAAGGTGTGCTTATGTATGTGCAGGTAATAATAGTCTGTTTCCTGACAGAGGAGGGATGTAATTTACATCACTCCCTACCAAAAGAAACACACAACTGTTCTACATAGTGACTGATTCTTATGTGGTGGTATAATTCTCTACAGAACTTCCAAAAGAAATGGAAAATGATCTGCTGGAGGAATGAAGTCCAAACTGGAAATACCACTTTGGCAGTTAACAGCATATGCGCTAGTTTAATCAGTCAGAAAGGCTGAACTCCGTGAGATGGGCTCACGACCAAATACTGAATTCTGGGGAATGCAAACTGTTAGGGTCAAAGAAAAAACCAGGAATGGGATTTTAGCAAAGAAGACATTCAGAGAAACCAAAGAAAACATGACATAATGTTATCAAAACTAAGGTAGGAAAGTTTCAAAAATGAAGAACTGGTTTATAATGTCAAAGACTAAAGAATTATGAGAAAGAGAGAGGGAACAGAAATAGGAAAAGTAGGAAACAGCTCCTGACTGTCTGGCACCCTTACCGTTACATTATATTATCAGTCTATATTAAATCAAAAAGAAAGATCGGGTCCATATACTACTTTTATGATGGGGAGAAGACTCATTTATATGAAAAAAGATTTCGAGTAACTCTGACAACTGTCTTTCCTAAATACCTGGCTCAGACTGTCACCACTAAACATTTCCTATTTCCCTCAGTGGACTCCATGTTTTAAATGGTTAGAACTACCAGATTATATTTAGAAAATAATTGTCAATAGGGTTTTCCCATTTTTATTAAGAACATTATATAAGCATGATCAACAGGAGCTAAAAATCAGCATGACATAATATAAAACCAGCATGAATAATTTCAGCAGAAAGTAAAAAGTGGGCAGATTGTGTGCATTCTTATGTAAGGTAAACTTAAGTTGTTTCATCAAATTTGTAGTTATTCATAAATCCCCATTATTACCTTTGTTTGGCCCCTAGGACTCAGGGGTTCCCTAAAATGGATGTTAAACAGGTTCTTACAAAGAGTGACCTTTGTAATAATCAACTACCCATCCTTTACTATGGTTCATTTGTTCAAAATTAAGATCCACACAAACCATAAACCAAAGGGGCATGATGATTTTGCTTAAAAATACTATCACAAGTATAAGAGAGAATTTTGACAAACTTAGTAAATGTTTTGAGGTTCTCCTTTGTTTTAAATTAAAAAAAAATCATTCTACCTAATGCCTCTCTACTTTATAGGATTCCATGAAATGTCTGTGTTGTTACAGTCTCTTAAATGTATGGTCTCCACCTCCAGAGCCATCACTTCTGATACGCTTACAATGTTTTTGTTTGGCGTCTTCTGTTGTATAGTAGTAGGCTATATCATTTTCTGGGCAAGATTTTTCTAGGAAATTTTATGCTTATGAAGACCTCCTTAATTTTTTTGGTCTACATGGCTCTGCAGAACTTTTAGTGTGGAAGTCTATACTTCAGAAAATCTAAATCTATACATACTTAGAAAATGCCCACATTCAGAATGATGCCACATCATATGCTGGAACATTCTATGAAAAGGAACAGCACGACACATGATCAATTATTTCCTGATTCTAAATATCTACCACTGACCTCTTTTCTCTGACCTGCTAAATGGTCAGATACACTGAGACAAATCACAATCATAGTCTTTCATTCCTGGCCAATTGCTGGCCTTCCTCATTCGAACAGCATTTGGAGGGGGAGGAAATAAGTCAGAGGGAAGAAAAGGTGGCGACATGCAGTTGGGCTGCTAGTGAAAGACAGACAGAAGCCCAGACTTGCCCAGTGTAGGGGAGCCAATCTGAATGTTTTCAGTGAGGTAAACATAGGAACCAAGGGCCTTATCATCACTGCTCCCAGGAACTCAGGCAACAGGTGGATTGAATGACAGGTGCAGGATCTACAGAGAAAGCAACACAGGGTCATGGAAAAAGTGTTGGGCCTGAAATCAAGATTCCTAGGTTTTACCTCACTCTTCTCCATGGTTCTGTGACCACGAACACATCACCTAATGTCCTGAGATTCATTAGCCCCATCTGTAAAATGTACTGGTTGGAATATACATACGTGTTCTAATATCTCTTCCAACTCTTAACTTTCCATAAGGTCACAAAATGAAAAACAGACAGTAGACACATTTGGAATTAAGACTGGAACAGAGTGGAAAAACATGCGACAGAGTTGGTTAACTCTCAGGGCCGGATGGAGGAGATAGGGAAAGAGAGGCCATATTTAATGTTCCATCACAGAAGCATAACCCATAAAATCGCAAATATCAGATTCTAAGCACATAAAAAGCATGCAGAGACGAACTTCATTTTTTTCCCACCACCCAAGGGTGTCAGGATCTTGCTGCGCAAATTCCTGGGATCGCTTCACAGCCCAAAAGATGAGGTATCCACTCCCGCCAAGTGTCAGAAACACGAAGAAGTTAGCAAGAAATCTCAGGAATCTGATCAAGTGGACGTTTTCTTCTACTTGGGCTGCTCGTTCTTCTATTATAGCTTCCTGGACCCAGGCAAAACAGAAAAAAAAAGGGTGGGTATCTGAGCTACAAAATGTATCCAGAACTCAGGAATTATTTTTGCAAACATTAGAATGTGAGGAATGAAAAGGTAATCTAAATCTGGGATTCCACAAACCAGGTAAGTATTGCCAGCCAGTGGAACAAGTAAGAGGAAGAATTCTTACAAACAAACTTTGATTGATCTAATACTCAGATAAGTCTTCATTCTAAATTCTCTTCCAGTACAGTTTTTTAAAAAGCTGCAAAATAATATGGCAGTCATTTTAAATATTGAGCTAACTTATTCCTGTAAATAATTAGTGAGCATTGTTCTATTATTTAAAATATCTGATTCTAATTACTAATGGTTTCCTGTTTCAAGCCAATGGCATTGTTTTATTACCAAATCCAGAGAAGAAATAATGCTGTCATGGGTCATCAGATATTTTCCAGTCATAATCAGAACCCTGCCCAGAACCAATGCAGACATGATGAGTTAATCTTTCTTTTAATTGTCAAGAAACTTTGCTAGCTAGACCATATGGAATAGCTCCAATTTTACTCTTAGAAATACAAAGTAAAGGCTCTTGGAGGTGGCATCTTTACCTTTAAGTTCATTGTGATAGAATTGAATTTGTTGTCTGCTGTTTCAGGATTGCCAATCAGGTAGTCCCAGCTGGTGAACACCTTCCAGCTGAAGTTGAAAGTATTATCACCACCACCCCCATCATCACCAATATTTTTGGTCATCCTGTAAAACAGGGAGTTTAATTTAGCAACCAGAATATGAAAAAAGGGAAGCAAGGGAAACAGGGAGTGGCAAAATAGCATAATTATAGGTAAACTGGAGAAGCAATATCTGAAAGATGTATGTTTTCAAACAAGTTCTGATAACCAGAAAAGTTTATTTTTAAATTTTGTTTTAATTTTTTTAACTGTTCATTTTCCACAGCTTCAATATTAAAAGACTAGCAAGCATTGGTGATTTTAATAATTAAAAGGTTATATAAAAAGAGTTTTTTTTTCCTGAGTTGTTTCCTTAGTGCCATAGACTTGCTTCTCAACCTTTTGTGAGATAACAATCTCTTTAGAAATTTGGTGAAAACCATGGGGTCCCTTCCCAGGAAAAAAAATATGTATAGACTCTTAAACTTATTCTACACAATGTTAGCAGGTCTCCAGACCCCCTGAAACTTAGGGATGAACTAACCCCGGTCCAATCAGGAAATCCCTACATAGATTTCAGGCCCACTGAGAATCTCCTCCCAAGTGACTGAATGCATGAAATTTCTCTATATTCTGCAACTCTTGACCAAGTATCAAGATTTTTATCCTATCTCATGCCACATGGTTATATATACCTAATCAGTGTTTTTTTTTTTTTTTTTTTGCTTGGAAAATTTAAAATCCATTTACTCACAGGTTTATTTCAGTGGTGAGAGAGATCTATATTCTACTTACTCCACTTCCTTTCTTTTCCTTATCACTACAAATAGCAGAATTAAAATTTCACATGACACATATTATAAAATGGTCCCATGAGATTTTGGTTTCTTAAATAGTAGAGTGATAGGGCCTGAAAAAGAAAGGGGAACGAGAGCATGAAGCTGACTCCACAGGCTGGCAGGCATCTAAATCCCCCATTGTAAGTCCCACTCCTTACAGAGGTTTATGTATTTTAAAGGGCTCGTTACAAAAAAATAACAAAAAGTAAGAATTCCTTACATCAGTCTACCATTTAACCTTTTGCAAAAGGTGTCTATGTGTATCATCATATCTGTCCTTCCTAAAAGCTTAGAAAAGGTCAAGGTAATTAACATTATTCTCCTTTTATAGATGGGGAAGCTAAGGGTTAACATCACGATGTGATTCGCTGGACACTGTCCAGCAGAAAACTACAGAGGCAAGCAAGGCCTTAGGTTTTCTGACTTCATTCTGGTGCCCAAGCTAAGACACCATGAGATATGTTGAGCAATATAAAAGCCTTTTTGTAGGCTGAAAAGGGCTGAAATCAAACATTTGCAATGGTTTAACCTGGGGAGAAAATTATTTATTTGATTAATACACCACCATCCATTTTTATGCTGTCACCGAGCAAAGCACAGGCTCTCAAGTAAAAATACATGCTTGACTGATAAGTTTTGAATGGAATTTTACCACTGGCAAAATGTTGTAGTGGTAGTCAGTGTCCCAGAGAAGGGAGTTCAGGCTGGAAAGCCAACTGGGAAGGTCCAGCATGTGAGAATGGAAAATAAAAAGGAAATGGAATGTTGAAAGGCAGGGAAGGATATCAGAGACAAACTGCTCACAACACATTTTTGCTGAGAGATGGTCCTGATAGCTATGAAATGCCCGTGGATGGCTCTAGCCCTTACCTAGAGAGGAACAAATGTACATAATTATGAAATTTTTTTCCTTTTCAAAGAGGCTAAGCATTGAGTTACTGTATCTATGAGTAGCAATCTCAACATATAATTTGCTTTGCTGGGAGGCTGTAGAAAGGAACTGCTACATTTACCCCTTTGCCTACCATTTTACACTGAACTTCTTGCACTGAACTGCAAGATCCTATCTCCACCTACACATTGGAGTTACCTGATCATTTTATGGATGCATATGGAGGTTTTAATAAATCAAATAAATGCCTCCATAAATCCTAAGCCAGCTGGGTCATTACAATGGAGCCTCTGCTAAAATGAGAGTCAGGAAGAGGAAAAGGGTTGAGAGGGAGGTAGGAAGCAATTCTCTAGAAACTCACAGGATAAGACCACCACATAAGGAAGAAAAATTATAGCAGGGACTACAGTAAACAGCATATACCATATTACATTCTTGAGAACAAAGAAACTACAGCAAACATTTGACTGCAAAGGATAGCATAAATAAATAAATAAATAAATAAATAAATATATATATATATATATAAATAAATGTGTGTGTGTTTGTGTAAATTCACAGGATATTGTCCAAAACGATGTGTTCCTCAGTTTATAGACTGTTTCACCAACTGCGTACCATGAGGGCAGGGATTTATTTTGTTCATCATTAAATCTTCAGACACCAGCAACAGGCCCCCCACCTCCACCAACTGCCCAGAGTAATCAATAAAAAGTTTTTAAATCAATGAACAAATATATGGATTGTGATTCTGGAAATAAACTTAGCACTTCAAAGAGTCTCACTCAAATAAACACATATAGCAAAAATGGGTTTCACATGGTACGATACACACCATACGCTTGTTATGCTGTTTGCTGTTCAGTTCTGTCCTTGTCAACATGACAGGTTTGATAATATTACCTCACTTCGTAAACAGCTGCCATTCATCCTGGATTGCTACTATCCTTAGTCTATGCTTACAAGAGGGGAATTTTTCATGTTGCATTTCATAATCTTAGAGGCAGCTCATTAAGTAGTAATATGAAAAGGCACATGGTCAGTTTAAGTTTCTCATACTTCACCACTTTCTGCTTGAAGCAGAAAATTCTGATGTTTTGAAACAAGCTGAAGAAGAGGAGACAATCATATGCTTTGATTTTCCAGGACTTCCTGTCCTATAGACAAAGCCCCACTCATGCTTCCATAGCCTGCTGTAGAGTCTAAACCCACCATTAGAGACTTCAACCTTATCTCCAGTGAAAATATCTCTGAGAAGTAATACATTAAACTGGAACCTACAAGGGGTTTGGATTGCTTTTCTCTGAGACAGCTAGCTAGAAGAGATTCCTGTGGTAAAGAAAAACTTAATTGGGAGAAGGAAGGAGAAATAATTCTGAGGCTAAGATCTATGCAAGAATATCAAAGGACATGGAGGACTTTTATTAAGGGTATAAGGAAAAGAATAGTGTATGGGTAAGCAGATACAAAATAAATGAAAAAAGAAAGTGGACAGAGCACTGGTAATCTAGGTAGAAGGGAGAAGATGCATTTCACTTATTTAGAAACATTATGTGAGGTTGGTTATGATTTCAATGTGAATTATAAGATAAAGACATAGTTTTGATAAGGTTAATTTCATTTTGTTTTATTCTGTTTTTACAAAACTTTTGACCACAGGAATTACATCAAGTCCACGTAACTTCAAAGGAATTTAGCAACAGTCAAGGAACAATTTTAATATAGAATATAAAAAGTCACCCAGGTCTAGATAGAGGCAGGTCCCTGGTCCCATTACTACAGATATATCCTCATCTGAGATTAGGAGAAAAGTGCTGAAATTTGGGGTTGGTGTTCAAAGCTCAGTGCTGCAACTAAGTGGTTATTTGTACTTAATAAAATCATCAAACTTTACTGAGCCTTAATTTCTCCATCCATCCAATACAAATAAACAATGTCTGCTCAACCAAATATAGAAGATTGCTGGAAGAAACAAACTAGCCTGTATAAGGAGAAACACAACACAAAAAAGTAGCAAGGTGTACTGGGTAGAAAATGCCTATTGAACTAGAAAAATCAAGGTTCAGTAGACCCTACAGTTAAATGGCCTTGGGCAGGGCATTTCCTATCTCTGATTTATTTATTTCACCCTCTGAAAACAGTGGTGATAGCTACAATTAATACCTACTTTGCAATGTTTAAGGGTTAAAGATAATGCCATTTAAACTGATGCATGGTTGATGTAAATGTTAATTATGATTTCAAATATAACTATGGTTATTGTTACCAGTCCAGAAACATAAGTGGATATATTCCCATAAAATAAACAGCAAGGAGGGTTAAGGTATGCTTGCCCTGAATGATTCAGCCATTTCTAGTTTGCTGCTCTAAAATATGGCACAATTTTTAGCTTAGAGAACTGTTTTATACAGGAACAACTGGGTTTTGCAATTAAAACACCTTTACTTTGGGCTGCAAAACTTCAAACTGATGAGGACGATGTAAGAAGGAGCTGATGGTCTCATGTTATGTAACTTGACATTGTACTGTATTAATTTGCTTTTAATACTTATGTAACTATTTACTATGAAGACCTCTAAGCTTCTGTTGTGGTTAGTAATGTACATTGCCCTGAAAGGAAAAAAGGAAGGAAAGGAGGACAGAGGGAGGACGGAGGGAGGGAGGAAAGGGAGGAAGGAAGAAAGGGAGGAAGGGAAGGAGGGAAGGAAGGTCCTGCGACTAGGATGACCAACAGTCTTGGTTTGCCAGGGACTGAGTTGGTTTCCAGGATGTAAGACCTTTAGTGCTAAAACCAGTGGAGTTCTGGGTAAACAAAGTTAGTCACCCTACCTTAAGCCCCCTCATTTTTTCTTCCAATTTCCCCATTAGATAGTTAAAAACAGGTGTGTGCCACCACAGAGTAGATGAGAATGCTGGGACAAAGAGTATGGGCAAACGACAAAATCCATCAGTAGCCTAATTGATTTTAGAGCTCAGACTCCTTCTACTTGATTTGAGTAATGTATCATCCCCAAAAGCCACTCATGTTTATTCCAACAATATATTCGATGGGGACAGGGGAAGCAGATTTAAATAATTCTGTACAATCATTTATAGTCCACCAATTCTTTTTCTACTAAGCCTTGTCCCCAGGGCTAGGAGTGGGGTGGGAGTCCTGAGGTCCATGCCAGGGAGGGACCAAAGCCAGGGTGGTTTGGTTGACATAATATGGGTGGCTTTTCAGGGAATGTGGAGGTGGTTCCCTGTAACTATCTTAAATAGAATCTTTGACCTAATTCAAAAAAGTTGGCATTATCTCTATAGCTCCATTAACCAATATGGTCACCACCAGCAACATGTGGTCACTGGGTACTTGAAATGTGACTACCATAAAATACATACAAAAATTCAAAGACTAAGTACCAAAAAAAAGAAAAAGAATCATTGTATCTCAATATTATATATACACTTATCATGTATAATAAAAATTTTATGTCATAGTTTTTTTGATTACATATTAAAATAATACTTTTGATATACTGAGTTAAATAAAATATACTAAAATTGATTTTACCTGCAGATTTAATATAGCTACTAAAATTTTTTAAATTAGATATGTGGTTCACCTTGCATTTCTTTGCACAATGTGGCTGTAGATACTTTAAATTTATCTGCCTGAAAGTTGTAATAAACACACAAGTCTATTCATGTACAACTGCCTGACCGTATGTGACTGCTGTGCCATTGGGTTTATTAGGTGACCTCAATTCTTACCAGGCTGGCTTTGTTCAGTTCTTCACTAAACCTATGCATTATAATCCTAATAAAATGATTAACATCTGTCAGTCACTTACCACATGCTAGGCATGTTCTAAGTCTTTGTTTGTATTAATTCCTTTAGTCCTCATGACCATCTGAGACCAACATGTTATTACAACTCTAGTAGAGATGGGAAACCGGAGAACAGAGCACGTGTGCAATTTGCCAGAGATCTTTCAGCACGCGGTAGAGTTGGGATCTGACTCCTTGCAGACCACCAGGGCACACAGCCTCCCCAGAGCCACTGAGAAAAGCTGAGGAACTAGACACACAGCAACATGCTTCCCCAGGGACCACAGACAGAAGCACCAACAGGAAACAATGCCCACGTGGCCTCTGTAATGCAGCTGGCTGTCGTGACTTTAGTCTTGCTGAGTCAAAATGGTTAGAAGACTAGAAATATTGTAGAGTTTGGAACATGGTAGTAAGTTATCAAGTAGACAGACACCTTATATTTAAGATCTTTGATGGCATTTGGGCAAGTAGATCAATATTTGGGATGTGAGATCTCCATTAAGGACTTTTGTCGAGCTCTTGAAAACTAAATTTGATGATGTTCTCTGGCCAACCTAGTAAGTTCAGTAGGGAAAGACATAAAACATGCCACGGATGGTTCCTAAGAGCTACTGCTCTGGGTGACATGGGCCTTCAGGCAGAGGTCCTTCCCTGACATGAGGCAGAAGGCCACTTCACCTTGTGTATAGTCAAATAAAAGGGTTAGAACATTAATTGAGGTGTTGCAACTCTTTTTAAACTGGTTCAGAGAATTGGCTAACAGGTAGATTATTCATAGCTCCAAGTGATTGTGCCAGGTTTCTGAAGTATCTTTAATCAGGTATTACAAATGTATTTCAGGCAGGGGGAAAAGGAACTGCTGTTTCATCCGTTCCCCAATGAAATTCTTCTCCATGCACTAACAAATGATTTTCTAAGACAGAACATCATCATACAGTTTATCGTGACAGCCTCACTGGGGCCAGTCGTTTTTGCTGTTTTAACAGCTAACAATTTTTGGATGAGTGACTATTCTGTTGTTCTGTTAAATGAACAGAGAACAACAGATTCTGCCTATTGAGCTGGTTCTGCAAGTCACAGACCTCTCTGCACGCAAAAAGAGGGGTCAGCAGTTGTTTCCCTGTCTTGTTTATAATACTGATTCACACTTCAACGTACAAGAAGGCACATTTAAAAAAAAAATGCTTAAATACAGGATAGGCATGCAACCGCCAGTTGCCGCCCAGTGAGATGACCCGAAGGCCTGCCCTTGCATTCAGCCCTTTGGTTTGGGGAATGTCATAGCCTGACATGAGTGTCACTATCAAAACTACATTTTACGTCTTAAGGACTCTGCAACCTCTAGAAACAGAAAAAATATATATACATCCAACTCTCAAATTAAATGTATTTGATTCCAGAAATCATTGCTTGCTTCCCAAGAAACCAGTGAAACTTACGCTTTAAGGACAACCAGAAAGCTGTATCCGATGCACATGATCCCCACCAGAAAATAGGAGAGCGGCAGCCTGAAATTCATCCATCCAATTGTTCGTTTATTGTTGTAATAGCCATAAAAGAGGACCGAGTATTGCGCCAAGCCCTAAAATACGACAACAAAGCCACTTAGCAGATGCTGTGAGGAGCAACTCAAAAAAAAAAATCAACTCTTAAGAGGAACAACAAAATGACATTAATTTTCAGACTTGGGAGATGGCTCTGACATGAGCTCTATTGTTTGGCTTTATGGAGTGAATGTTTCAGCTGCCACATTGATTGGCAGCCTCTCAGTTCACTCGAAATTCAGGGACTTCTAAACAGACCAAATTTTTAACCAAATACAGGCTTGCACAGCTGTGGAACCATTACTGTAAAATGCCCATTGACTGAAACATCACAACACAATTCATTGTGTCATTCAATTTACAATTTTTAAGGGCTTGCTTAGTATTGGGGGGAGGATCTGAAATGTGCTTCCTCAAAGTGTTATGGCAGGTTTCCATTTCCAGACACCTGAACCACAGTGAGAAAGGCTCTCCTTAAGCCACAGAGGCCGTGTCTCAGCTCACACTTAGCAAAAGGAAGGAGCATGTTTATTTGTGCAATTAAGTGCTTTTTCCTAAAAATAATCTGCCCAGGTTGGCATCACCATCTTCCAAAGCCACCTGGGTAACGCCTCTTCATGTACAGAACATTGGCATACTCTGCATCCTTTATAATGGTCTTCATTTTTCTCTCTTTCTCCAGCTAACTGTTTTCACTGTCAATTGTGAAGCATTGTTTCTGTATTATCTACATCCCCAGCTCCTCTCTGACTTCATCTCTCCAGCAATAACTTAAAATGACTATGCTTTGTGAAGGAAGAAGATAGTAACTTGCCAGCATGAGGTTTCCTCTTGACATCTAGTGAGTCACTCTTGAACCTTAGAAAATCCAATTGGCTACCCTTAACATCATTTATCCTGAGCCAGGGACTTTGAAACCCACTACTGAAGAAGGCAGGAGAAAAAGTAGGGGGTGAAGGGTGGAGGAGAAACGGGAGGAAGTACCCTGGATGCTAGTTCCAAGAGGCAGAATTAAGAAGAGTAATTTAGGAAACTGCCTGAAACAGAGATCGTGCCTAGCTCATATCAGAGGCCAACAGAGATATGAAACAACTACTGCTTTCAAAATTTCAGTGAATATATGTTCTAATACTGGGTAAGAATTACCAGGAAAAAAGTCTCCAGAAAACCTCTGACTTAACCAGGGTCAGGATGGGATGGGAGGAGGGAGAGGTAAAAGCCGAAGTGCTTCCCTGTACCACACCTGCCTGTATCTGTATTTTTCAGCTCAAGAAGAAAAAAAAAAATCCAACCCACAAGAAAATCAATGGCTAAACAACTAGCAGAAACCTCAAATAGAGGAAGCAAGTGGGATATTTCATGTCCAAGAAAAGAAACCAAGTAGATGGACTGGCCAACTGCCCAAGTCCCAGAAATCACCCCAGGAGAATAACCATTGGCAGGATTTCCCTGAACCCAGTTCAATGACATCTTCTTGTTTCACATTCATCTAGTTAAGGTCTCTGCTTCCTCTTAGCTATTTTAAATCCAATCTCCTTCTACCAACCTTCAGACTAGCCTTCCTGTCCTGCCAATAATAATAGTAGAACCTGGTAAGTATAGGCTCCTTCTCTGGTTCAAAGATTTCCTGAACTGTTCTTTCCCCCCCACAACAACAGTTGTCATTCTCCATACTCCTCTATTTTCTCCTGCAACCCACCCTTACCTCATGTCTTTGCCACCATCCTGACACTTGGTAATAATAGTTGCAATAAAAATGTCAAACATGAATTTTATTGAGCATTAAGCATTTATGGAACACCTTACTTCCTCTCACAGGATTCTCACGGGAAGTTGATACTGTTGTGACAGTTGTTTTCCTCCAGTCTTGATGTCACCTTCTATGAGCAGAAGACCCCAAAATGGAACATTCCCAGATGCTCTCCACTGCCTCCTACTGGCCTAGGGGGGAGAAACTAATCTGTCAGTCCAGCATCTTCCTGAGAGAGCACACATTGTGCCCTGCCCCTGCAAGGGGATCCCTGTCCTGGTTTAGGGCTGCTGGGTAGAAACATCTGGCTGTGAAGCCCACTTGCCCATAAAAAGATGCCACATTCTTTAATATCATCTTTAACAGCATTAAAGGTAACATGTTGACCTCCGTCTGTCCAGCCCTTTATCTTATTTCTAGTTATCTCACAACATGATTAGACAAGGCAGGGGGTGTTATTTACCATGATCCTCACCCCCAGCCCAATAAAGACTCAGTAGCTATTAGCCCTGTATCTCTTTTACAGATGAAGAAACTGAGCTTTAAAGAGGTTAGGTAAGTTGCCCATATTTACATAGCTAGAAAGTGACAGAGTCTAAACTTAGCTAGTAAGTGACAGAGTCTGAACTTGAACTGGGTCTCTCCAATTTAAATCCATATACTTAACTACTGTGCAGTACTATTACTTGGAATGCTTTCTTTGCCTACCAGGCCTTGTATTATGCTAATGCCATACCTTCCTGGTAAAACAAAGAAACCAGAAACCCTACCAACCCAGCAGGGCCTTTTGACCTACACTTTTGGAAAAGATCTGGACACCCCTTTTGAAAAGATTTCAAAAGGGCCTCATCTCCACAGACATAAACATTATAACTTGACATCTTTTTCTAATTAGTAATGGCAGTGTTGGGATTAAAAGACACCTCCAAAATAATAAGAAAGGAGAAAGCAGATCTACAAAAAGCATCTGGTGAGCTTGTTAGGTTAGCACAATAGTGACTGGGGCAGCTAGCTCATTAGTGTATGTGCCACTCAACATATGTTCAATGACTGGCACTTCATAAATATTAGATCACGACCAAAGCAGGTAAGGGTCCTCATTTTGGAATCCTGATTATTTCACAACGGTTTTTTTCACTTTGCCTATCACTCTGTATGCCATCAAGCGTGTAAATGAAAGAGGTACTAATGAAGAGCATAATTTTAAAAAGCTTTATCCAATCCATCTCAGTAGCATATTGAAGGGTGGTTTTAAACAACCCCCCTCTTCCATCCAGTGGGCCCACCATACTCCACACATCTTTCCCTTCCCCTTAAAACTCCAACAGCAGACATCTGGAAGTGACTAAAATAGCAATGACTCCAAGTCTCGCTAAGGTTCTATTTGGTTTCCATGTCAGCATGCATGGCTTTCCCTGTGGGAGCGCTCTCCCACCCCAAAATCTGTGACAGAGAAGCCACAGTGAGAGCCAAGTTTCAAATGAGCACGGAAAACTGCTGTCCAGCTCTGGGCTCCAAGCTTGTGCATTTTCTATTAAGACTAATTTCTGTTTAAATGCTGCAGCTGGTCTAGTCCACAGTCACCGATACCCTTCCACAAGAAAGAATGTTTTAGCAATGTTGCTAGGAATCAACATGTGTTTATTTAACTTTTACTGAGAACTTACTATTTGCTATATACTATATAGAGATGGAGTAGGGGACTAGATTACAGTGACCCCTAAAAGAGTTATGAACACAAAATGTCCCTTTCATAATTATCTGTCACCTGAAATTATATTAGAACTCCATCCCTGCGGTATTTCCCATGATTACAAATAAATGCTCACCGTGAAAGACACATCAATCCCGAGGATGGTAAATGAGTTTCATCATCCTTAGCAACTATTTAATTTGTAGTAACTGTCAGACCATTATTTTTGGGGGGAAAAAATCATGAAGTCAAAACAGGTGGGAAAGGAAGATATAATTTCTGAACCATGTCTCCTGAAAGTATGGGAAGGGGAAGTAGCACCACACCAGTAAAGGTATATTTCTATTTTTCTCTGAGCTATTATCAGTCATTTATACCTTAGTGTTAAAGAAAGTTTCAAGTGAGGATGAAAAATAGGCAATGACATCACTTTGTATCTGATAGAGTGGGACACAGGAGAGAAGCAATGTGTGAGAAGTCTAAAAACACCCAAAACAAACCTCAACCAAGTTCCCAAGAACAGCAGACAGCCTGGCACTTACAGGGTAGGTGCTGAGACCCAGCCTGGGGCCGCCCTCCTCCAGTCTGGCCAAGCTCCTGCCTAATGCTTTGCTCACTTCTGAGTTTCCTTTCTTTTTGCTACAGCCCAGATTTAGAGTTAGAAGCCTGACACTATATGGTTCTTAGCTAGAGAGCATATAGATTACAAAGAGAAAGCTGGACTGAGCCTTAGCAGTTCTAATTTTCAGTATTGGGAATGAACTTCAGCCTGTCTACAGGAGCATAGACAGTGAGCTCTGGCCCTTCAAAGAGCTGTAAGTGGACAGTTTCTTTTGATGCCCATCCATATGTCAGCATCTCTGTGCCTGTGCCTCCTTCCCACACAGCTGGCATGCTGGTGTTCCGTGCCCCTTTCTGGCTGCTGGATACCATGCCCTAGTCAGGGTGCCCTCTTCCTGTTTTACTGTCCCTCCAAGAATGGGCATTTTCATGAGTGAAGTACCCACAGCAGGCATTTAAAGAAAGAAACATTTATTAAAGATCTACGATGCACCAGGCATTGTGCTAACACTTTATGCACACAGTCTCACTTATTTTTTTATTTTACCAGTCTGCTAGGTAGGTATGAATGCTTTTTTACACCTGACGATTAAGAGGCTCAGAGTGGTTGTCTAATACCTCACAGGTAGTATGTGGCAGGATTCAAACCCAGGTCTGTCTAAATGCCATTGCCGAGTTCTTTTCTTTATGGTACACTGCATTTTTAACTGTGTTGGCTTCTGTAAAAAGCACTTCCATTTTTCTTTTGTACCACAGTCCACAACTAACACTAGGGGTGCGAATTCTAGATCTTACACCCAATGCCTGTTACACATCTCAGTCCACTTGGATGTCCCACAGGAACCTTGGACTCACTACATTTAATAAGTTCCCCCAAACCAGATTTTACCTCTTATCTCAAGGAATGACACCACCAACCCACCCTGTCACCCCAGCCAGATTCATTATCTTCCCATTTTCACCCATAAGCCACAAGCAGTCACTTCTTAAGGTCTGTAGTCTCTGCCTCGTCAGCACATGTAATACTGGTCCCTTCTCTGTACACCACTGCCCTTTACAGGCCTCTCCACCTCTAGCCCATACTAAATCCAACCAAGCCCATACCATATTCACACAGAATCTTTTAAAGAGTAACTGGTCATGTTTCCATCCTGTTTTGAAATTCTCTGTGCTCTCCATTGCCTACAGAATAAAACCTGTATGTTTAGCATAATAAAGGAAACTGTCTTCACTAATTAGGCCCTTTTTGTTTGGCATGCTCATCTTTTACTACTTGACTCTCTCCCTAAATACCAGCTTTGCTGAGCCTTCATGGGTATTGAGTGCATAGCACCATTTAGTGCCTCCATGCCTGTGAGCAGACTGATCTATCTGCTTGGAACTCTGTTCCCAGTTATCCTTCCCATTGAGAGCCTAGTTTATTCCTACTCTTCCTTTAAAACTAGTGCTAGATACCTCTGTGAAGACTTTGCTGACCCTAGACTAGAACCAGTTGTTATGGGGAAGAAAATGGTCCTTTCTTCGGGTGTGCAGAACTCCACTGGATGGACTACTCCCAGCCTCCTCCATCCCTCTACTCACTCCATCCCAGGGGAGGTACAGTGACTTTCCAGACCAGTAAAGTTGGGATGAACTGGGCTTGCCTAGCCCAAATATAACTTTCTTTCTTTAGGAAATAAGCTGATCCCACTGTAAGTTGGACTAATTTGGAGCATGCTAGGAAGGCCATTTTGCTAAGAATCCCACATTTGTTCTCTAATTTGGCCTCTATTAGTAATGAATTGTACTTTTGGCACCCACATGCCTCTTTTAAAAAATTATTCAGAATTCAAATAGAGTGACCGTTTACTGGGTCCTGTCAGGACTCCAGTAAACTTCCACACTGAACCCCCTCCATCATGCCTCCATGCACCTAGGACATGTATCTGTTAGCTTCAGATTGTCACATTGTATGGCAATTGTTTATCTGTATATTCAATTAGACTATGAGGTCCCTGTGGGCAGGGAATATATATTAGTTATCTTTGTATCTCTAGCATCTCACATTCAATTTATGTTTGTGGAATGGCTAAACGAAGAGAGAAATTGCTTCTGGTAGTCATTAGCAATCCTCAATCAGATTAAGCTCCTTCAAACTATCAATCTAAACCACCCTTTTCTACTTTCCTGCTCTCTACTACTCATTTTAATAAAATACAGTAAATCATTCAAGACAGTGACATGACAATAACAATCTTATGTTGGTATTTAATGAATCAAAACACCAAGAAAATACCTGAGAGAAACTAAAGCTGTCAAACTTTAATTTTTTATACTGTGTAATTGCCTGAAACTCTTTCAAAATGAGGCAGTCTCAGTGCTATAAAATAAACTGCTATGTATGATTTCTTCTCACATTTGAAAAGTGATCTTTTGTTTCACAAGGTGGAGATTGAACAACATGATAGTATGGGGTTTTACTGTTCAATTGACTTCTGGACTTGTAAATCTGCCTACTAGTTCCTTAAAGTCATGCAAAATGAAATGCTATAAATTCACACATGAGAAGAGATGTGTGTGGTTATCCAGACACAGCTTGTATTGGGTATTATCTTAATATTATTACCTATTTAAAAAAGAGTTTTTGAACAAATAAAAAATTTTAAATGTAGATAAAATATGGAATTTACTTGGGAAAAAGGAATTGAGTTGAGAAAATGTCAGTCCCATAGGAGCAGTATATACTTTATTTCAAATACTTAAGATTAAGGAACATAATTAATATCAAGTACAATATATGAGCAGATAATATCTATTGGACAGATACGATACTGGAACCTAGGCTAAAGCTTTTATTGATTGTTTAAATGTTTGTAAATTTAAATAATCTGCCACAGTAAATGTATTAAACTCATACTTTGATGCTATTTGTACTACAGAAGATAATTCAATAGGTTGTGAGTTTCTAGGCTAACTTAGTTGCTCAGCCTTCAGTCTATGAGGTTGGCAGCCAATAGTTAGATGTTAGCAAATTCTACCAGATAAACTGAGCTCTTCCAAACAATATGGAGAGACTCTTCCGTGGTCTCCTCGTAGTCGTCTTGGTCTTCCACCATCTGTTGACCTTTATAAAATCCAAGTTCGATGATATTGCTATTCACTCACCACTCAAATTACTTTCAATTGCTCTAAGAAACATAAATTATCGGGCCTAGATACTAGGTGGTCCCTCATGTTTTGATGCCATTCTGTGTCTCCGTGCCATCCGCCCTGATGCCCCTTCATGGTCTGAGCTCTGGTTCCACTAGCCTTCATTTGGTCCCTTGAGTGAGGCAGCCCTGTCCCACCACAGGACCTTTGCCATGCCGCTCTCCCTACCTAGAATGCCTCTCCTTCTTTCCAACTGGGAGCTGTGCTGACTTGTCAGAGCACGATTCTACGGCTACTTTCTCAGAAAAACTTCTATTATTTATCTCCCTCTCTTAGGCCCTACGCCAGGTCTTCTGCCATATGCTCTCTTAATACCGTTTAGCTTTCTTTCATCACACTTGGCATGGTTGCAACTACATGTATATTGTGATTATTTGATTCTGAAGGCAGAGACTTTTTTGTTTTATTTATTTTTTAACCTTTGCTTGTTGCCTGGTACACTACCTGGTACCTGGCAAATACTCAATACAAGTTTATTGAATTAATGAAAAGAAACCTTGTTTCTGTGATCACATCCCAGAAAGGGATGCTGTTTTCATGTTCTAATTTCATGCCAAATTTTTGTGCAAAGAAAGCACATCTTTGGTTCAGCCAGGGGCAGCTTGAGGAAGATACTGAAAACTAGAAGTTGCTGCTGAAGCAAAGAAAGCATTGATAGAAATGTAGACTCTGAGGAATCAGTTTCCAAGCTTAGAACAAAAGAATACCTAGAAAGCTAAAAGCAGATCCATAGTTCTCTCCTATCACAAGTCATAGATGTGTCATAAAGAAGTCCAGGAATGGCAGGTTAAGGAACCTATGATAAACCAAGAAAAAGAGACCTAAAATGATTCAGCCTTCCAAAGGGCTCCCTGAAGATCCCTTGTGCACTATTGGTGGTACTGTAAATCGGTGCAGCTACTATAGAAAACAGTATGAAGGAGTCCCCCCCAAAATTAAAAATAGAACTATCATATAATGCAGCATTCCGCTTATGGGTATTTATCTGAAGAAAATGAAAACTCTAATTCAAAAAGATACATGTACCCCCATGTTCACTGCAGCATTATTTACAATAGCCAAGATATGGAAATAACCTGTCCATCAATGGATGAATGGATAAAGAAATTGTGGGATTCATATATGATTTCAATATATACTCAGCCATAAAAAAGACCATTTGCAACAACTTAGATGGGCCTTAGGCTGTATGCTAAATGAAATAAGATAGAGAAAGACAAATACCATATGATCTCACTTATATGTGGAATCTGAAATAAAAAAAGCTTATGGATAGAGAGAACAAACATCAGTGAGGCTAGAGGTGGGCAAATTAGAGGAAGGGAGTCAAACTTGCAGTTACAGAATAAGTAAGTCATGGGGATGTAATGTACAGCACGGCGACTATAGTTAATAATATTGTTTTGCATGTTTGAAAGTTGCTAAGAGAGTACTTCTTAGAAATTCTCACCACAAGAAAAAGAAAAATCTGTAACTATGTATGGTGATGGGTGTTAACCAGATTTATTGTGGTGATCATCTCACAATATATACAAATATCGAACCATTATGTTGTACATTTGAAATTAATATAATGTATGTCAATTATATCTCAATTTTTAAAAAAGGTTCCCTAAAAATAAAAATGCATTTGAACTACTGAAATTTTCCCAAAAGAAAAGATGTATTCCATATGTGAATCACAAAAATATGTGTCCTAAATGTGCCCAGGACAGTAAGAAGTGAAGGGACTAAAGAGAACTGAGAAGTGTCTGAAAGGAGACATTCTCACTTTGGATAGTCATTACCTAAAAGAACTGTTGATGTTGGTAAATAAGGAACTGAGTTGTTTGTTAACCTTCAGAATGCCTGTAACAGTCTCCCTTTGAAGACAGACCTCAAGGATGAGATATGGCAAAAGTGGGCAGGGCAGAAAGAAAAGGCTTGGGATGATAAGATAGAGTTATACAAATAATTTGACATTAAAGCCAGCCACATTTCAGTGCCTCCTCTAATTATCTGCACTGTCTTCTAACTAACTAACCAACCTCCAAACTTCTTTGAGTCCCAACTCCCTCAACTATAAAAAGATTATTTATCTTCATCCTGAAAGGTTGTTATGAAGATAAACTTCAGTGTGTGTGCCTGCGTAACACATAATAGGTGTTAATTCTCCTCTCCTGCCCCTCCTAGGGCTTCCCACACCTCCCACATCATGATGATCAGCGGAAAAAGGGAGGCAGAGTTGACTCACCATTTATCCATATGCGGTGCCTTCAAGCTGGAAAGCGAAATGCATTTCCCTTTATTCACAGCTCAAATCTTTACCCATATGATCTCACCATCTGATATCAGCTCAAGCTCCTTTCCAATTCCACCTCAATTCCTCCCTCTCTCCCTTATAAGAGTACCTAAACTGTACAGGCTCTTCCTCCTCATTCCTACATCATTCCTGTGTCTCCAGGTACACCAACAGAGATGTCCTCTTCTTACTGACTGAAACTCGCTCTTCTAATTCTACTGCTTCAGATAATACCATTCCTGCCAATTTGATTCATAGCATATATATTAGACAATCTCCCTATTTTAATAAAATATATTTTCCCCTTGTTCAGTTAAGACCCCTCACTAGATCCTTAATAAAAGGATCGAAAATATGGTGCTTTGTAAATGGAGACTGAGAAGTCATAAGACTGGCTGATCTTGCATATATCAAATGGTATTTGTCTACTATGAATTAAAGGAATTTGGATGAGTTATGATACACGCTTGTAAGTGACAGAGCACTGAGCCCCAGAGGGATTCTTCCAGGTGATTCAAAAGGAAATTCCAAGGTTCCAACATAAAATTCACAGCCCCTCACAGCTTCCCCCACCTCCACTCAAAGGTTTTCTGACCCTTCCCTCCTATAGGCTCCCTACCACCAGAGGTCATGCTTGCATCTCTTTTGCAGTGTTCTAAAATTTCTTTTCCTGCTTCTTGTCCCTGGCATCTATCTGAAATTGCTTAGCCAAGCTAGCCTATTAACCTTCTCAGATACAACAAATTAATCCATGGCCCAATTAAACTGTTCAGGCACCAGTCATCTCTGCCCTGGACCTGAAACATGTCTTTTCCTCCAGGCATCTCTGGGCTCTTTGTAAGTACAGAATTCTGGGTTTTCAGGGATCTCAACGATATTTGGTCAATGGGTGCCTCCCTGGTGCCATGGTAGATGCAATACTAGGCTGTCCATGTATATTATCTTATAATACAGAGTGGGCACCTCTATGAGGTACTTATTCAGCAGATCAGGTAAAGAACTCAGGCAAGAGTAAATATTGAACTTGTCATTCTATCTGAGAAACTAATTTGGGAATTGTATGTTTCTTAGGAAAGGTGAAAATGGGATCCAACTATTTTAATTCGTTCTCCCTTTGTGAGACAGATATAACATTAAATGTGTTCCAGAAACAGTCAGCAAAGATGCTCTTGGAAATCAGTGCAGAAAATTACTGATGGGATACAGGACACAGGAAGAGCACTAGAGTAGGAGCCACTCATTAGCTGTAAGACCCTGGACATTCTCTGTGGCTCCAAGTTTCCCTAACTTTATAATGCAGGACATGGGATGGAAGACCTCTAAGGGCATTTCTATCTCTAAAAATCTCTTATTTTGTTATACATGTCAAATAATTCATGGTTACAGTATGAGAAATTAAGAAAGCCTGCAAGTGAGTAATATCACTTCAGTAACTTCCTTATTTTTTCTTGACCTTTTAATATTCTCTCATTGCCTGGTAATCATTTTTCAGGCAGGCCTAGAATTACAATGGAAAAATGTATATCACAGGATACTCTGGTTTCTGTCTGCCTCTATCCACCTATAAATAGTATTTTACCAAACTGGGTATGAGAGAGCTTTCGAGGACAGTAATAAAATCCTGGTGGCCCATAACCTCTCCCCTAGCTTTCTTCTGTATTCACCTCCTAGACCCTCTACCCCACCCCTCAGTAGCACCTCTTGTCTTCCTCAACTGATTAGTATCTTTCAAATCTCAAATGGACATTTTTCCCAAAACTTTTTATTTCAGTGAGTTGACGAATGTACAAGTGCTTAAACTTTAAAAATACATGTTTAAAAATCAAAAGATCTTTTGCCCATATCTCTGATCTGACTAAAACATCATAAAATGCCAATGATATTATTAGTTCTTGTTCTTATTAACCAGACTGGAAGTTTATTATCTTGGTAATCAGAAGAGAACAATGAATAAAAACAGTTTCAGGGGGTATAGTAATGAATTTTTTTTTAATTTAAAGATGAGATGGAGTGAAGGGGGAGAGAAAAATGGAATAAGTAATAGGAAAGAGAAATAAAATCTAACTCAGAGGCCATCTCCACTATGAAACCCAGGCCTTCCCAAACAGAATTATGATCACTTCATCGGGATCCCCAGGATCTTTTTACTTTTCATTTTGCTAACAAAATACATAACATATTGTATACTAGTTGCCTATGTATCTTTCTTCTACTGTCATGAGTACCCTCAGGTCATGAATCATGTCACATTCATCCTTGTAAAACTAGTGCATGTGTATATTCAATAAACAAATGCTGACTGAAATGCAAAGTCCAATAATTAACAGGGATGATTGAAGATTCCAAATGGCACAAAGGAAGGGTTGCCACCACGCCTCACACATGTTCTATAGCTTGCCTTTTTACTTAGAGACAGGAAACCTTTCTTAAAGTTTACATCTTATGGTACTGCTCACATAAATTAATTTCTATGATTCTTGCCTCCGGGGTCTGCAAGTCCTCCCCTTACTCAGGATTACCAGTCAACAAGATCCATCAAGACTCTATTGGTTGAATATTATTTTAAACACATCAAACAGGATGTGGCCTATGTGATTGATCTCCTCTTTAGGAAGCTCACAATTTAGGGGAGTTGAGGCTAGAATTCAAAACATCCGTGAAATATACCCATGAACACCATGAACATGAAGACAGTTTATTGTTTTTCTCTCTTTCCTAGTGTCTACAAAAAATCTTACTCTCATTTTCTACTCTTTAAAATTTTCCCAATCTCTACCTTGCTACTTTCTCACCCTCTACACTTTTTGAACATCTTTAATCTGGTCATCATTTTAAAAAGAATGTGTGGAATTGAATGGTCGTCACAGACTTTAATCACACTCCAAATTGCTTTTTTAGTGGGCAATAATGAGTCTCTGCCATAACTATAATTCCCACTTAGGGCAGCTCAAAAGTAAGATTTATTTTAGTTCCACAATGGAGTAGTACTCATTTGGGTACCACAATGGAGTGATACTCATTTTAGTGTAATTTAGAAGTTAGAATTTAATATTGTTTAGTTTATTTGGTATTAACTATTCAGTAATACTAACCGACTCTTTTTGGAAGTGAAGAAGTTAATATGAAATGTCAAAGCTCTAATTCCCTAAGACTCCAACAAGTTTCCAAAAAGCACATTTGCAAACTATTCTTTTGTTCTCTTCCAAAGCACAGGTAAGAATATTTGCTTAGAGCCTTTGAACTCTTAGCTCTCCTTCATTCAGTAGTCTATATTCCTATTTAATCATATTACCATATTCCTAAACCCTATTCACTTTTTTCCCTCCCTGCCTCCCTTCCTCCCTTGCCTCCTTCGAAAATTTTCTTCTTTCCTTCCTTCCTTCCCTCCTTCCCTTTCTCTCTCTCTTTCTTTCACTTTTTTATTTTTATTTTTTAACAGAAGCAGAACTTCATCCATCCCCAGAAGAGGAAGCCATAGTGTTTCAGAGAATAAGGAAAAATATGTGCTCCTATCGGCACAGCTGTGTGGAGACACTTACATTGAAGTCGTACAACACACCAAAGTTTGCTGCAGATGCCTCTTCAGCTCTGGGAACTGTTTTCCTAGGTAAACTGCCATATGGCAGACCCCAGAGGTACTATATGGAGAAACAAATAAAGCAGTTAACAATTGGAAACAAAGTCTGAGCCACACATGTGGTTACAAATGGTTTGTTTAGAAGCACTTCTGAAACTTTTCGTGGGTACCCTGTGGGTCTCCATGTGGGGTCCCATGTACTAGGAATTGACTACTAAATCCAGAGCTAAGAACAAAGGAAATGCAAAGGGCCCTGTATTCCCAGTTCAGTGGGCCACCAGCAGTCAGCCAACCACACTGCCCAGAAGGCTGCTGAGAGGCCCTAACACCCACCATCACCTCCAAACTGGTCTGCTTCAGGGGAGGTCTGAAAAGGAGAAAGGTGGCCTTTGGGGAGACTATAGGGTTGGAAAAAAACATACTACCCACGTCTACCTATGGGAATACCCCTTAGGCACAGGGGTACAGGGAGATTCTATCCCTCAGGTCAAGGAAGAGAGGACTCAGTAGAATCACTCATTCGATAAAGGGTATCACCTAGGAGAGAAGACTGCATGCCAGTTATGATATGTGTTTCATCACCAGTTCAGGTTTACTGCCCTAACCTAATGCTACCAGGCTAGAAGAAGTTATTAAGGGCAGAGCCAGTCAGTGAGCGGGCAAGACTAGTGTCATTCCAGGAACCTTGGTGAGAACTGCAAAAAGCACCCCAGGGCAGGCACATAGCTTGCCAAGCAGATACTGCTTCTCATGTGAGGGGAAATCTTCCCTTCGCTGGGGCTGGCAGGTGGAGGATGAATGTGGATGGACGTCTGGGTGCAGAACTTAACTGGCAAGAGCTGAAGTCAGCTCCTCCTTTCCCCTCCACACAATCTGCACAGCTTCCACAGCAGCTTCCTGGCCTCCCAGGACTGAACAGAACAAAGAATAGGTTCTGTCCATGCTATCTGGCTCCAAAATTGGGGGCCACTAAAGGACAGAGGAGATCAGTATCTCAGGCTTGCCCAGGGACACAGGAACTTTGGACAAAAGGGCATATGCATCAGAGGAAAGTTGAGTGAGGCTGCTGGGTGGAGACTGCTGCAAAATATAGCCTTTTGCCAGGAGGGGCCCAGCCCTGGCCTCTGGCCTCACACAGGGTACCCATCCTCTTTTGTTCTTTTACTGGAGTTGGTAATCATTGCCAGAAAACAGGGTGTCCCCCAGCAACTAACACAAACCTGTAAAAAAGGCATCCAAGGTTAATAAGCTTCCTAGTCCTAGGAATACATCCAGTGGAACACATACTACCTCCCTCCACTACATACTAGGCTCTGTGATTTCATATAGTGGGAACTTTTCATATAGCTTATAACTTTCATATAGCTACAACTTTCATTTCCATGGAGGCAGCATGGAGTGGGCAGAAGGAGTAAATGCAGCTGCTAAAACTCTAAGTCCACCCTGAGTCTGATGCTAAGGAGTGTCAGAATAGCCAGTGATGGAGCTTCAGGTTTCCTTAGAGAAATGAGCAAAAGTAAAACGGGTTAGTTTGAAACATGAAATACATATCTCTGCTGCATTGCCTGAACATTTTCACTTAGGAGATGGATTATATAGGACTTCCGATCTATGTCCACTGTCGTCTATGAACCAGATAGCCATAGAACCCCTGGAATTATAAAACTAGTGGATTAGAGTGCAAAATCTTGGAACAAAAGATAGAATCAGGGGTCTGAGTCCCAGATCAGCTTTAACAAAACAAAACTCACTCTGAGATGTTAGCTAAGTCCAATAAACAGTATGTGACTCAGTTTCCCCAATTTTAAAATAGGGGAAGAAATACTTTTGTATAGTCTACCTCATAAATTCATGGTGGGGCTCAGTAAGTAAAAGAAGCGAAACTGCTTTGCACTGTGAAAAGCTAAAAATCTTTTTGAATGTAAGGCACTACTCATTCCTAAGCTGGTGGGGAGACTTGATACAGAAACTAGCCCTGATTCAAAACCAGGGGATAAAAAGTCACTCAAACACTTAGTTTTAGCTGTTGCCAATGCTACACTGAACAAACTGGCTTTGAAATATTGGTACCTGAAAAGACCCTGTGTAGGTTCATGAAAGCCTAAGCCAGCCTTTGGATGGTAAGTAACCAGAAAGGTCAGAGTCATTCACTCATCATGGGTGACGACCCAACCTCTGTCTTGCTTCTTGACCTTAGTTGATTGACTCTTTTCTACATATCAGCTCAGGGCTTTGCCTTCTTCTTCAATCTGGACTCATTAGCTGTTGTTCTTGCCTCTCTGACTTTGGTCCTAAGAGATTCCAACCCACCCAACTATGTGTGCGTCTCTGTGTGTGTGTGTGTGTGTGTGTGTGTGTGTGTGTGTGTGTGTGTGTCTGGGTTATTTTACTTTACATCTGGAAAAATTTGCTCACTTTGTTTCTTCAGATAGAAACACTGGATGCCTTGAGTTGTGGTCAGAAACATTTTTTCAAAGCAAACTTGGCAAAATAAATAACTACAGTTCACAAGGTGTCAAAGCCTTCCTCTTGAGCAATTAACATTTGGGCCAGGCACCTCCTTGGGAATCTGGGAGAAGCCATGAACATTTCCACATAAAATGAACAAACATATACACAATATTTTAGATATGATTTCAGGAGATTCACATACCTTCGGAGCAAGGATTAGGACCTTTAGCCCACAGGCACCATTTTGAAGATTAATCTTGTTACAAAATCTGTGACTCTAGAGTGGATGCAGCCAGTTAGTCATTCTACTCTTAGAAGAGAAACCAGCTTTTCTAGGAGAGTAAACGCATGAGAAACTTGTTTCAGCCAAAAGTCAGGCCCATACCTCTGGCAGCATGATGAGGCTGAATGTCAGGATAAAAAGAACCATATTCACTCCATACATCCATCTCAAGAAGAGGAAGTACGAGGCCACCGAAGACCCAAACTGACCTATTAAAAAAATAAAATAAAAAGGTTGAAAGGGAGGTCAAAACAAAACAAAGTCTTGGTGCCTTCCAAAATAAACGTGTTCATTGCAACACACTGGCTCTTTTCACAATCACATTTTTAAGCATTCTCCTTTTTCCAGCCAGGAATCGTGGTGGTGTGCATGGCGCGTATGTCATGTAGAAGGACTGTGACCTACCCCTTTAGAGTCCACCCAAGAGACAGCTGCCTTTTGCTTAGCACCTAGGATTGCTATGTGAAGAGCCCATTTTATTCCTTGAGTTAATACAGTTCAGTGAGCAAATATGTGTAAAGTGGTTACTCCAGGGCTTGGCCAGTACAGTAGTTAGTTATCATGATTATAATTACTTCTTCCTTACAACACTGCTCTTCTCAAAAAAGTTTACCACATCCTTTGTAGATGGTCACCCTACAGACCATCCTGTGCCATTTTCCTGCATAAGTGGCATTTTATAGGTACAGAGTAGAAGCCAAAGTTCATTCCTTCACTCTTCACATATTTGAAGTATCTTTGTCAGGAATTATCTTAGATGTGATACATAATGTCACAGACAGGGTTGCTGCCCTAACAGCTTACATTTTAGAGAAGTGTGGAAACAACAAAAATGTAGGAATTTAAAAATAAAAAAGAAATTGAAAAATGTATGTATCATAGCATATATTATATATTCTCTCTCTCTCTATCATATATTATGATAGTATAGGTAATATTACATATCACATATATGTATGTTTGTTATGTCATAGAGTATACATGTATATTATATATGTATATGATACAAAATGTTACATCATATAATTATGTCATTACTAAAATTATATATAAAATAATTGTAGCTGGATAGGTCCTAGAGGGAGGAAGGGCAAACTCTGAGATGGGTTTCTGTGGATGGTTTATGCAGGAAGGTAGAGCAGAGAAGCTAACATTCGAACGGAGATATTGTAGGAAGCAGCAACGCCCAGAGCTCGGGAAGAGCAGCACGAACAGAGGAAAGAGCCAGAACACACCCCTTGGGGGAGACAAGGGGGCTTGGGACGACTGAGCAACAAGCCTAAGACCGTGTGGAGCCCAATGAAGGGAAGTGATGAAAGACGAGGATGAAAAGAGAAGCCAAACCATACACATAAGGCCTCATGAGGGAAGGTAAAGAGTGAGGATTTAATTTTAAATGTGGTAAGTCATCAACACGTGTTAAGCCAGTCGTAGGAGTAGGATGGGAAGTCGCAGTCTTTGAAAACTCACTTCAATTCTGCAGAAGGAACCGGGAGGGGAAAACAAGGACATGCTGCCCACTTGCACCCACTCCAGTGAAAAGCTAAGTGAACTGTCCAGGGCTTACTGACTCAGAAAAACAATAAAAGCATTCTCTTGAAGAATAGGAGAGGAAGAAAAAAACAGGAATTTGAAGGCTCAGGTTGAGATTTCATAGATTTACACAAGCCACCTTTCTTTATTACATAAGTTTCAAAGTGAAATTGCTAGCTTGCCCAGTCTTCCCAATTCTCATTTTCAATTGCCCAAGAAAAAGCAATGAACACCCTCCACCACCCTTTTTCCTGACTCATTCACCAAAACACATCCAGTGATCAACAGTTGTCTTAGGCTCTCTGGCTTTGAAACATTATTACAGGAGGAGGGAGTTTCGTGTGGGGCAAATTTCAACCCCTCCTTGCTAAGATGAGGCTGAGCTCACGTGAGAGTCATATTTCTGGAACTTAGTGTGTTTTCTTTAACAGGGTACAATCTCACTCATTCCCATAACATGGTGGCAGTTTTTACAGAACGTTAAAATGAAGTCAATATCTAAACGGGCATTTGGAAAGAAATCAATTATATTCAAGTCTGAATATCTGTACTCATTTTGCTTTGTAAAGGGGTACAGAGTTCTACAAGATTTCTGAAAGCATGTCGTTTTGATAAACACACGCCCAGGTGCTGTAACCAAATACACTGGTCCATCGGCAGAAAGGCTTAAGCAGATCTGCCCTTCCTAGGACATCGGATCACCCACCTGGCTCCGTGATTTCATATCATTTCAGGGCTGTTATCTATGTTCTCTGGTAACAACTACCTGAGGACAGCCTCAGCCGGGTTCACTCACCATGTTTTATTGAAGACAGTGGACTTCCAGCTCATTAGTAATTATAGTTATTAACTGGAAGCGAACCTTCATCTCTAGGTATCTGGGATAAGCTTTTCCCTGGAAACACACATGAGACCCTCTGGTATAGAGCCCCAAGCAGAATACTGACTCATCCTTCCCTCCCTCCCTCCCTTTTTCCATCTTCCCTTCCTTCCTTCTTTCCTGGCTTTTCAGTTTTGCTCTTCTAAAGAGCACTGCAGGCCACACTTTCCCAGCAGTGAATTCACAACCACTGGCACATTATTTCTTAAATTGAGTATAGAGTGTAAATATACTTAAAGGCAAAAGAAAAGGAGCAAATTAAAATGTTTCAGTAAGTATCCCCTTCCCCATACATAATCCACATTCACTGTGGATGAAATATCTTCTAGAATCCAAGGCTTCCAAACTCCACTTTTTTCAAAACCATGTTATTTGGAGGTAGAGATGTGACAGCTAAGCCTTTTCTTTACAGAATCCTAAGTGTAAAGAAAATAATTACAGGAAAGCAGACTTCATTAAAACTACAGTGATTGTAGGAAAGACCCAAATGCAGGTCAAAGAGACCAAGGAATCCAAAAGACGATGTTCCTTCTTCATGACACCTACCAATGGTAGAGGGGGAGGACACAAACAAAGATCATAAAGGAGAAAAAAAAAATCAACTGGCTGACAAAAAAGCTCCCTAGGGACCTCTCCCTGGCTCAACACAAAAATGAAAAAGACAAAATCTTCCCTCTTCACCTCTATTTACCTTAGCAGTACTATCCTTTCAGAGGTTAACTGAAACAGGCATTTACATATGCTTTTTAGTTTCTTACATAAACTGATTTATTCTTGTAGAGAACAACAACAGGTAATAATAATAATAATTATAGCTAAAATATCTTGATGATCAGTTATATATGCTAAATCTTTACCTGCAGCAATTCATTTTATTACCTCCAGAACCTGGTAAGGTTAAGTACTATTAGTTCCACTGTGTGGATAGGGTATCAAAAACTTAAACATAGCAGTTGACTATACCAAGAATTGATTAATAATAATAAGAGCTAACTTTTATTAATCTTTGTTTCAGACATCTATTTGATCTCTGATACATAATTCATTTAATCATCATCAAATCCCTTCAAGAAGGGAATTATTATACTCCCACTTTACAGAGACATAGGCCCATTGGTGACAGAACTAAGAAATAATGGAGCCAGGGTTACACAGCAGTTACATAGGTAGTAAATGATAGCGGCAGACTTCTACGCTAGGCAGTCTTGATCTAGACGTGTGTAACTCTAAATCTAGATCTCTTTTAACTACAATGCTATATTGCTCCTCAAGTGAAATCATAATTAAATTAATTTTAAAATTTCTGACATACAGAATAAATATGCCAAGAATGTGAGTGTTTGTAAGAATAGACACAGGCAATATCCATCAATCATCTAAGGGTGATCAAATTCACAAATACAGATGGGGCCTATAAATGACCAATTCTTTTTTTCTTTAATCTACCTAATAAATACTGTTTCCATAATGAATTATTAATATGTTAAAACAGAGTCTTTGGCATGTATTAAAGTAAGAACTTAAAGTTTATTCAGTATTCTTATTCCTGAATTTTTTTGTGCTTTTAAATTAAGCTTAAAGTTCCACCTCTCCCTCTGATTATTTATCATTAAGGCAAAGTAATTTATAAGTCTGTCATCATGCATAATTTCCTCTTGAACAGATGGGTAATGAGACAACAGGTAAATATAAGCATTTTTAATGGGAAAAGACCAATTAAATCACCTGCTGTATGAGTACAATATAAATACCATCTAGTTAGGCTAAGATACAAAGCACAGTTTCTTTCAAATTGGTCTAGGAATAGGGAATTGAATGTGCCAAATCTAATTTGTATTTTCTACAGCTCTTAGGCCAGGAGAGAACCATGAGGCTTAAACTCTGTGCTTTGGGTTGTTTATCTGAGGCTATTTTCAGTCTAAAAAAATAGGTCCATCACACCTTAATTGTGGTGCTGCAATTTACCATTAAGAAGTAGGAATTCATTTCTGAGAAAGACTTGTAATCCCAGTTTAAAAGCCATTCAATGATTTAGTCCATGGGTTTAATACAATACTGGAATCACAATGGGTATAAATTATATTTCACAGGAGTACAAATACATAGCTTCTTTAGCAAAATATGTAACAAATTGTAGTTAATAAAGTGTATCCCTGCAGTAAGCCTGGGGTTTTAGGCATGGCCCCTTTAGGAGGATGGCATGACAGCAAAACTCCACAGAATCCCCATGTGATATAGAATTTATCAGCATCCCTTTGCAGCAGGAATTATCCAATCTATTTTCTACATGAACAAAATTGAGAGTATTCAGGTAAGGACCTGGTCTACACTAGTCAAGGATCCAGGTCTTTCTGGAATCAGGATGGAAACAGCATGAGTTTTAGAATCAAAAGGAGAAGTCACATCCAGTCCAAAACTTATGCTGTTTTAACATAATTTTTTTAATCATCATCAAATCCCTTCAAGAAGGGGACTATTGTACTCCCATTTTCAGAGACATAGGCCCATAGGTGACACAGCTAATAAATGACAGAGCTTGGAAACTCAGTAAAGGGTAGTAATTAGAGACTCCTTTAAAACTACACTTGTTCAGTATTTATTTAGAGATTGAGAGAGAGTCTCAAGGGCAAGGTGGATTAGAAAATCTGCTGGGAGTGGAGCTCAACTGTTTCTCTTTTGAACATGTCACTTACCAAATCCATAATCATCTTCATTATTTAATTGCTCATATTTTATGATCTGTCTTCCCCACCCACCCCACCCCCCCCCACACACACACACACATGAACATGTTTGGATTAAGATCAACCCTTGCCTGTCTTTGTCAGCATCACATCCCCAGTAACTAGAAACATGCCTGATAAATGGTAGGTACTCAGTAAGTGAGTAGTTGCTCAATTAATCAATTGAGTCAAGCTTATTCTGAAGATTAAATGAGATATTGTATGTTAGATGATTCTGACTTTCAGAAGTAATATAATATTTTTGAAACTTTCATAAGACGAAATGGTCATTTCTGTAAGAGAAAAGCATTCGTATTAATCGTACAAAGATAGGCATTTTATAAATGGAGTATATATTTAACCTATTCTTTTCTGAAAAGAATTTGCAGAAAAGGTAAATTATTTAAAAAAAGATCATTTAAACACACACATACACATACAAACACACACGTACACATACACACAGACATACATTTTTAGAAGAAGATCAAATTATGACCTCTAGATATGACCCTAATATTTATAAGGTCTCTCTATTTTATCTGTCCCTAAACAGCTTTCTCCATTAGTAAGGAATTTTTGCAATAATTTTTTCCCTTACTAGGGAACAGAGTCTAGTTTCTATTGACATCTTAAAAGTTCTTTTCTCAGCTCCATAAAACAACGGCAAAAGCCTTGGCTTTTGTAGGTTTCAGGCAACAGTCTGACCAGCACCTAGTAGCAAACACTTCTATCATTAAAAAAAAAGATAAATTATTTAGGCTTCTCTTAATATACATATGTTTTCCATTTAACAGTTTCAATAATTTATTACTCAAAAGTGTAAAGAACATCACATGCTTACATATATATCTAAACCTGATCATAACATAAATCATAGAATGTTGGCCTGGAAAAGGCCTTGCATAGTAACTAGTAAACTCTGAAGTTTGTGGAAATTCCAAATGTGGCAACAGAGGGCCAGAGATGTAAAAGATTTCCCAAGCCATAGAACCAGTAAGGGGCAAAAGGACCTCAATTTTTAAAAAACCAATCCCAGGTCTTATTTCTCTCAATCTTCCATTCAGCTTAGCCTAAAACATCATCACAAATCTATGCTTTCCCTATCTGTGGTAGGGTACTTTCTATGAGATGGCTAGTCCAACTCAGTGACTCTGCTAATACATTCCTAGAAAGGTTTCATCTCTCTTAACTAATACAAAAGCATATGATCTGCTTATCACTATCATTAAAATCTTAGTACTTTAAGAATCTTTAGACTATGAAATATTTAATTAAAAAAATAACTCATTCAAAAATAAATAAATGAGAAAATGAGAAACATTCTCCAAGTAGGATAACTATCAAGGAAATCTATAACTACTCATCCTGCCATTGTCTTGGTAGAATTTTCTCTCAGACCTGGTGCAAAGGAAAAAGTTTATAAAATTTTCCTCAAAGTAAAAATCATTAGGCCACTTTGGGAAAAGCAGATCTTTGGGCTCAGACAGACTCCACCTTATATCTCAGCTCCTCTACTAACTAATATTGAGACAATTATTTAACACAACTCTAAAATAGGAAGGTTAATATGTATCTTGCAGGCATATTAAAGATTAAATGAATGATGCATGTAGTGTATCCTACTTGTGGTAGCATTCTATAAATGATGATTGTGGGGACTGTTCATAGAATGCAAAATAAGGGTGAATTCTAAATTAAATACAGTGAGGAAAAGCACCATTAAAGGTGAAGAAATCAGGACAACCTAGTCAAATCATATTTGCATATAGAAGGGACAATAATCCACATTTGCACAAATTGTCCAGCTTGACTGTCCCAAATGTTCTGGGGAAAGAAAGAAGGGGGAAGATACCCAAGAGTATTATTGAGTAACTCTCAATCTGTCTTTCCCACTGTGACACAAAGGATAAATGGTAGTCATAGGTGTAACTCATTCCTGTGTGCAATTTCCGGCAATATAATAATTCCATCTGTTTCTATCCCACTTAAGACAGCCTATTGCAACACAAGCGAGCATGACTTTATTCTTCATATAGGCTGGAACCTGTTGTAGTGTACCTTAAAAGCAAATAAGTTGCAAATGTTTGTATTTTAACTATCATTAGTTATACATTTCTTGGGATACGCTTCATAACTGATCAGGATTCAAACCTGTCATTTTCGTAAATGAACAGACTGAGGCCCAGAAGGGTCAAATGATTGGCTCAGAGTCAATGGCTGATCTGTGGCAAAGCAAGAACCAAATGCAGAGTATTAGGATCTTAATGCTCCTTATGGCCTTCCATTACCCAACGCCTCTAAAAGTGCTGTATGTTAGCTGCACGGTAGAAACTTAAACATCATGTCTGTTCTTTTTTATTTTTTGATGTATCTAAATTCCTTCTTCCATTTATTAGACTTGTAGACATTTTGGAAGATGTGTCTATATTTCATTTTACTCAACACATATTTATTAAGGCCAAACATGTTCTACATTGGGCAATCCAGGGGTGAACAAAACAAAATCTCGGCTTTCATGTCTATCAGAAGAAATGAACACAAAACGAAATGAAATGAAATTACATTTAAAAATTCAATGAGAGAGGAGAAAAGATGGCGGCATGAGTAGTGTGGCGGAAATCTCCTCACAAAACAACATATATTTTGAAAATACAGCAAATACAACTATTCCTAAAAGAGTGACCAGAAGTAACAGCACACCAGCCAGGCTACATCTGGGAGAAGTCAACATCTCACGGAAAAGGGTAAGGTAAAAAGCCGCGATACAGTGGGACCAGAGCACTGCCTCCACCCCAGCTCACCAATGGGAGGAAAAAAATCAGAGCAGGGAGGGAGTGGAAGCACAGGACTGCTAAATACCCAGCCCAAGAAATCTACCCCAGGAGCGCAAACACACATTGCATGGTGCTCTGCAGATTAGAAGAGCTGAAAAGCAAATTCTGAGACTAAGACTGTGAATAGGTTCCCACAACCAGCTGCCCTGGGGCAAAAGAAAAGCAAGCACTTTAAGGGACGTCTCAATAGTCAGAAGGCTGCTAAAGGGGAAAGGGTATAGGAAAAGAAACAGGTGGACAAAATTGTCCTGGCACACTCAGCCCAGCAACAGAGAATTTTCAGGAGCTTCAGGTGCCCTATTCCCCTAGTTGGCAACCCTTCCCTAAGACACCTCACCATGATAAGCAGCCTGCTGCTCCTTCCTCCCCGCGAGCATCTATGTGCAAACTGGCTGTCCCCACCAATGCTGTAGACCAGTGGGAGGGCAGCCACGCCTAGAGCAACTACACAGCTTAATGCAGAGGCTTCTCCCTGCATGCAGTTAACGGGCCCAGACCCAGGGGATGCTCCCTGCATGCGGTTACCCGGCATAGACAGCGGACACAGGCATTGAGACTGGGAGCCACGAAGGGGTTTTGTTAGGACGGCGCAACCAGCACTGCTCGCCTGTGACTCCCACCATCATCCAGGACCATCCTGAGAGCCATCCGACCCAAGGCACTTTAGGAGATTAACCCAGAGGCCGCTCCCTCTGCAAGGTTAACTGGCACAGACAGCAGAAACAGGCACTGTGACTGGCAACCACGAAGGGACTTTGTCCACCCGTGCCACTCGCCAGCAACCACCCCCATCACTCAAGGACTATGAAAAGACAGAAGAACTTTATTCAATCCAAAATCCCTCAAACACCAGAAAGAGGGCTGGGTGAAATTGAAATCACCAATCTCCCTGAAAAAGAATTCAAAATAAAAGTCATAGGCATGCTAATGAAGTTACAGAGCTAAGGGATGAATTCAAGAGGGGGAGAACTGAAATGAAAAAAACAATGGAGGGATTTAAAAGCAGATTAGGTGAGGTAGAGCAGACAGTGCATGGAACAGAAATCAGAGAACAGAAATACAGAGAAGCTGAGGCAGAGAGACAAAAAAGTATCTCTAGGAATGAAAGAATATTAAGAGAACTGTGTGAACAATCCAAACGGAACAATATTCTCATTACACGGGTACCAGAAGGAGAAGACAGAGAAAAAGGGATAAAAAGTATCTTTGAGGAAATAATTGCTAAACTTCCCTAATCAGAGAAAGAAAATAGTCTCTCAGGCCATGGAAGCCCACAGATTTCCCAACACAAGGGTCCCAAGGAGAGCAACACCAAGACATACAATAATTAAAATGGCAAAGATCAAGGATAAGGCAGACTATTAAAAGCATCCAGAGAGAGAGAAAAAAGGTCACCAACAAAGGAAAACCCATCAGGCTATCATCAGACTTCTCAACAGAAACCTTACAGGCCAGAATGGAGTGGCATGATATATTCAATGCAATCAATCAGAAGGGCCTGGAACCAAGAATACTCTACTCGGCAAGATTATCATTTAAATTTGAAGGAGGGATTAAGCAATTCCCAGATAAGCAAAAATTGAGAGAATTTACCTCCCACAGACCATCTCTAAGTGCATTTAAAATGGACTGCTATAGATGGAAGTATGCCTAAGACTAAATAGCTGTCATCAGAGAAAATAAAACCACAACAAAGGAAGTAGACCACCTAAATACTAACCAAATGCAAAATTAAATCACCTACCTACAAAGTCAGTCAAGGGATACACAAAGAGTACAGAATACGACACCTAACATATAAAGAATGGAGGAGGAAGAAAAAGGAGGAAAAAATAAAAAGAACCATTAGGTTGTGTTTGTAATAGCATACTGAGTTAAATTAGAATGTTAGATAGTAAGGGCATTACACGTGAACCTTTGGTAACCACGAATCTAAAGCCTGCAATGGCAATAAGTACATACCTATCGATAATCACCCTAAATGTAAATGGTCTGAATGCATCAATCAAAAGACATAGAGTCACTGAATGGATAAAAAAACAAGACCCGCCTATATGCTGCCTATAAGAAACTCACTTCAAACCCAAAGACATACACAGACTGAAAGTAAAGGGATGGAAAAAGATATTTCATGCAACTAGTAGGGAGAAAAAAGCAGGAGTTACAGTACTTGTATCAGACAAAATAGGCTTCAAAATGAAGAAACTAACAAGAGATAAAGAAGGACATTACATAATGATAAAGGGGGCAGTCTAACAAGAGGACATAACTATTATAAATATCTATGCACCTGACATAGGATCACCTACATATGTGAAACAAATACTAAAAGAATTAAGGGGGGAAATAGAATGCAATGCATTCATTTTAGGAGACTTGACACACCACTGACTCCAACGGACGGATCAACCAGACAGAAAATATGTAAGGAGACAGAGGCACTGAACAACACATTAGAACAGATGGACCTAACAGACATCTATAGAACACTCTACCAAAAGCAGCAGGATACACATTCTTCCCAAGTGCACATGGAACATTCTCCAGAACAGACCACATATTAGGCCACAAAAAGAGACTCAGCAAATTCAAAAAGATTGAAATTGTACCAACCAACTTCTCAGATCACAAAGGTATGAAACTAGAATTAAATTGTACAAAGTAAACAAAAGGCTCAAAAAACACATGGAGGCTGAACAACATGCTCCTAAATAATCAGTGGATCTATGATCAAATAAAAATAGAGATCAAGCAATATATGGAGACAAATGACAACAACAGCACAATGCCCCAACTTCTGTGGAATGCAGCGAAGGCAGTTCTAAGAGGAAAGTATACAGCAATCCAGGCCTATTTAAAGAAGGAAGAACAATCCCAAATGAACAGTCTAAATTCGCAATTATTGAAAGTGGAAAAAGAACAAATGAGGCCCAAAGTTAGTAGAAGGAGGGACATAATAAAAATCAGAGAAGAAATAAATAAAATTGAGAAGAATAAAACAATAGAAAAAATTAATGAAAACAAGAGCTGGTTCTTTGAGAAAATAAACAAAATAGATAAACCCCTAGCCAGACTTATCAATAAAAATAGAGAATCTACACACATAAACAGAATCAGAACTGAGAAAGGAAAAATCACAATGGACACCATAGAAATACAAAGAATTATTAGAGAATACTATGAAAAATTATATGCTAACAAACTGGATAATCTAGAAGAAATGGACAACTTTCTAGAAAAATACAACCTTCCAAGACTGACCCAGGATGAAACAGAAAATCTAAACAGACCAATTATCAGCAATGAAATTGAATCGGTAACCATAAAACGACCCAAGAACAAAATCCCCGGACAAGATGGATTCACTGCTGAATTTTATCAGACATTTAGAGAGGATGTAATACCCATTCTCCTTAAAATTTTCCAAAAAATAGGAGGGAATACTTCCAAACTCATTCTATGAAGCCAGCATCACTCTAATAACAAAACCAGGCAAAGACACCACAAAAAAAGAAAGCTACAGACCAATATCACTGATGAACATGGATGCAAAAATATTCAACAAAATATTAGCAAACCAAATTCAAAAATACATCAAGAGGATCATACACCATGATCAAGTGGGATTCATCCCAGGGATGCAAGGATGGTACAACATTCAAAAATTAATCAACATCATCCACTATATCAATAAAAAGAAGGACAAAAATCATCTCCACAGACACTGAAAAAGTATTTGACACAATGCAACATCCATTCATGATAAAAACTCTCAACAAAATGGGTACAGAGGGCAAGTACCTCAACATAGTAAAGACCATATATGACAAACCCAGAGCCAACATCATACTTAACAGTGAAAAGCTGAAAGCTTTTCCTCTAAGATTGGGAACAAGACAAGGATGCCCACTCTCCCCACTTTCATTCAACATAGGACTGGAGGTCCAAGCCACGGCCATCAGACAACACAAAGAAATAAAAGGCATCAAGATTGGTAAGGAAGAAGTTAAACTGTCACTGTTTGCAGATGACATGATATTGTACATAAAAAACCCTAAAGAATTGACTCCAAAACTACTAGAACTAATATCTGAATTCAGCAAAGCTGAAGGATAAAAAATTAATACACAGAAATCTGTTGCATTCCTATACACTAATGATGAACTAGCAGAAAGAGGAATCAGAAAAACAATTCCATTCACAATTGCATCAAAAAGAATAAAATACCTAGGAATAAACCTAACCAAGGAAGTGAAAGACCTATACCCTGAAAACTACAAAACACACCTAAGAGAAATTAAAGAGGACACTAATAAATAGAAATTCATCCCATGCTCTTGGGTAGGAAGAATTGATATTGTCAAAATGGCCATCCTGACTAAAGCATTCTACAGATTCATCGCAATCTCTATCAAAATACCAACAGCATTCTTCAACAAACTGGAACAAATAGTTCTGAAATTCATATGGAACCACAAAAGACCCCAAATAGCTAAGGCAATCCTGAGGAGGAAGAATAAAGCAGAGGGATTATACTCCCCAACTTCAAGCTTTACTACAAAGCCAAAGTAATTAAGACAATTTGGTACTGGCACAAGAACAGACCCAAGAACAATGGAACAGAATAGAGAGTCCAGATATTAAACCAAGCATATGTGGTCAATTAATATAGGATAAAGGAGCCATGGATATACAATGTGGAAATGATAGCCTCTTCAACAACTGGTGTTGGCAAGACTGGACAGCTATGTGTAAGAGAATGAAACTGGATTACTGTTTAACTCTATACAAAAAGTCATCTCAAAATGGATCAGAGACCTGAATGTAGTCATGAAACCATAAAACTCGTAGAAGAAAACATAGGCAAAACTCTCCTGAATATAAACATGAGCTACTTTTTCATGAATATATTTCCTCAAGCAACGGAAACAAAAGCAAAAATGAACAAGTGGGACTATATAAAACTGAAAAGCTTCTGTACAGCAAAGGACACCATCAGTAGAACAAAAAGGCATCCTACAGTATGGGAGAATATATTCATAAATAACATATCCAATAATGGGTTGACATCCAAAATACATAAAGAGCTCACATGCCACAACAACCGAAAAGTAAATAACCCGATTAAAAAATGGGCAGAGGATCTGAACAGACACTTCTCCAAACAAGAAATTCAGATGGCCAACAGGCACATGAAAAGATGCTCCACATCGCTAATCATCAGAGAAATGCAAATTAAAACCACAATGAGATATTACCTTACACCAGTTAAGATGGCCAACATCCAAAAGACAAACTACAACAAATGCTGGTGAGGATGTGGAGAAAGGGGAACCCTCCTACACTGCTGGTGGGAATGTAATTTAGTTCAACCATTGTGGAAAGCAGTATGGAGGTTCCTCAAAAAACTCAAAATAGAAATACGATTTGACCCAGGAATTCCACTCCTAGGAATTTACCCTAAGAATGCAGCAGCCCAGTTTGATAAAGACATATGCACCCCTAATGTTTATTGCAGCACTATTTACAATAGCCAAGAAATTGAAGCAACCTAAGTGTCCATCAGTAGATGAATGGATAAAGAAGATATGGTACATATACACAATGGAATATTATTCAGCCATAAGAAGAAAACAAATCCTACCATTTGCAACAACATGGATGGAGCTAGAGGGTATTATGCTCAGTGAAATAAGCCAGGTGGAGAAAGACAAGTAGCAAATGATTTCACTCATCTGTGGAGTATAACAGTAAAGCAAAAACTGAAGGAACAAAACAGTAGCAGACTCACAGAACCCAAGAATGGACTAACAGTTACCAAAGGGAAAGGGACTAGGGAGGGTAGGTGGGAAGAGAGAGATAGGGGATTAAGGGGCATTATGATTAGCACACATAATATGGGGGGGGGGCATGGGGAAGGAAGTATAGCACAGAGAAGACAAGTAGTGATTCTATAGCATCTTACTACACTGATGGACAGTGACTGTAATGAGGTATGTGTTGGGGACTTAATGGAGGAATCTACTAACCACAATGTTGCTCATGTGATTGTATAACAATGATACCTTAAAAAAAATTCAATGAAATATGCAGTATTGTCAATAGTGATAGCTATTAAGGAGGAAAATAAAGTAAGAAAGGAATGGTACAGGATTATGTGAGAGGAAGCACAGTTAATAAGCTGATGCTTTTTAATTCATGGCCTTTCGATAATGAGAAAAGGGGACTGAGGATAGTCATTCTGAAAACATGCCCGATCATATCAGTAAAATATCCATCAACTGTGTTATCTCCCTATGGAGCCTCCATTTTAATTATGCAATGGCACATTTAACCAGCAGGAAAACCTGCCTCATGATCTGCAGTGACATGGAGGAAAATCAGACCCTAGTAAAACCCTCAGAAACCAGAATATGGCAATGTTGTGCTCAGAAATGTTTTAAATATTATCCTCTTTTCTTTATTAATTTTTAATGATTTATTATTATATTTACAATGTTTTAAAATTTTTGCTTGCCTTATTCTAAGCCTAGAATACATTGTTCTATATAAACACTGTTCTAAGTTGATAAAGTATATTCTCTTGCCTTCTCTGTACACAATGAATACTGTATAAAATGAAGGCACAATATGATATTCAGATAGCAAATTCCTGGATGATTATTGCTTATTCTACTTCAGAGGCTTGATATGAAGATTTCTTCATTCTTTCAGACATTGTTCATTTTGATTATTGCCTAACACTCACAAGAATATGTATTTTCAATGTCATGTTATTGTCAAAATAAAATCTCTGCCTTGCTAATGATGACTCTATGTCATTGTGCAAAATACTGACCTCCCTATGTAAGAGAGAAAACAAGTTCAAAATGAGAATATTTTGGTCTAACGTAGGAAGGGAGTGGAGTCTCCAGTGCTGTGATTGGTAAAAGCTAGCAAATCTTCACAGTGAGCAGAGGACTTTAAATATGTTTTTGTTTGTTTTCTTGTTTTTCATCTTTCTAATAGTACAGAAACTGAGAAAGGCACCTGATAAGCTTATGAGACATTTATTTAGGAAAATTTTCCCATGTAATGAGATCTGATGGACACTTACTTTCAATTGCCTTGATTTTATTTTCCCATGGGATACAAGCAGCTTTGAAGTTCTCAAAATCACGAAGAAATTTTACCCTTTTCTGAAAAGGAAGCCAAATATAACAGTAAAACTCAATCTCTTGTTTGTTATGATGTTTATTCCCCCAGCTCGCCATCCCAAAATATCACAAGACAATGAGCTTGGGAAGATCTTTCTGAAGCCACATACTGCTTTTTGTAAAAAGGAAAAGCAATAGGCTTTACTTACTTCCCTGTTCCCAACCCACCCCCAGACCAATATAATTCAAAAGTTTTTACAGATCCCCTGTTCTACAGAAAACATGCTGTGAAAGATCTGTGTATGATACCAGACAATAAAATAGCAGGGACTGAGTATGCAATAAGGTGAAAGGCAAATGGTATGTGTTTCCTTGAATATTCATTGCATGAAGAAATGGAATGAAATGTGAATAAGACACAGCTCCTGCCTTGAAGGGCTTCTGGGTCTACTAGAGTAGACTGCACATAAACAGGTCATCTGGGTCCCTTAGAGTCTATGTTCCATTACTAGAGTAATGTGCAAAGAGGATGGTAAGTGCTATGATGGGATGCTTTTCATTCTGGTAGAGGTAGAGCATCGACTAAATGGAAAGGCATAACATTATGGAAAAGGGAGGAAGAAAAATAATCATGAATTGGTTTTCATGCAAGTTCTTCCTTCCATTTTACTCCACAGTGTTGAATCATCCATGGTCAGGAGGCCCACTAGGAAGAATGGGAAAAGGGCAGATAACTGTGCATATGTGTACATGAGCGGGACAGGCACACAGAGCCTAAATAACAGTAGGAGACAAGTCTGAAGTTCAAAATATTACCCAACTAGAAACAATCCAAATGTACATCTACAAAAGAATGGATAAATAAACTGTGGTATCTTCATACAATGGAGTACAATACATACTTACAATGAACTATAACTCCCAAACATGAACATAATATTGCATCAAAACAACCAGAGATAAAAATATAAATACTATATGATTGCATTATTTAAATTGTAAAAACACAAAACCAGTCTATGATCTAGCTATACATATATATCATAAACCTATCATCTATTTCATAGTTAAGATATATGAACTTTATTCACAAACTCCGTCTTTATGAGAATACATTTAGCTTACACGTGTTATAACATTTGTAAAGGGATAAAAATACCTATGTACCTACATTGCTGTGAGAATTAAATATAAGTAAATATAATACAGTTAATAACTTTATAAAAGGATTCAGTACAGCAACTGTCATATAGTAAATACTAAATAAATGTTAGTTTCTTTTCTGTGTTTTCTAAAAATCTGTACTTATATTGGTATATCATTTGTTTTGCCTTATTTTCTATGCAATTTATAGTTGACATTCCTGATAAAGGAGAGGCATATGGCACTTATAGACATTTTGAGAAAAAAACTTTGACCCAGGACCCATTAACTAGCAAGGAATAAAAATGAAAGGGATATAATCTTTTACATTTAGGAGTGATAAAATCACACATAAGTAAGTCTTTTGCCATAAATCCATGTTTGTCAACTTCTTTTTCACTCAAACTCCTATAGAGTCTTTTTGAACTTTGTCTTTTTTTATGAATCACCCCCCACCCCAAATTTTAGTACCATAGACTGTGAATGCACTGTATGTGTATATGTGCTTTGTAGATATAAAATATAGTATTTTTTTCTCTCTCTCAGAAGATAACCAATTTTTTCCCCCTGGGATCAGTATGACCTCTATTGGGCATATATGGCATCAATCAAGCTGAGTTATGAAAATACTTACCTTGGCCATCATCATCTTAAATGCAAACCACCGTTTTCCTTTTCCTTTCCCAAGAGCTCCCTCATTTTCATTCACAAACTTTTTTGCTTCCCTGAGTAAATAAAACAAAATAAGGGGTAGGTGGGTATTAAATTGAGATTAATAGAATATGGAGGTAATGGACATTTACTTTTATTAGGTTTGCAGGCTTATTTCTTGCAGACCCTTCCAGACCTTAACAAGTGAATCTAAGTCACATTTCATAACCTAGGGACTTGTAATGGATATTTAGAATTTTTAATTCTGGCCAGGATGAATAAGATATTCTAGTCTCACTTATTAATCAACTGGAGTCATCAAAAAGCAAGGAATTCATGCTGAGTGTCAAAATAAAGAACCCTAGTTCTTCTCATTTCTACCACATACAAAACTGAATCTGAAGTTTACTTCAGATTCTGGCAGTCAGAATGTTTATTTTAAAATCTTCCCTTCTTTTTTAAGGATTACTTTAAAAAAAAATAGGGCAGAGAGTTTAGGACAAACTGCCATAGAACATACATATTGACCTTGTATTTAATTTCATAAAAACTATTATGACTTAAAACAGAAAAATCATATTGTATAAAGCAAATGGGGTTTAGGTATGAGGGAAAAGAAAACCAGAAAGGAATAGTTTTTGACCTTGCATCACAAAGGGCTTCAAATGTAAACCTTAACATTATTCCCAAATATTTATACATTTACAGTATGAATATTTATATGCGTTAGGATCTTTTTGTGCATGTTAAAAAGCATTAATTCATCAAAATGAATAATATGAACATGTTAAATATACCACAATTTTTGTAACCTTGTTTGGTCACTTCTGCTCTTATTGTTTGGTTGATACATGGAAAGACTTTTAAAAGTAGAGGCGACCCAAGCTTGTCCTGACCTCTCAGGGGTTGTAGAGGGTATAAAACAAGAGATAACCCAAGCCTGGACCACAGTTCTACAGACACAATGCTGTCAGCAGTTGGATGGTCCCTGGAATGGACAATTTTCAGACAAGATCCTTCAACACATGACTATATTAACACACAAAGTAAATCTTAAAAGTGAAAAGCTAGTGAAGGATTTTTTTGTAAGGTGTTCTATCATATCAGTGCCAAAGTCATGATTTTACAATACGTAGTGATCAAAATACACCACCTGCTGACTTAACCAATAAGTAACCAGTGGGGCTTCACTGCTCACTGCACATGCGCACCCACACTAAGTCCACCATAAAAATACAAGCAAAGTGGAGAAGTATCTCTTCAAGTCATCAAGCAGGCCCCCCAAATCAGTTCCTGATGGCAGAGATGATATGCTGTCCTTGTGCATCTCCCACAGCATGACTACTACTTTGACTATTGGAGGTGTTTAATAAGCCTTGACCTTCTGGAAATAGAACTGAATGCCAATACTTAGGGTAGATATAAACAAGGGAGTATTTAATCATTGTATTTCCCACATCAATTCATGCTGAAAAGCAAAATATTCCTAGACTTTGGGATTATACCCTTCATTAGTCTTCTTAGATACTCAGTAGGACAGACTCCTGGAAATGGAGAAGAGTTCTTAGACTGGCCTTTTTCTCAAATGCCCTGACATCTCACATGTCTTCTAGGCTGTGAAGATTAATTGAAAAGGAGTTTCTAAAACATTCTACACATTCTAAACTGTTCAATAAAGCCATTATCAAAAAGTATAAACTGAACTCTCATGGCTGGGTTTTTAGATCCATGCAATCACAAAAACACATTCCATTTTTAAGCATTAATTATGTATTAGAGAGATGGTAAGACAGGAGTGAGCAGAGCACCAAGCAGATATTTATGCAATGTTGAACTGATCTTAACTAAAACCCAGGTAACTGAGTTCTAACCCAGTCTCTGCGATTTGTCTTTGAGAACTTGCCACCATTTTTCACACTGTCTGTACATGCACTCAGGAGTGTCCTGTTTCTCAGAGGAAAGCACACTTGCCCAGAACTCACACACACCTGAGTAAGTTCCGGCATGGATCTGCTTGGTTACTATGTGGACTTTACCAGATCAAGTCTTCCCGGCAAACAAATGGGCAGGCAGCTGTTTCCCTACTTGCCAGGGTAACAGCAAGAACAAGATGAGATAAACGTAAAAGTGCTGAAGGGATGATGACACAGTCAATTCCCCTGTAATACTTGTTTTGAAACTGTAAATTTTTTCTAACATGATTGATAGATTACAGAACAATTTAAGCGTAACACAAATTTTGTGTTTGCTTATGTGTGCTTTTAACTATGAGAAACACTAGGTGAATGCAGCAAACTGCATCCAGCTAAATCTAGCAGTGAGTATTCCAAATGCACACAACCTCATCCACCAGCTACCTCACTGCACCATGCACTGACCAGCCACCTCCATTCACAGCTAGTATTACAATGATCCCCCTTTCACACACTCAACCATACAACACAAATTGCAAACCTGCTGGAGACCCCTCACACGAGCAAACATGAGGTCTTTTTCAAGATAAGCTGCCATGTCTGTTGTATTATTTACATATTGCTAAACAATTTAGCATGTATAAAATGTTTAGACATTCATACCTATTTTTTTATACCTATTATACCCTTTTATACCTATTTTTTTAACATGTCACTGATGATGTTTCTGAACACTGTGCCCCTATTCCCATTTTTCCTGCAAGCCCTGTCATTTACATTTCCCAATTTTGCATACTATGGGTTATTTTTAGAAACGCATACACTGTGTTATAGCAGAACTGACTATAATTCAGTTACTTGGCATCAAGAATTTTGAATTTCATAAAACCAAATATACACAGGAATTATCACATCACTCTATTAAAATAAACTCATATAAACAGAGAATCAAAAATTCTTAGTATGTAAAATCAAAATTTATTTTTCAAATGTAAAATGCTTAGTCTATGGGCATATTCACCACTCTAGATATTTAGCAGATAATTTCAAAGACACTCAGTTTGGCCTATTAGAGTTATATCACTTTCTAGATGAGTGACCAATTACAACACATGACTGCTCTAAGCAGTCAGAAGTGTAAAGAAACAGCTATTCTGACAAGACTCAATTTTGTGGGCCAATGAATATGTTTCAGGAATATTACACTAGAAATCTTTAAGAGAGAAAGAGGCAATTTAGGGTTATAACCAAATTAAAATCACCACAAAATTGATTATGAATTCATTTAACAATACAGAAGCCTATTTACATGGCATTCATAAGTTTTTTTGGCAATTATTATAAATGCAATTTTCCTCTGAACAATCTAAACAAGGTTTTATTGCCTCTTCAATTGTCAAGTTTTCCCTGACATGCATAGTTTCTTATTTCCCTTCTCATTACCACCCCACTCCAACTTAACATACTTACCCTGAGACTTTGGTTTTCAGATAAAGGTCTGGACTTGACTCTCCACCACATAATCTTAGGTGTGAATTTTTTCTCCTCCCTAATGTCCTACCCCTTCTCCATCCTCCAAGGAACTTCCCCCAGGTTTCATACCAAAGGGATCCCTGAATAGCCATTACAGTTCTTCCTGCTCCTCATGCCCTCCATGGCCAAAATTACTACTAAACTCAATTCCTCAGAAATCTGGGGTGACTTTAAAACAAAGCCAGGGGCCACATGATGGGCAGAGAATAACTGTTTAGCAAGAGCACGTTCTTGATTCCCCTGATAGGAAGCTCTTGGGTTATCAGGAAGTACTCTTGCAGCTGTTAGGCCTCAAAGAAGGGACACTGGACTAGAATTGGGACAAGGTTTATGACTCAGTGAAAGAACATGTCTTAACGCTATTTTCAGGGCTAACCTTTGTAATGAGCTGGCATAATTTCAGAAGGAAGAAAACTAGTATCACCCAATCCCATCCTCCCTGGTAAGAGATTTCTTAACCAGCAGACAACCTCTTTCACTGTGCTATTAGAAACAAGATACAAAAAGAAAAATCCAATATGGAGAAAAACCCTGTTACTCATCATAAAAAGTGCCCAAGACAGATATCAGAACGTAAGAAAATAAAGAGCAGAGTCTTTGAAATCCAAAAGGCAAGATAACTTCTTTATATTCTTCCTAGAGTTAATCTATCTCCCTACCCATTTGTATTTATCTGGATAATTTGAAGGGATTTTTCTATATGACTAAAATGAAATTGGCTTTTGTAGGTAAACTTTTAATATCTAGTGGCCTCAAACCTTCCAAATGTCTGATTGAAAAATGTGTGTCATCCCCTTGAATTGTATTCAACAAAAGCTGCCTGCCAAGACTGTAATCTGGTCTCCACATCTCAGAGCTCAAGCAAGGCCTGGTACAATATGCACAGCTCTCTAAGCTGAAACCCCAGACCCAGGGATAAATAATTGAGTGAGGTCTATTTAATGATAATAATACCTGGCTTCATAATTCATTTATCAACCCCTTGTGCTGGTAATTAGAATAATACGGTTTCATGGGCTTTCAAGAATGGTTTCACAGTTAGTTGGAGGACCACACTTTGGCCCAACTTACAAAATAGATAATTTACCCATAACACATGATACAACCCTGATTACACAGGGGAGTTAGGACATGCTATGCTGCCTCTGACACATTCTTATCCCAGGAAACATGTTTCCTATTTTGGTTAGGTTAGGTTAAGTTGACTTTTCTTTTCTCTTGTTTTCAGTCTGATAGTATGACTGAGCAACCAATTCATTGCTTAAGTAAATGAAAGACATTTCAGAACTGGTCTTAACGGCAACTGTAACCAAAATGCATACTCATGAACACTTCCCAATAAAGGGATACAAAGAATGAGAAGTCTTTTCCTAATAAGTATTGTTGTTTTAAGAATTCTGACCATTTAAACTGACTAAAACTTAAGAGCTCTGACTTTCTCTAAAATATTACTGAGTATTGAAAGAAAGTTGCAGAGGTAGAAGCCACTCTAATATGCAAAGACTGAAAATAAGGTCTATAAAGCTCCTAAACAACCTAACTCCATAATTAGACTGATAGAATTGTTTAAAATCATCCTAACACTGGAAGTGATGACTCAAAACATGCATATTTATAAAGGGGATGCTGGTGGCAGTAGATGTAATGGTTAAGATGCTCTGTTGCTTCATCTGTAAAAGAGAGATGATAATAGCAAATTCACAGCGAGGTCACATGCTTTATAGGCAATAATGTATGTAATGTATTAATAATAATGTGCGTAATGTGTCCATAGCAAACAGTACAAGTGCTACAAATAGTAACTATTATTAATTGCAATAATACTAATAGGACTGATTCCAGTTTTTATACTGAATCTCCAAATTACAAAGCCGGGAAAGGAATGGATACCTCCAGGCAAAACTCTGCAGAAAGCCAGCCCATTTCCCTCCAGATGATCACCCTAATGAGATGTGGGAATAGTGGGAATTGTTCTTATGACTAAATGAGGGGAGGATTCAGCCCTGGATTTGAGCCCCGAGGAGAGGGCCCTGGGTCGGGATTCCGAAGCCCAGTCATGACTGAGTCCAGGGGGTGCAGCCGTGGATCCCAGCCTAAGTCCTGCTCCAGCCATGCTGGGCTGCTGCACAGCGCTCAGGATGCCTGGGAAGCTAGGGATTCTCTGTGATCAGAGGCAAAAGGGATCTCTCGCCTTGAATAGGACTACATTCTCTTCAATTCTGTGATCGGTGTCTTATAACTGAGACACTCGTTTGAATCCAGGCTCTGTCACACACTAGTTGTATGTTCTTGGGGAGATGTCATTGACCCCAAGCTTTCTCACCTGTAAAATGTGATCAAAAACAGCAACATTAGTGACAACTAACATATGCTGGGTGCTCACCATATGCCGGGCACTACACTTAAATCCATCACCTTATTTAATCCCCACAAAATCCAGCAAGGTGGAAACTATTACTCTGTGCATCCCAGAGATGAATAAACAGGATTTGATCAATAAATTAAGGGTCCAAGATTACCCAAAGAGTAAGTGGCACAGTTTGGCTGGTATTTCAACTTAGTGTCTCTAGTTTTCCCAGAATAACACCATTATTTACTTTGTGGGATTAGTATAAGGACATATAAAAGGTGAGATGACATAAGCGAAGTCATACTTGGTGCAACATAGTAAATGGTACTTTTGATTATTATTCAAAAGTGTTTAATATTTTTCTGGGGAAATGTTGATGATATGTCTGGTAAAACTTTAGAATAAATAACAGTTTGTACACCACCTTTATAACGATAGTGTGCGTCAATAGCCAAAGACTGCATTTTTGCAAATGATTATTTCCTCTATGTTCCAAACATAATAGTGTCATACAGTTTGGTTCACAGTAACAAAAATACAGATTTTTGTTTGTTTCAAGGCACTGTGTCATATGAAGAGGGGGAAAAAAGAATGAGGCCTTATGCCTTTCTGCAAGGAATTTACAATCCTATTTGTAAGCCAAGATATAGATCATATTTAAGGCATCATCTAATTACTACCAAATGAGTGGTAGTAAAAGTAAGTGCCATAGACTCAGAGAAGAGAGTGGGATGGTTAGAAGGAACCTTGAACAAAGGGAGGGCTCACCTGCAAGGTTGAGGGAGAGGAAGGACATTTTAGCACAGGGAAATGGTTGAGCAAAGGTGAAAAGATGGACATGTATCTGGCATCTTTAGGTGGGCAGTGAAGTGTCTAAATGCTTTAGGGAGGCTGGCATGCCATAATGCTAGGTTAAGCAGTTCAGAATTCATTCTGAGGTCTATAAGGACTGGTGAGTAGTTCTGACCTGCGAACTGATTAAATGCAGTGCAGTGCTACATGAAAATGCTGCAACGATACCCAAGATAAATTAGGGGAAAATGGAATGTGAGGCTGGAAGCAACTCAATTTCAAATGCCTGTATCTAGGCTGTTTCCTCTTTCTGGAATGGCCTTCCCCTTTTCCGCCTGTTTTCTTCCTTCATTTCAGTTGAAAGATCAAGTCAACACGATAGCTTGTCCATAGGCTGCTCCTGATTCTTTCTGTCCAGCATTCCCCTCCAAGCCAGATCAGGGTGATATAACCTCTGTCCTTTATGAAGCAGTTGTCCCATGTACTGTTTTCTGCTCCAATTTCACCATTGCCCTGGGATTTCCTGAAGGCAAGGTCCACATCTCTTGTTCTAATTTCCCAATCCTTAATATCGCACCTGACACAGAAGTTTCAATAAATGCTAATTGACTGAATGAACACCTATAAGAAGACTAGAAGACAGTCAGACTGCAGCTCCTAAACTGCGTACGCCTCAGAATCACTTGCAGGATATTTAGTCCAAGTCTCCCAGACCCCTTTAAGCCACAATCTCTAGGCATGCCCAGGGATGTAGGCATCAGTATTTTTTAAGCTCCCTAAATGATTTCAATATGCAACAAGTTGGAGACCAAATTGGGAAATAAATTAAATTCCGTCTGCTGGGATTACTAAATTTAAGTGATCTTTACACTGCTTAGCAGTTGTTGGAGAATTGGGCTAAAAAGCTACTATATCATATGTAATTGTTTTGGTGTCCCCTTGAATGGGCAATACTCTACATATTTTGATACTTGCCTTTCGTGAATAATTTTACTTTGCATATCCCTAGCTCACTCTTTATTTTACATCCTGAAAGGAGAACTGACTAAAAACATTGGAAACAATCTGAAAACAAGCAATAAATAAACAAAGAGCAAAAATTTGCCTGTGCAATTACATAATATTTTGGCATGCTTCCTTTTAGATAGCACCACTTCATAGATTTAAAATATACATAGAGGGATAGAGAGGTTACCAAGACCTCTAAAATTTTTATTAGCAATAAACAGTAGAGAAATCTATGCACAAAGAGTTCTAAAGTGATTTTTTTCATTGGCTCTGATGACACTCATGGAGATGTGTGAAAACCAACTGTTGGTGTTGGTGAATAACTAAGCAAAGCTTGGGTAGGTCAAATTTATATTAAGCTCAAAGTCACTACCCATAGAAATTCTTCAGACTTTCCAGGATGACTTGCCTGCTCTCTGGGGTTATGAAACAAAGCTGATCTTCATAGCTGGCTTAAATGTCAAATAAAGACTCAAACACATTTTAGTCATACTCTAGAGGTCAGTCAAGCAGCTCAGAGTAATTTTAGATGAATTAAGGAGAAAACAATGTATCTGGGCTTTATGGTTTAATAAAAAAGAAAGTATAGTAGACCCTCTTTCTACTCACTGATTAAATCTTTATTTACCTAATCTACTCTATTCCTGGTTAATTTAAGATTCAATTTATGGTTGAAAAAATATTTATTTGTATTTTTATAGCAGGGACAAGGCAGGGTTTTAGATATTAATCATAGCATAAACTGGTTTTCTGCCCTAGAAAGACATCAGAAAATTCTAAGACTGTAACATTATTAGCAGAGACAATGTACAGCTAAGTTGCTCTAAAGAATTGTTTTGCAGTCTAAAGCAGTTTATACTAGTAACTTTATAAATATACCTCCAGATATCCTTATTAAGCTCTATATCAAAGATTATTTTGTTTTACTTCTTTTTTGTATTTTGTTTTAATGAATCAATTGAGTATGACATTTATAAAACCAATACCAAAAGTAGAGGTGATTGTATGTAGGCTATAGAGTTATGGGCAATATCCATAACACATCTAAGTATATCCTAGACTACCAGAATTGCTTTGGTTTTTCAGCAGAAATGAGATTTGGAGAGAAAGTATCCTAAAGCCACAAATGAATCTTAAGATCAGGAACCCCCCCACCCCCCAAAAAAGCTAAATCCAAAACCTTACCTCAACTATTTACAACACCAAAGATTTGCAAAATGGTAATGATTCTTCTCCCCATTTTTACAGTGGGAAAATTATTCTCAGAAGTATGTAGAAATAGCACTGAAAATATAGATTGCTGTACATAGGTGCAAGAAGGACCCATGTAAAATTCAAATCAACAAGCAAATTAATTTTATTTCTAACATTCATTCTCCCTTTTTCTTGGCTATTTTTCTAAGTGTTTACTGTGTTTTATGTTCTTAGCAATGCATTAAGGGCTTTGGAAGAAATAAAAGAAACATGTAGACTCCTTTCTGAAGCTAAAACTCTACTAAGAAAAATGAGACATAGGCTCATAAAATTGTTATATAACAGTGCTAGCCTGCCTTAAAGTGGAAAGGGGGAACACAGTGGAGGCTTGAGAGCTTGTCAAAGATGTTGTAGAAGGGATAAGAATTAAACTAGACATTAAAGGGCTGATAGAATTTGAGTAGGCAGAGAAAGGCATTCGAGGCATCAGTTTGTAGGAATTTCTCTAATAAAGGAGATATTTCCACCATGAATCACACATACAAACTTATATTCTTAGATATACTAACATTCAGCTCTTTGCAAGGTCATTTACAGGGTTTGGTAAACACAGTGCTCATTTTGTGGGTTCATGTGCATTCTAAAAACATGTCTGATGAATTCTGAATACTGTGAAACAGAAGGATTCACAGGGTGCTGCCTCTGAGAGAGAAGAGCCATTCTGCTTTCAAAGTTGGAGTAACACATTTCTGCACAATACTAGTGTGTACCTGTTTATACCATTATGGTAAACATTTAAAAGTATTATGAGATATGTTTTCAAAATATCGTATGGTGGTATTTATGAGTGCTAAAAAGCCTTTGTTTTCTGTTGGAATTGTGTGTTCTGCCTTTTGATCCATGAGTGGGCAAGAAATTTTAAATGATGGCAAAAGGTGAGCCTTGCAAATAATCAAGACTACCTGGTAAGTTTTGATTGCTTGCCACATGACAAGCCTAGATCCGGACATCTCTCCTAAGCCCTTGGCCGTACAACTCCGGTGAGGTCACCCACAAAGTGGGTTGTGTTCCTGTGTGGACTAGTCTTTCCGTTGAGCAGACTTGGAATCTTAATATTTCACAGTTTCTTTCCATCACCTCCCTTCTAAGCTTTCCTGATCCCTAAGACCAAGAGTACCGGTCAAGAAACATGATAATACTGGAAAGCCTAAAATATAATAGTTAATTCATCCAAATAGCAAGTGTCTTTATGTAGATATCTAAGTGTGTATGTATATGTATAATAGTACATGTGTGTGTATATATATACATAAAATAGTGTGTGTGTGTGTATATATATATATATATATATATATATATATATAAACTAGATGTCAACATACATATATATGCAGACTCATGGATATATATTAGAAAAGCAAGATTAACATGACTATTTGAAAGAAGTGATTTATATTATTTAAAATTTCTAATTCTTAGGTTTGAAGAAGGAAATCTTCGACACAATATATTGGATATATAGACCTATTCTCCTTGGTCTAACTTAATTTGTTAGATATTCTAATATATTGTTCTTCAAACATTTCTTTCAGTATAGGCATTTTAATAAGGCTTACCAATTTTTATTCTATAGCAACACACTTATTTAAATCCCTCAGAGTAGTGTTCACTTGCCATTCTTTACTCATATACATAATAAGGTCCTGAAAATGCTTTAATTAAATAAAGGAAATACGTTATAGCATAACAAACAAAAAATAGCATAAAAAAGTTCTTCCTTTAGTGTCTGCTCTCAGTTGCTCCATATTAAGGTCCCTCTAACATAAGCATTATTAGATCCCAGAGTGAGGTGCTGGAGCTGACTTAGCTGCTGATTGTTAAGTTTTCAGGAATTTTGTGAGCTGGTTCTAAAATTGTTAGTAGGTTAAAATAGATCATAGTGGGAGTATTTACACTATGGGAATTGGCAACTCTACCACTCAAGGTTTTTTACCATCACATTTCTGCCTTTTACTCATGTATCATCTAGGCCTTTAAAGGCCCCTGGCATGTTAATGATTCTCTTGACCTGGGATGGAGTGTCCAAGAAAAAAAGAAATCACCATTAACACTGTCAACCACACAGGAGAGACTAAGTGAATGCTTATGATGTACAGAGTACTAAGTGAGGCCCTGAAGAAATAAGGAGCTGAGAGACTCCTTTCACATCCTAAGGGGTCAAGCTATTCTGAAGGTAAGGGGATTTACATACAACTTTAAAAATACAATACAATGCAGCATAACAACAGAACTAAATGAGTAACAGAGAGAGTTTATTTGAATTGTACTTCTATAGTTGGCAGAGAAAGGACCTCAGAGAGATATAATAATCCGTGAAGGAGATTGAACTCAGGGCTGGAAGAAGCAGAGGCAGAAACTTAGCAGAAAAGTGGAGACAAGAGTGAAGTGTGAGAATGTTACTAGATGTCAAGAGAAGACTAAACTCATTTCAGTGGAAAACATGGTTCACATGAGAAGTAGCATGACACAATAGGAAAAACATGAGGTTTTGGAAATAGAGGAACCTGGACTTGAGTCTTCACCTTGACCGTTATTCGTTGTATGAGATGACTTTATCTTTGTCAATCTTAGTTTTCTCATCTGTAAAATGGAGATAACTTCCCGTTTTTAAGGTTCTCATGTGCATTAAATATATTATTGTGTGCAACATCTCCTCACACAGACTCTGATACATATCAGACACTCAGAAAAATTTGGAGATAGTTTGTCCCTCCTCAAACCCTCTTGGTCATCATCATCAATAACTAATGATTTAGAAAGGGGCTGGAATTCAGAGTGTGAATTCAGGTTGTGGAGCTCACTGATAATTTAAACAAGTAATTAACTTTGTTGTTAATTAATGGAGTGACACTGAAAGCTTTAAACATAGAGATGAAATGTTCAAAGCAGTGTTTTTAAAAAACAAACTGGCTGTAGTGCATGAACACTATCTTTGGAGTCATACAGACCTGAGTTCTGTGATGTGAGTTTTCTCAGTTATCTGAGACCATTGGATTATGCTATTGTAATGGATGGAACTCATAAAAACATTGAGCACAGATAGATAATAAGAAAGCTCTTGCTGATAATATTTGAGTGAAACTCAAAGCAGGGTCAAATTCTATCCCTGTGAGTATGGAATCACACACCGCCCTATACTCTCAAGAGCCCAGTGCTTACTTTAATGCCATTGGCATCTTGAAAGTCTTTTTTCATTTTTAATTAAGGTATCATTGATATACAATCTTGTGAAGATTTTACATGAGCAACATTGTGGTTTCAACATTCACTCATATTATCAAACACCCCCTACCCACTGCAATCACTGTCTATCAGCATAGTAAGATGGTATAGAGTCATTACTTGTCTTCTCCGTGCTGTACTGCCTTCCCTGTGAACTACCTGTATTGTGTGTGCGAATCATAATGACCCTTAATCCCCTTCTCTCTCCCTCCCCAGCCACCCTCCCCAAACCCTTTCCCTTTGGCAACTGCTGCTAGCCCCTTCTTAGAGTCTGTGAGTCTGCTGCTATTTCTTTCCTTCAGTTTTGCTTTGTTGTTATGCTCCACAAATGAGTGAAATCATTTGGTACTTGTCTTTCCCCACCTGGCTTATTTCACTGAGAATAATACCCTCTAGCTCCATCCATGTTGTTATGAATGGCAGGATTTCTTTTCTTTTTATGGCTGAATAATATTCCATTGTGTATATGTACCACATCTTCTTTAACAATTCATCTACTGATGGACACTTAGGACACAAGGACATGTCTGGGCTATTGTAAATAGCACTGTGATAAACATAGGGGTGCATATATCTTTTTGAATTAGGAATCTTGTTTTCTTTGGGTAAATTCCTAGGAGTGAAATTCCTGTGTCAAATGGTATTTCTATTTCTAGTTTTTCGAGGAACCTTTGAAATTTTTAATAATTGAAATTCTTAATTATTTTTTTAACAAGGAGCCTTGCACTTCCATTTTGCACCAGGTCCTATAAATTATGTTGCTGGTTCTGTACATAAGATGTGTTAACTATAGCTAACAACTAAACTTGACATATGGGATGCATGGGCATAATCAATGGGTTCCAGGACAGACAGTAAGTTAGTGTCCTCTAATACTGCCAAAGAAAGACAGAAAAATTAATGGAAAATATAAGGAACAAATAAAAATATTGTTATAAAGGAATGGAAAGACCAAGTTACTTTGGGACTGATATCTGTCACCACTAAATTGGCCACCCATCGGTGTCATCCAATATAGTTATGTTCCCTTCATGTGTTCTGCTCAAGAAAAGCAGCTACAACTCATGGCATTTCAACAGGCTATTTGACAAGGTACTGCTATGGTCAGGAATGTTTACCCTGTGTCATTCCAGTAGAGCAAATGCCTATTCTTGGGTCAAGTCATCTTCATTCCATGGCCCCTCTGGCACCTCAGTCCTCTTAACCACATCATCAGTAGGATGAGAGAGACAGAGGGCATATGAACATTGTAAATCCAGGACTCAACAAGCGTGAACTTGGGGCCTACTATACCACTGTATTACCGCTCTTCCCCAGCATGTGAATTTATCCATCCCTTTGCCCTCGGTTTTCATTGTGCTTTAAATTGACTTGATTAAGCATGTGATTTGAACATTTAATTTGGTCTGTTAACCTTTCAGTCCCATGACCTACAGAGAGCTTGCCTGGTTGTATACTTAAAGACCTCCATCACATCAAGGTAATTTTCTACACAAGTTCATATCATGGCTCTATCACTCTGAATATAAACAATTACCTATCCCCTTGGAACTTTGGTTTCCTTACATGCAAAGGCAAAATAACTGCTACCTTAAAAGGATGGTTAAGAGTGATAAATGAAACTATGATGATGAAATAATAATAGCTAACATGCATAAATGATTATAATGTGCCATGCACCATTCTAAGTGCTTTAGGTCTATTAACTGATTTAATCTTCCCAATAATTCTGTGAAGGAGCAGTGCTTTTATCCCCATTATAGATAAGAAAACTCAAGGACACAGAAGTTAAGAAACTTGCCCAAGGTCACAGCATAATGCTTGATACCTAGTAGGCATGTATTATTAAAAGAAGAAAAATTGGATGCCAATGTCACCATTTGGATGAACAAAATTCAGATGTACTGATTGCCTACAGGGTCTCCACTATTTGAATGAGAAAATCCATATGCCCAAGGTACCTGTAATGTACAAGAACTGAAGGCCTATGTTTTGGTTCAGTTATGGATTTAAAAGAATCCCAAATGGTCAAAGTGTTTGTCAGTATGTCCACATGCTGATAAGTCTCTTGTGGAATCCCTCATTCCTTCATGATGACAGATAAGGGAAAGGCCTTTGTGAGCTAACACAGAAATCAGGACTCTTGCTTATGAAAACCTACAAGGAAACTTAAGAGAAAGAGGTGAGGATGGGCGTCAAAGAGGTAGTTTTTCCAGATGGCTCTTGCAGAGGAAATTAACTATGGTCTATTCTCATTTTCCTAGAAATATATTAGTTCCCACAAATAAACAAACAAAAAACTGAAATGTGGGAGGATAAAGGAAGAATGAGTATGGAAGAATATCACCTTAATGGCTAACTGACTGATTCAAGCACCTGTTTAAATGCCAGTGAAATCCTAAGAGCAACTTTCTTGGCTTTACTGGGTGTTTCATTAATAAATCACTAGGCCTAGTCAGCCAATGGACAAACTCCTGGAAACATGGGGTTAGGGTGCTACAAAGCTCAGAAATTAAAGTAGTCAGTGTAATAGCTAAATGAACATTTTTGTTATCAAAATAAATAATTCTAAAATGGCTTGTACCCAAGAGCCATTTAAAATATATTGGAATACTCCTATACACTGATTTATACACTCATGAAATATTAGAACTGCTCCCTTTCCAAAGTAAGCTTCTTTAAATATCCAGTGAAGTAGGTTTTTAAAAATATTGCTTATGTTAATAGGCAGAGAATCATTTTTCATCAGATGAATGCTTTATATGGAAGCACCTCATACAGAAGAGTGCGACTATACAGTCAAGGTCGCTGCTTGAAGCTGGCTTTGTAACTGAGTAGCTGTCATCCTTACCTCTGCCTCCCTAGGCCTGACAGGATTTCACCAAACCATGTGAACTCTAAGGGCAGTAGTTAGAAAACCATGGGCCACACATCTTGCTACACTGGTGGACAGTGACTGCAGTGGGGTATTGGGGGGGGGGACTCGATAATAAGGGTGAATGTAGTAACCACATTGTTTTTCTTGTGAAACCTTCATAAGACTGTGTATCAATGATACCTTAATATAAATAAATAAGTAAATAAATAAATAAAAATTAAAAAAAAGAAAACCATGGGCCACAATCCAATCCCTTCATTTTATAAATAAACAAGGCTTGGACAGGTGAAGTTAGAAGCAGAGCTTAGACCAGAGTCCATGACTCTTAATTTTCAATCCAAACCTACTTTACTATGACAAAATGAAGTGGTTGCTTACTTAGGGTTAGTCAGGAGGGCTTTTAATATACCAGGTATAGTTAAAGGTTTTAGGTTTCAGGATGAGTAATAAAGTTGACCTGTTCTTTTCCATCCAGGTGTTTTATTTCACCTGTGGTGACTACTACCAGGTTAGTGCAGACACCTCTTACAGGTAGGGAAGATCTAGTCATCAGCTTCTGAGTTAAACCTGTTAGCAACCTAAAAACAGATATGCTTAAATGGCCACCGTTGGATATTTTTTTTGTTAGGTAACTAATGAAAAAAAGTAATTGACTTCCAAATAGTTGGAAAATACACCCTATTTTCCTTTCCCTTCCCCCACACATACACATTCTCACCCATTCATTAAAAAAGTAACAGTCCACATAGTAGAACGTTCTGCTTAACTAAGCTTTCTGTTCCTCAGAGTTGAAAACAGTAGCTCCCAATCCTGATTGTATATCAATAGATTTTAGCGTGAAAAATAAAAACATACCTTAGGGTTAGGGCCAGACACACCTGTCCTTCAACCCAGAGATTCTTATTCATTAGGTTTAAGGCTACATGAACATGTGAAACTGTATTAATACCCAAAAAAGCATACACGCGATGGTGGAAAGGATGTGGCTTCCCTTTAGATCTAAAGATCTAATTCTGCTGCTTTGAAAATGCTGAGCTCTAATTTCTAAGCCAAATTTAAGAGTCCATTCTTAGCATTTCTTGACTTCATGTTAACTGCTTATTACAACCATCTTTGACCTTAACCTCTGAGGATGCTCATGTTCCTAGTGGTAGACACTCTTTCAAAATGTGGGAACCACCCCTGAGTCTCCCACAGCATCCTCAGACCCATAAGCCACCAGTCCTGAGGCTGTAACTCTAAAACACATCTTGAAACTCTAACCCTCTCTAAAATATGTTCTGGAAGTTTCACAAATTTTTCAGAGTCTGGAGCCAAATGGGAAGCCTTGGAACCCTAGCACAGGTCTAAACCTGTGATCCAAGTATCTGCTCCAGGCATATGCAGCCTAGCACCTTGGAGTTCACAGACTTAGCGATGAGCAAAGACTGGAGGCTAGTTCAGGGAATAACATAATCTTTAGAAACACTCTCTTAGAGTGAGATGTCTCTGAAAGAAATAAACAGTGGGTAGAAAACTACCTGACTCCCATGTTTTAGTAACATTGGGGTAGAGAGACATTCACCTCCATATACTATGAAGTATTGATCACGTGCTCTAATAATGTGATTGGCAGCCATGGGGGAGAAGCTCGATACAGCATTTGAAAACCTACAGAGACGGGTCCAGGTTGAGCATTGTAGCCTGACAACTTCATCACACAGACTGAAACTGGGAGGATCAGTTGACCATGGCCATTGGCACCAGCTGTGCAGAGAACTGCAAAGCTAAAAATCATTTCTGGCCAAGGGGAATCATCTCAAGACACACAATCACTGACACGTGAAAAGCCATAGCTGTTTTTTCTATGGGTCTATGTCTGCTTTCAATTTTACAAGCTGGCTTTGTCTTTAACATTCTGAATGTTACTGCATGCCTAACTTGCTCCCTAGCTGCCTGGGTCAAAGGTAATAAGCTGGTGTGCTTACGAGGTCCTGTCAAGTACCACGAACAATTGGTGCAGAGTTTGCCGAAGAGAGAGTGCCCTGTCAGCTGGGGGCAGCCACTGCTTAGCACCGGCTGTAATTTTCATGCAGGAATCTGGGGATGAGATCTTCCACTTATCCAGGAGAAGCTGGACATACGAATTTTTTTTAATGTGAAATCACTCACTTTTAAAAGTTTGACAACAAAGAAACAATATTGTTATTAGAAATACACCCCACAATGGCTAACATGGCCAGTTGGTTATGTATGGTTAGCCACAATAAAAGAAAGAGAAACAAAAAGTATATAAGCCAAATAAAACCCACCTATAGACTAAATTCAGCTGCAGACTCTCCAACCTTCAACCTCTGTTCTAGTCACAGAGCCTCGTATTGCCCTTCCTTCCACCCCAATCCCTGAAAACTAAAAACAGCCCAATTCCTGGCTTCTGCCAAACCCCAGGTCCTGAAATCTGCCACAAGACCACCTCAAGGATACACTGCGGATGACCCAAGACTGAACTAATCCTGGGTTCTGCCAAATTTTAAGATACCGTTTTCTTGGTTGGAGTGTCAAAATCAGTTGTCCCCCTAAACTGCTACCAATGAGTCATCATCCCCCAAGTTTCCAGGGGTGCCTGTAGCTAGATCTGCTCCCACCTAGTCTGCCAGATCACCCTCTCCATTTCTCCAATCACACAGCAGGGAATCAAGCAACACTGAGTCCATCCTGAGATGACATAATGATTCCAACTTGTGTTTTGCAGCTATGTGCTATGTTCTGGCACCATGCTAAGTGTTTTATATTAATCATTTCACTTTATGATTCCAATAACCCTGGCAGTTTGTATATTTTCATAAGGAACCTGAGGTCAGAAGACCGTGTAATTCATTCAAGTTTGCACAGATATTAAGTGGAAGGTCTGAGTGTCAAACTCAAGTCTAAAGCCCAATCCTACTCCATTGCCCTACATGGGAGATGTAGGCGAGGGAGAGTGGGTGGTTTTTCTACACCTCCATTCAAGTGGAAAGGGAAGATATACTTTCTTGGTATTCTCACTCAATGTCACACCATGCTTTGAAAGTTCACAGTATTATCACTTTCCAATTTTACAACTTTGTACACACAGTCCCCTGTGGTTCCCAGGTCTGTGGATTTCATGGCCACTACTATTTCAGAATATATTTGGGGAACCAAGATAAAGTTGCCTAATTTCTATTTTGCCAAGTGAGGATATTTTTTAAACCTATTAAGTAGTACCATTAACATGTCACTGAATGAAAACTATTTTCGCAGATACGCACACACACATAGGCACACACGTCAGCAGCACCCTAGAACCACGGACGCTGCTTGCCTTTGCTTCCATCCAGGGCTGGTGTGAACAAGCTCATGTGCTTCCTTTGAAGTGAACCATCCTGATAGCCTCTTTAGTTCTTTCCTTCATTGCCAGAGACAGTAATACTAGACCATAATTTTAACATTATTACATATACACGATAATATTTAACATTATTAGTTAAAGAGGTTTGTGGAGGGATAGCTTTGGAAATTAGCCAATATTTATAAAATCAGTCCCGTGGAAAAATGCAATCTGTAGCACAATGGAGAGGTGCCAACATGGCTGTTGTCACAGATGTGTTCCCTTTTAGTCATGCCCACCTCCCAAACCACCAAGGCAAGGAAAGACAGTGTGATCTCAGAAATGAATCTGCTTCTGTCCCCCAGAAAATAATCATTGGACTTTTCATAACAGTTTATAAATCTATGTGCCTCTGAGTGTGCTTGCAACCCCCTCAACACTCCACAGCAGTGAAATTGTGTCACAGACCTGTTATCACAGAATAGCTATTAGCATAACCCTTAATTGGAATCCTATTTACTGTTCTGTTGGCTTAGCACCGTCCCTGTGCTTTAATGAAAGCTGTCACAGGGATATATTGTTTGAGACTGGGACCCTACAGAGAAACAAGAATGTGCAAGAAACACAGACTTGTAATATTCAAATACATTATTTCTTTCAGAGTGATAGTAATGACCATATTCAACTAAGGAAATTCTCAGTTCAAGGAACAAATGATTAAAGGTGACCAGTGGTTATAAGATTCCCATGATGAATTTGTATATATGCATATATATACGATGTGTCAAAATACATATGGTATGTACATGTATCTGACCATGAGCACTATCTCTGAGTATTTTATATATATGGTATATTATATATAGTATTACCTCTAAATTACAGTTAATACTCAGAATATTCAGGGGATCAATATCAGGGAAAGTGTTTCTGCTTATGAAAAGTGGCATCATACTTGAGAACTTCAATTTTCTTCTCCATTTTCCAGGGCTTGCATTTGACTGTAGCAATCATTTGCCTTTTCTCATCTAACTCTGCCTTCAGTCTTTCCAATTCCTCTTCATCAATTTCTTCTTCCTCTTCCCTTTAAAAGGAAAAAGAAAAAGAAGAACCCCTTAATAAAGTTAAACTTTGCTTGACTTCCAAACTTAAAAAAGAATGCTACCAGATACTCAGTTGATATATATCAGTGTGGCTGTACATAGTAGATGCTGAAATCCATAAGCATTAGAGCTTGTATTCGAAAACTGATGCAGGATTTCTGGAATTATTATAACTTTAAACAGTGTTTATATTATGAAGTCCTGAAACTGTTTTATGTCCACAGCCTCAAACTTGCAGAACGGAAAAATCTATGGAAAGAATAGGTACAATACATCCAGGTATTGTCTTCTCTTCTCTGTTCCCTTGCATACCTTCCCCCACCAACTCTACATTTTATTTAAAAACTGTATTTTTTAGTCAGGATAGTAAATTAGAGTAGAAGATGTCTTTGAAGTGGCCTTAAAAATTTGTTAGACTTGTCTCAAGAGAAAGAGATAAATGGGAAAAATAAAATATCTGTTTCTCAAAGTCAACTTAATTGTTAATTAAACTCAAAACTTCAATTGATAAAACAATTTGAAGTATATTGGATGAGAGTGAATCCTTTGAAGAGTGCTTCAAAGGAATTTTAGCTTCACACTGAGTAAATGAGATGTCTTCTTTCTATATTGTTAGTATTGCAAAAATACTACAGTCCAGAGCTCAAAAAAATCAAAATCTAAACATGAGCAATGTGAATTTAGGTTGAAGAATGTAATGCCATATTGCAGAGATCAATTTTTGTGGTAATAGACTGTTCAGTTATCAATCTCACCCCTCACCACTTAATATTGCGAAGCTGGAGCTGACCCTCTGTAAGGGCACATTTCTGCTTCGTCATCTAGCTCAACATTAGGCTGCCAATGGTGGATCCTGAGGAGGGATTTGTTCTTTCCTTGGGTGTCCTGTTTGCTTCTGGGGTGGCCCTTTCTCCTTAGGGCCTCTTCACCCCAGCAGCTGCAGGGCATCCGCACAGCTGCAGGCGAATCTGGTTGGCCAATTTTTCCAACACTAGCAGAACTACCTTCCCCCCGGTACCAGCACTTGAGCACATCCCTCCAGAGAGGTCTGGGTCTCAGCTCCACGGCTCTCTCCCCTATGCTTCTAAGTTTTCGTTTCAACCTCTTTCCTTTGCTGCTCCAACCTTGGGGGGGTGGCTGCTTCCCATAGCTGCTGTCATCCTGATACATTCGTGCTCTCTTCCATCTAGGTAGCAATTCTTTTTACCTGCTGACCAGTTCTCTTATCAAATGCTCTCTGTTCAATTAACTGTTGAAGTTTCTGCTAACTAAACCTGACTGACAAAGACTCAGTGATAGTCAGAAGCATGTTGTTTCTAAACTCATGACTCCACACAGTAGGATTGTGGCAAAAGCTGTTTTTGAAAGTTCCAGCTGAGAAGCAGGAGGACATAGCCTTAGTTTTACGGCCTACCTAACAAAATGACTTTGCAATTTCCTTTCTTTCACACCAATCCATAGTTTTTAATCATGCCATAACACTGAAAAAAAAAAACCTCATATTAACCTCCAAGTAAGTTTGTTTTTTTTGACCAATTCAGATATTTTGCTTAGAATAGTAATCCTGATTCAAGAGACTATAGAAGTACATCCTACTAGCATAGAATTTTGATTGTCATTAGGCTGTTTCTGTTCCTACTATTTGATGTTTATTACATAAATTCCAATATACTGTACAATCATGACATTAAATAACTGAGGATTTTTTTTACTACATCTATATTCATGGCTTGTTTTTTTTAATTTGCCAATTACATTAGCAATTACATGTGAGTTGGTTTGTCTTAGGAGAGAGAAGACTGTGTTTTAGTAAAATTGATTGCTTTACTAAAAATTGCTCAAAAAGTTGTTCTGTATAGATGTAGACCAAATCTAAATTATGTAAATAATTGTTTGACTGAAATCTTTATGGAAACTACAGAAAGAGAAGAAAGTATGTCAAAAAACTATCAAGAATGGATTCAATTAGAAAACAATAACAAAAAAGATTTAAGATTAATAATTCAATTGTTTGATAACTTGACATCCTTCCAAAATGATTCACAATATTTCCATGTATCTTAAAACTTTACATTACTGAATTTCCATTAAGAAATATAAATTCATACATGAAGTGGTGTCTCATTTAATCCAGTATCATCAAAGAATAAAAGAATGACCTCTTCAATATGTGCATTTACCATGTAACTAAAGCTTATTTCTCTACATGTCAATTTCTAGAAACCACTTAATGGAAGCCTTTCTGACTTTAATTACATGCATTCCTGGTATCTTAAGCCCAGGCACTTTATATGTTTACCCTATCTAAACTTTATGATTCCTTCAAAAATCATATGAAGTGTCTTCCATAACTTCTTTTTCTGATTATTCATATGAGAATAGTTTTCTCTCGTCTAAGACCCCAAACCACTTTGTACTTCTGCTCTAGTACATTTTTATTGTCTTATTTCATAATAGTTTAAGTGGCCTCTCTTTTACTATATTATGAACTTCTAGAGAATGCAGTCAATTGCATATTCATATCCACATTGTTCAAACAAATTAGCAAATTATCTTCCACAAAAGTAGCACTGGATAAATATTTATTGAGTAAATGTTTATGTATAAAATATTTCTAGATGGCAGTTACCATCATGAATCCAGTGCTCAAAAACACTAAAATATAACAATGTCTTCCAAGATTAGTATGGTATAGAAAGACATTTATTCCTACACTAAAGGATCCCAGACTGTGTATTTTTTAAGTCTTTGGGTTTAACTGTTGATTGTTCCAGGAGGATCACGCTGTGCTGCAAGGTACAGTTCTTGTCAGAAAAGTTATCTTCACATATGCAGGTAATTAAAATATTACTCTCACCAGCATTAGAGGGAAGCTGCTTTCCTAGGAACCACTCAAAGGAAGTGCTAACCATATGAAAAGTATATAGCATAGGCATGCTTCATGCTTCTAAAATTTAGGGCTAATCTGTGCAAGAATGGCTTTCTATCTTCAGTTTGATTTATTTAAACAGCAGTTGTTAGGAAAAAGGAGGCATAATGTGCTGAATTTCTCACTGCTATGAACATACTTCTTATGCACTTAAAACTGGGTCAGGAAAAGCCTGTAATATTATTAGAAACACCCCAAAATGTCTAACAAGGCAGTGTTTTTTAACTATCTCCAAAGATAGTTAGCATTACAACCTTGGTTTTAGTTGATTTCAAATGTTTTGTCAGGGCAAAGGAAATCCCCTAAGGCATTTCACATGAACATTTTAATTTTAAAAGACCATGAATTAATTAACCTAATAAATGTGCTCTGATTTGCCTAATCTTTCTCAAAATATATTTGCTAATATATTTTCTAAAAAAAAAAATACTTATCTTCTAAATGAACAAGAGAAATGGACCCTAAAGATCAGACCCATCAATCATCACAAATGATTTATGATACTATCTAGATTATTTGAACAAATTGTGGCAGTAATAATATAATTTGCAAAACCTGTGGAGACAAATTTCATTTTAGCTAAGTTTGGCTCTGTGGAGGAACGGGGAGGTAGGGAGAGAGGGGTGCTTGTGGGTTTCTCAAAATCTGGATGAAAGTGGAACTGGCTAAGGACAGACACTGTCACAGGGACAAGATTCAGGGACGAAGACCCAGCTGATTCTAATGGCCCTGTTCCTAGTGGCTGAGTAGTTGACGTGAAATCCTTAAACAGGCCAGGAGAGCAGAGGAATTCCCACCCAGCTCACCTTTTTAAAGGAACTTCTCTGAAGCACAAGTAGGGAGGAAAAGCAAATTCTGGAACACTAGCTGTACCATGCACACATCTATTGATGACACCGTCAGAAAGCCTAAATTTTGCTAATAGGAAATACTACTCCATAATAATGGTAATAGCAACCTCAAGAAGACATAGAACTTAAAAGTGTGTTTCATTTTGTTTTTGAAAGGAACAAAGCATCAAGGTACTTGAAGATAGATATAAAAAATACCAGAGTCAAAAGGAAAAACAATAAGGAACAAAACAACAAAAAGTTTATTTTATTTTAAAAGGAACCATCATCAGTTAAAGTAGAGCTTCTCTACCTGACAAAATTTTCATACACTTGTATTTAATTACAATTATTGATAAGGAGGAAAATATAGCTAGTTATTGAATACTGGAATGTGTCACCTCAGGAGGACATTTTAGAAAGTTTCTCATCATTTAAAGTCCTGGGCCTGTTTTGGAGGAGGTCTCATCCCCACGTGGTGATTCCCACGGCCCTACTCTGTGGGAGTGGCAGAGTAGTTGCTCTCAAACCCCTTCCAAGTGGTCTAGGTTTTCTATTATTCAATGTACTTTACATGCACACTTTTTCTATCCATCTGCCATCTGTGTATTTCCAGAAGGCAAAGACTTGAAAATTATTTGCTTAGATTTTCCCTGAACAGCATTTAATGTATTATTCTACACAGAGTCAGAGCTCAGTAAAATGTTGGTCTCTTGGAACCAAAAGATGAAGGGCTGTATTAAAAAGAAAATGACCACTCCAATCCTCTTTAATAGGAGCCAGTATACTTTTTTCTTTTTAAGGGATAGATAGTTAATATTTTAGGCTTTGTGTGCTACATACAGCTATCACATATCTGTCTTTGTTTTTTTTTATTAATAACCCTTTAAAATTGTAAGAACCATTCTTAGCTTTTGGGCTGGAATTAACCATAGTTTGCCAACTTCTGCTCTGTAAGATAAAGTGATTTGGGCTTATTGTTAGGGTTTTCCACTTAACTTCGATAACAATGTATACAATTAATGGGGTTATTTAAAAATATTTACATTAACCATGATATGTTAATGACCTATCCCAATTTATATCTCTCATTGGGGAATTTCTCTTAGTCCATTCTAAATACATATTCATTTTTAAATTCTGTTTTAATATTAAATCCATTTAACTAAGTGGAGTAAAATGGCAGCATTTGATTAAGCCTGTCCTTCTAAAAGTAGTTTTAATTACCCATCTTAAGGCCAAAGAGTGCCTAAAGGGAGTGATCTTCCAGCACCAGGTGCTTTTAAATGAGTCACAGTTTCAGTCATAGATCAGAACTAACTTACGCTCCTCTCCGCATCCTCCTCCTCCTCTCTTTTTCTCTGGCTTTTCTTGTTTCTTCATCCTCTGGTTCAGGTTCTGGATCATCCTCATGGATAACATCTCTGGTCCGTTTCCTCTTTGGTCTCATGCTTTCTCTTCGAGGTAGTTTATCTTCCTCCTCTTCATCTAAATATAGCAATTAATGCTTCAGGGAGCAATAGCAGAAAGTGCTCTCTCCCACTTCCAAGTGTAGTCTTACTTTTCAGTTACCATTGTCACCCATCTGAGACTACAATCCAGCAATTCTCCACATCAAGATAAGCTGCACTATGCCATATGTATTTCAGAGCCTGCCATTTCTTTTGTGGCTCATCTACTCAAATATTTGCAATAATCCTTAGAATTCCAGTCTTTGTTTACTTGGGTAACTAAATGAGTTGGAGTTTAATATCATAACATGACTTTTAAGACCAAGTTTAGAAGTTATTGACCCAACATACAAGGGTTGAGTGATTAACGACTATGTGTTTACTGCTATTTCTATCTTAGAACAAAGGACAGGAATGACAAGGAAATGTTACAAACTAGAATAATGTTGAAGAAATTAATTCAGCCCTTGAGATTCCTCCTCATTCAGATTATCCTCATTTATGATTCCAAATACTTCTTTCTCCTTTTCAAATTTTCCTTTCTTTCCCTTTCTTAAATGAAACCAATAGTAAATACATTTGTTTAAGCATTCTATTCTTATGTAAAGAAATGGATAACTTATAAATTTAATGTAAAACTGAGAGAAATGACATTATTATGTTATTTTATTCATCAACTAACAATTAATGCTTCATATGTCCCTGACTTCTTAGGAAGATTCCAGGTACAGAGTAGAGGGAGAATTCAGTTCCTTCCTTCACAGTTTATAACATACAGGTCTATTTCAATTTCATTTCTGTTGTTTCTTAACTTCTTCTGGTGTTTAGAATCATCTATTGTAAAACAAAAAATTACTTATACTTATCATTATCCTCTTAAATAGAAGCTACGGGAGGGAAAAATTTGTACTTCAGTGGACTACTATGAAATGCCTGCTGCATATCCTTCAATGTTATCTGATTCTAATTCTATGGGAGCTAATTTTACTCTAAATTACAGGTAACTGAATAGCAATACAAAATAATTCTTCACTGTGGACATGTACATAAACTCTATCTAGTGGAGAGATAATCCTTCCCTATCAAAAAATGAAACAAAACAAAAAAAGCCCAAAACAATTATGCCTTGATTGGCACAATCATTTCAATATTCCTGATCTACAAACATATCTGTTCTTTGGTTTTTCTTTTGAACTGGTTATAACACCTCACCAGAGTCCTCATTAATTAGTTAAATATGTTAATTTTTTACACATACGTATGTCATTTTACCTTTTTTTAAAGAATTATCCTCTAACATTACTTATCAAAAAATTTTTATTAATATTTCAAATCTAAGATCTAAATATTACCTATTACTAAAGTTTGGCTAGCAAAGACAATAAGGGGGATTACTTTCCTAACTAGGTTTTGAAAACTATACACTGTCATCAAAGCCAAGAGTTGCCACTTGTTAAATATTGTGGCAAATGCCATGTGTTATTTGAACTCTATTCTGGCATTCTGAAAATTTACCAGCCTTTATTAGTCACTAATTATAGAAAGGACAAGACCTGGATAGGGACTGAGAAACAATTTTGCCCATAAATAACTCAAGAACTCAAGCTGTCACTTAGTACTCTGCATTTTAGTATATTTTGAATGAAGACTAAATTATTAAACTTGCAGAGTTCTACCATGGATAAAAGTGTATCATTAGATGTATCTTTTACCACCTGGGAACAAAAAGGCAGTCTTTAGTGCTTTAACTAGTTTCCAAATATTCAAATTCTTTTAAAAAATGAACGTTTTACCGTTGCTTACTAAATGCAGATTTATGTACAATGTTGCCTTTTGGAATAGGCTAAGCTCACTACAGTATTAAAGAGCAGCAGAATATGCTACCTCAAAATATAACTGTAGGAGTTCAGAATATACCACCCCAAAATGTGCCACTTTGGTATACTGATTATTTTGAGCTGTAGGTACATGAAAAACTGCAAATGCACAGAGAGACTTTCTCTGAATTGCCCTTATCTGCCTAAAGACAGATCCTCCAGAAGAACTCAGTTATCACAAATGCCCTCCCCAAGAGCTGCATACCCTGGGAAGACTGACTCTTTCCATAAGCGAAGAGACCTGAAGTCCATACATCAGACAAACTTTGTCACAAACTATCCCACCTATTTTTCTGAGGGCCCATTCATTTTTTCTAAAATCATTTATTCTCTGCTTTAGAGGCCTACATCCTCCTCCCTTTTCCCTGTTAAGATGGAATTTAAGTCTAAATTCTAAGTCACCTAAGAGAGTTGCTCAATTTTTCTGGGTATCTGCCATGTGTAACACAGTATATGTGTTAATTAACTTGTCTTTGTTTTTCTCTTGTTAAACTTTTTTGTATTCCATGGGTCTCAGCTAAGAACTCAGAAGGGTAGAGGGAAAATTATTTTTCCTCCACAGTATTCAAGCCATGGGGTCCAGGATCTATGTGAGACTCTGGGCTATTTTCACAGAGAATAAACTGAATTAGTGAATACACTGGCACAGTGAACATTCACTGGCTGCCTTGCTGTGCTCAGGTTATTAAATTGACGGTTTTGATGAATGGTCTAAGTAAACTCTCTGAGATGCTGCTCTTTCTATCAGTTTTGGTAAATCCAAGGCTTTTGCTCCTATAATGATCATTCTTCTATTCCAGTGTATTCAGTAGTCTGCATGCCCGGAAGGGCTCTTGATCTGAACCTACACAAAGTAAAAACAACAGAGCGATCTGGCCACCATACCCAGGAATCCAGTACAAGAGAACATGTTTACTCATTTTAAATTGAACCACCTGATCAGTTCAGTCAAAATGGCCAATCTGCTCTATTGTAATAGATTCAGCCTTAGAAAAAGCTTTTAGGACAAAGACCTTAACAGAGAAAACAGTAGAGAAATAAAAAAGCCAGTTTTTCTGGACTACCATCCACTTGATCCTGAATAACTTGTAAGTTGGGTAGAATGTGAGTCTGCCTGCTGAATGGAACTGAGAGTGGATTCTATTTGCTGGACTTGATCTCGTTTTGTGAGACCATCAAAAGTTATCCACACACCCTACTGTGCTTACTTGTGGAAGCAGAATCCCATAAGATAAGAGGATAAATCCCCTGAGTTCACCATTATTCCACAGGAACATATCCCAAGTGGGTCCATCCCACTTACTTGAACTTTCCTCAGTGTCATCTTCTTTTTCCTCCACTTGAATCTGTACTGTTGAACAAAGAAAAAATATAGCAATTCCTTAATGATGGTACAGTTGTTACTAACTGGTTTTTGCTGTTATTATTTTCATCATAAAGTTTTTTGTGCAGTCAAAAAGAACATTTTTAAAATAAATTTGTCAAAAATGAGCATTGTTTTTTAAAGATATACAGCTACAGCATCTTGTACAGTGTTATGCAAAGACCTCTCTGCCTCACTGCCTTCAAGGATATGCAAAACATATCAATTAAAAGGCTGTCAGCTCCATTCAAAACAACTGCAACCAAAATAAATTCTGTATCGCAATAAGGAAACTTGGGTTTTTTGGGGGGACATTTCATTCTATGATAAACTGAATTGAACTGTAAAACAAATCCACATGTACAACTTGATTATTATAATCAAATTCACTTATTAAGATAGACAATATTTCATTCTAACCACTACTCAGAGCTAAAAAAACCTTTCAGAAACATGCTTATAGGCTATTTCCTATTTCAGTCATTTCTATAGGTATTATATGAATATAGCCAATATTTTTCCAATGTATGATTTATCTTGACAATGCGTAGACAAGTGATTTTATAGTTCTTTCCAAGACAAAGAACATATCTTCTATTTATTCCTCATCCCACACTTGACAGCATCTTGTTTTTAGTTTTTTTCCGTTTTTATAAAGACATGTAAAGATTTTATAAAATTTTAAGGGTACAGTACTATGGGAAAATACATTAATTGGTAGATTTTCCCCTCGTCAAGGACTATCCATTCATCACAGGGTCAGTCAGCCAGAAACAAAGCCCTGCAACTCGGCATGGTAAAAACTAGAGTAGACTATTTCTTTAAAACCATAGTCTAGCAGCTTGCTCATACAGTATTAATTTTATCATATTTTTACTTAAAGTGGATGGGCATGAATCCAAAAAAGCGATGACAAACAACGTTGCTATGAACAGAAGAAACAGCCTCTGGTTTTGTTTCTGCTCATAAGCGCTTTCAAAGGTTATCAGTCAGAACTTAAAAGGCATATTTAAAAGACTATACATGCCAAGGTTTAAACTCCATTCACAAAGAAAATTATTGTAAAAGCACTTTTTGCCTTTAAACAGCATCTGCATAAAAATTTTTAGGATATGCAGAAATGTTATTACTCAATGTCAGCCATGGAATGTGAAAATAAGTGTTCTTTTGTTTGGAGTGGACATATGCTTTCTGTCCCTGGTCCGTAACTTGACCAGCACAGGACAAAGATCTTTATGTGACTAGTGAGAGTTCCCAATAGTGAAGGCAGACACTTCTAAGAAGATATCTACACTCAACAATAGGTCATGGTCTTTTATTTCTAATTAATGCTACCACTAAGCTTCTTCAGTCAAAGAAGAATTCCCTATGAAGGCATATTAATGATATAAGATTAGTTTTGGAGCATAGTCTGATCGGTGTGTATAATATCGAAAGGGCTGAGGAAAATAGCAAGGGCAGACATACAGCCTAATCTGCAACATGCAGAACCAAAGCAAAAACTCACACAAAATATTAAATAGTATGCTGATTTGTAATAATCATCTCACTAGACATGATTAAAGTTAATTAAGTAAAACAGAAAAACATACTAAACAAAAATATTAGCAAATCTTTAGTAATGTTCATACATTAAATAAAAGCAGCGGAAGAAAGTGTCCCAAGCCAAGGAGGTGAACAACAAATCAATTTCCTCTGATGACCAGGGGATAGAAAATCAGTGCTGGAGTCATGGATCATCTTCTCAGGGACAGGAAAGATAGTCATAAATGACCACTAACTAAAACCTGAAAATCCGTAACAGGAGACTTCCCTGTGGTTGCAAATTAAGAACTAAAAAAAAGAGCGATGGTTTCTAAGCGATGTAATAGGTGCCTTCTTTGCTCAACCGCATTCCTGAGGAGCCGTGGAGCAGTTGTTCTTACAGTTATTGTGATAATATTTGGTTTGCTCTTGATTCAAACCCTCAGCAAAAGCATTATTAGCATCAAGACCTTAACAGCCGCACAATGACCAGGAGATTTAAGACTCCATCAAGAGCCTCAGAACAAGCTTTCTTTTAATGGAGTACTTGGCCTGAAAAGTAACTGTCAATGCTGGTCTGTATTGTCCGCAACTCAAGGCAATGCTAGTGAAACGAGCTAAGAAACCTTTCCAAGACAAAAGCCTGTGCAAAAGAATAACTCAGGACACTTAAATGGGGGCTACAGATTGTCTTTTCCTTCTCAGACAGTTGTTGGCATGGCCTGTTGCCATCCCTTCTCTCGGCAACCCCTAGTAACTTATTCCCAATCATATGACTCCCTCATGTTTTGGCAGCTTCCCAAAGCCTGTTGATCATGTACTTCAAACATAACCTCTCTCCTGGGGAGTGATGGGAGGACAGTGAAAGGAGAGGAGGGGTAGGTCCTGTCAAAATGTTGGAGGCAGCAAGCAAAACTGCATGAAGTATGCTTATTTAAGAGAGGAATGTGCAGTAGGAGCAGATGAACTCCTAGGCAACACAGATCCTCATTTCATGCAAATAGACCCAGTAATTAAAAACAGTAAAAGGAAACAACAGCAAAATGTCACATTTTAGAGGCATTGGAATAGTTCAGAGAAATAGATGCTGTTTCAGACTTTCCTTTTTAATCTATAGCACAGAAGGTAGCTTATGGTTCTTCAGATCAGAATGGCCAAGTGGCTGGAAAAGTTCAGTAGTATTGCCTGTTCCTCTGACCCACATTTAGCTCTTGAAGGGATACACACAGCACCAAGTTATTACACTGGAAATGAAAGTTTATTTATTCAATTAGCATTTATTATAGACTCAGCAGGGTGTACAGAGCAAAATGCTCTTGGGTGGGTGTTTGTAGACTATAGAAGAAAATACCACTGCCTTTAAGGAGTCTTGCTATGTTATCAAGAATGACTTTATAACAATGAGATCCAAGATTAGGTATGACTATCTTTTCCAGTTTACTTGGTTTAGAGCAGCAATGTATTATTATGTTTATCAAGTTTTTGGTTTGTTTCTTTGCAGGAATATTTTTATGTCTGAGGAAATGTCAACAACAGCCCCTCACATACTGGGCCATTTACTAATATACCCCTTAGTTACATACAGTGTCCACTGGATAGCAGTTCAAATTTATGAGACTAAAGGATGGGGTAAGTAAATATAAATATAAAACAAAAAAACTGCATTTTATCTTTGCTACATGTTGCAAATAAATATATTTGTACATTTATGTTTATGTAAATAAATATTATAAACATAAAATATTATAAACTCTAAATTCACATACTTAATAGTATTCTATATTTCAGGAACAACTCAAGTTAACAAAATTAGACCATATTCAACTATTTCTCCTGTCAATACATTTCTTTAACAAGAATTTAAAGGTTAAGAAGTTAGAAAATGGGAACAAAATTATAGTATCTTTTTTCTCAAGATACTGTATTCCAAAGTAAAATGTGCCTTGTTCTATAAGGACAGTTATAAGCACTTTAACAAAAATATGGAACTTCTCTCTTCGGGGAAAGAAAAAAGGAAAGAGAAGACAGATAAATGAAACTATAAAAAATAAGCTGTGATTTAAAAAAAATTTCTTACATGTAGCATTCCTTATGAATAGGCACTATATAAATTTTATGCTCTGAAAATTCTAGGTCTAATATAATTCAGTAGCTGCTCAAACGGCTAGTTTTTGACTTTGTCAATGATAATGATGGTGATGCAGATTACAACATGGAAAAAATTTTATTATTTATTGTTTGTTTGTTTATGTGTTATGTATTATTTATTTATTTATAGCTATATATAATCTATAGCCAAGAATAACATTTAGATACAAGACTTTTCTAAAATCCAAACAGAATATAAACCAGTCCAAATTTCAAAAGGAATGAGTAAAGTTAGGCATAAAGAATAATTTCCCAATAGTGAGTCACTTGGATGCTAGATCAAGTCAACAAATCATATTGAGGTGTCATCTCCTGTGTAGAGAATGCTCCACATTCTGCTTTCTTCACTTATGATGACACTATTACTGGGGGTTGTGAAGGGGAGAACAGAAAACGCTGTCTGCGAAACAACAAAAGTGATGGGATGTGATTTTTCTTCCTAGATAATAGTATCTACCCAAGACATTAAATCTGATTCAGTTTAGCTGCTCCTTTTTTGCTACTTTAGGAAAGGATAAGAAGATGTGTTTATGACATGTGTTTATAACAATCCCAAATCCTTCAAGTGATGGAATTAAGCTTGATATTTTGGAAGTCATTGAGTAAAGAGAATTATTTAGTTCTTATATCAACCAAATACCTTGATAAACCTGTAAACTGTAAGACATTTCCTCAGGAGTGGAAAAAACAGAATGAGATCATTACACTTAAGTATCATCAAAGTCTCTGGGAAAAACATTTAATTTGACAAACCTAGGCTGATATTCTTTCTGCATGCGCCAACATCTTTCTTATTTTTCTTAAGACCACTGAGAAAACCAACCATGGGGCACATACATTCAAGTTACCCCAATAGACATTTATATAATAAATGCCAAAAGGCTGGCCACATTTTCAAACATTATAATATCTTGGTGATACTAAATATTTATTTTAATTGCTATAGTTACAGATTCGCAAAAATAATAATTCTGGCTTTTGGTAAGACTCCCACCGAAAAGAGGGGAGAAATATGCAAGAAATATAATTGCTGTAAGTAGCTGTCATCCTCCAGTGTTGTTCTTTCTAGATTATATTTATTTTTTGAGGCTCTGGGGCCCTTAAGATGCACAGAATAAATAGTTGCTGATGCCTACTTTATTAAAATATACATCTATATAAATTATTGCAGTTGCCAAATGAACAGCATGATGAATTCTGTGTGTAAAAACACATTTTACTGCAAGATCCCACAGACAGAATGGCAACCCTGAGAAGAAAAAGAGGATCTACCCAAAATAAAGATCCCCCTTCCAACCTTTTACAATGAAAATAAATATTTTTTATATACAAAAGGAAGGGAAGAGAATGCACACCAATTCTTTCTGCATTTTTTCCTTCTGTTTATACTGCAGGCTAAATTAAAATCAAACACACGCTAAGTGAAGTGAGTAGCAACTATGTTCCCAAATCCTGCCACCCTGAGATGGAAGAGCAAATGTAATGCTGAAGCTTCTTCAAACAAGGAATTATATACTAAAGCATTTGAGGACTGCAATTAGATATTTCATGACACCTCTGGTCTATGGAAAGAACAAAACAGCTCTTATTCTATGTGATTTGGAGCGCTGGCTTTTTTTTAACTATACATATTCAGTAAATAAATAGCTATTCACAAAGGCATTTGGAGCTCTCTGTGGCTACAAAAAGCTAAGTGATGAGTTTTGCTTTTTTTTTCCATTTATTGTGGGGGAGAGACATTTCTTATTTAACCATGCTGTCGTAATATATATTCAGAGTGTGTGCTCTCCCACTGCAATTATCACCATAAAGGGAAACTACTGTAAATAAGTGTGCTGATACGAAAATACATTCTCTTGTGTGAGATTTTGTGGCTAAAATCTTTTATGGTAATAGGATACCAAAATAACAACCAGATGAAAATAATAATGAAAATTAAAAACTCTTGGCAGCTATGCTTATATCCTTAGATTACTTAGAACAAATAGAAATCTTTCTATCCCCCAAAGCATTTCTGCATTATTCCAAGTCATAAAGAAAAATGTTTGCCAGGATTCATGGATAAATAAATATGAAACAAACAAAAACACTAAAGAATTGTGGAACCACTGAAAGCAGACGATTGTTCCTAGAGCATAAAGAAGCATAAACCAAGGCCGGCTGAACTCTGTACAGCCTTTACCCTTCCTTCTTAGCACTGCTTTGGCTCCCATAGAAGATGCTAATTACTTTCATTAGCATATATTAGCAAATGTTAACGAGTGTCTGCTAAAGAACAAGAGGCCGTGTAGGGCAAGGTAGAGTTCTCAAGAGTGAGCAGTGAGGGGGACTAGGACAGAAGACAGAGGCTGAGAAAACGAACTAGAGATGGTTTAGGACTGAATTTATAGTTTCCTGAAATTTGGAAGACCTGTCTTCTTGACAAAATAGTAGTAGCGCCAAGAAGGATGAAATGATTTAGTTCATTAGTTTCTGAAAAAAAGAAGAGAGAAGAAAAGTCATTAACTTGAATGAATCATTCCTTTTCCTTCTCTTTTGCTGTTTGGAAAATACCATGCTTTGTAAGATTTGCTACCTAACTAGGGATATTAATTAACATCTTCATCAGTTAATGGAAAAGAATTCTGAGTTCTAGGTGTCCTCACAAGTTTGTAAGTATTGTAACCACCCATCCACTCATTCCAAGGTTTTTTCCCTACACGCTCAACTTGTAGTATTAAATAAGAATAAACCTGTAAGTAATTTGTATATGGTTTGTAATTTTATTAAAATAATTCACATAGAATGTGGTATATTTGTTAATCTATGTACTAAAGGGCTGAAAAAAATATTATATGTATATTATAATTCCTTATAATAACTAATAACTTATTTTTAAAACAATAAATATAAAATATATAATAACTGTGAAGTAATAAATAAATAAAATTCCTTAGACTAAATCTCTTGATAGACAGATAATAGATATAGAGAGGTGGCAATAGAGATATAAATAGCCTATCGTTCTGTTTCTTTGGAGAACCCTAATACAGAGTCCGCCTTCAAGATTACCTAAATGGAATCAGACAAATACTGGAAACAATAGATATAATTTGATAAGTTCCATCAAAGAAACACAAGCAAAAGATCTGCCAGAGCTGATGAGAGAGCGTGAGATCATGTTCATTAGGGAGTTTGAGATTTGCTTTTTTTTTTAATTTCTTCAAATTTTTCTGGAAATGGGCAGAAGACTAAGCAATATAAATAAATGTACCCTTCACTACCTAATTTCCTTTAGAGTCATCCCAATTCCTTTGAGACCACAGCCATGAAGAACAAAGTTTATTTACTAGCCTAGCACTGAGAAATAAGAAGGAAGGGCTTTTGTGGTTCTAGGTCCCTAACACTACTTCATTCATGTAATGGGACTGGAAAAGACAATTCAGAGCTTTCAAGTTGGCACCTGGCTCAGTAGAAATTGAGTTTTTGAGTCAGACAGACTCATATTTGAGTTTTGGCTCTGCCACTATTTTATGCCATCTTATACCTTAGGATAATTTATGTAAATTCTCTATGCCTAGTGAAAGAAAGGAGCAATAATCATCACACAGGGTTTCTTTGAGAATAAATGTAATAATAAATGCATGCGGTATATATAACATAGTGCCTGGCACACAGCAAACGTTCTAATAATAATCTACAAGGGCTGTTCAAATGCTTTAACACATACCTGCACACAAAATTTTGGCATCTTTAAAGGAGCAACAGGTTTAGATGCTCATTATATTTTTTTCCCCATTATCTCTTCCTTTCCTTTCCATAAGATGGAATGACTTTGGTTATTGGGACAAGCCACATCCGAATTCCAAAAAGTAGGACCAGACTACATTAGACCCAGTGTCCTAATCCAATACAGTGTTTTTTCAAACAATTGAAGGTAGGACTGAAATTCTGATGGTAGCATCAGAAGCTATTCAGCCTCCCTACTGTAATCAAATATTCCCTAAAAAACAAATTCCTAGGTAATACTTAGCTATAATAGGCTTTCAACTCTGGCTCTTCAAAGTGATCTTATCACTCAAACATTCATTAAACTGGTCAGTTCCACATCCTTCTCATGTATCATGAAACCTGACTGTGAATGCATGTGCGCATATGCATATATTTGTGCGTGTGTGTGTGTGTGTGTGTGTGTGTGTGTGTAAAAGAGAGCAAAAGAGAGAATTTTTAAATACTTAAGGAAATATTCCAGAATCCTGGATTTCTCCTCACAGACTCCGATTCTTCTCAACCATCTACTTACAGTAAGTTAGTTCCAAACATTTAATCAATTTCCTGTGTTTAGTAAAACTATTTGCTCACCTTGAAGTTCAATTATCAATAGTCGGATGGCTAGAAATGAGAGGAGCTTATTTTTTATTCATCATCTCAGCCTTGCAGCACTTAGAGTATATTTGAATGGATTCCATGGTCAAAGGACATCAGTTTTCTTCTTCATTCTGTAACACTGAACTATGCTATTCTCTCCAAACCTCTTGCCTGTCACCCAAATCCTGGAGGATTTCTAGCAGGACAATGCCTGGCCACTGCCTCTTAAATTTTAGGGTGCATCAGAATGACCCAGAGAGCTTGGAAAACACTGATTCCTGGCCTCATCCACCAAGATTCTGAATTAGAATGTCTGGAGGTGTGCCAATAATTGGCTTTTCTAAAAAGTTTCCAGATGATATTAATGCTACTGTTCTGTAAATCATGTTTTGGAAAATACTACAAAAAGCCATCCTGAGGACATAGAGAAAGCTAATAAGTATCTGCCACTTCCTTTTAGAAACCATAACTTAGGTTTCTCATGACCTAGAAATTAGAAATTGTCTTTGTCTATCTCTATGCCGATCTCACTCTGCCTGCTTACTGTAGCTTCATAATGAGCCTTGAAGGCAAGTGTATATCTTCTAACTTTGTTCTTCCTTTTCAAAGATGTTTAGCTTTTTCTAGGTCCTTTGCATTTCCATGTAAAGTTTAGGATCAGCTTGTCGATTAAGTAAAAAGATTTTAAAGCCTACTGAGATATTGATTGGAATTGTGTTGAATCTCTGAATCAATTTGGAGAGAACTGATATTTTAACAATATTGAATCTTCCAATCCACACATGAGTACAGCCATTTATTTAGGCCCTCTTTAATTTCTTTCTGCAATATTTTACAGTTTTCAGTGTTCAGGACTATACCACTTTCGTCAGATTTGTTTCTAGGTGCTTTGTGATTTTTTTTTCTAGTATTGTAAATGATATTTTTTAAGTGTCAGTTTCTGATTGTTGTTTTATACATTGGTCTACGGTTTTTCCTTGAAATATCTTTACCTGATTTTGGTATTAGAGTAATGCTGATCTCAGAGAAAGTTGGGAAATATTCTATTCTCTTCATTTTTCTAGGAAAGCTTGTGCAGAATCAGAATTACTTCTTCCTAGACTATTTGGTAGAATTCTCCAGGGAAAGAATTGGATCTTGACATATTCCTTTTGGGCAGTTCATAACTATAAATTCAATTTCTTTAGGTTATCTATTTCTTCTTGAGAAAGCTTTAGTAGGTTGTCATGAAAGTAATTTGTATAACTTATCTAAGTTGTCAAATGTATAGTCATGAGTCCTTATAATGCCTTATTACTATCATTTTATTATCTGTAGAATTTGTAATGATGTCACCTGCCTCATTTCTGCCTTAAAATTATTTCCTCTTGATATAATTTGTCAAGTTTATTGATCTTATGAAAGAACAAGTTTTAGTGCAATTTTCTTTATTGTTTTTCTGTTTTCTATTGATTTCAGTTCTGGCCTTTACTGCCTCCTTTCAATTCTGCTTATTTTGGATTTTATTTACTCTTCTTTATTAGTTTCCTAGGGTAGAAACTGAGACCACCTTTCTTTTCTTCTAATATAGGTGTATAATACTATAAATTTTCCTCTCAATATTGTTTTAGCTGTATCTCAAAATTTTGCAAGTATGTGCTTTATTAAAATTCAGTTCAAAACACTTTCTAATTTTTCTTTTGATTCCCTATTTGGCACATAGGTTATTTAGAAATGTGAGTTTCCAAATACTTTGGGATTTTCCAGTTATCTTTTGCTTTGGATTTCTAATTTAATTCCATTGTAGTTACAGAATATACTTTATATAATTTGAGTACTTTCAAATTTATTGAGATTTGTTTTATGTCCTAGAATATGGTGTCATCTTGCTAAATGTGCTATGTGCACGTGAAGAGAATGTGTATTCTGCTGTTCTTAGGTAGAATTACATAAATGCCAATTAGTTAAAGATAGTCAATAGTGTTGTGGAAGTCTTCTATTGCTTACTAGTTTGTTTTTTTTGGTTGTTCTATCAATTTTTGTAAAAAAGGTGTTGAAATCTGACTATAATAGTGGATTTGATCATTTTTCCTTGAATTTCTACCAGTATTTGCTTTACATATTTTGAAGTTCTATTAATGTGTAAATGTTTAAATTTGTTATTTCCTCCTGATAAATTTACCTCTAGCATTATAAAATGACATTTTTTATTCCTGACTATATTCTTTGCTCTGAAATCAAACTTCTTCAATATTAATATAGCCACTCCAGCTTTCCTTTGATTAGTTTAATATAGTATGTGTTTTTCTATCCTTTTACCTTTAACCTATTTATATCTTTATACCAAAAGTGAGTTTGTTATAAGCAACATGTAGCTGGATCTTGATTTTTTAAATCTAATCTGACAATCTCTAACTTTTAATTTGGTATTTATTCCATTCACATTTAATGTGCTTCTCTACATGTTGGGTTGAATGCTATCTTCTTGCTGTTTAATTTTTATTGGTCCCATCTCTTCTTTTTATCTGGTTTCCTCTTTCTCAGCCTTCTTTTGGCTGAACTGATTTTTCCAATGACTCTACTATATCACCTTTTATGGTTTATTATCTGTAACTTTTTCTGGCACTATGTTAAGTGGTTGGTTTAGGGTAAAGTGGTATAACAAGTCATAGTCTACCTTGAAGTGATATTATACCACTTCACTCATAAAACTACACCAATATGTTTTCATTTCTTCCCCTCTAGACTTTGTGCTATTGTCACACATGTTTTCAAGTTTCTTTTCTTTTGCAATATCTAACCTGATGTTACTCCCATACAGCATATGCTTCATTTCAAACATTGTATTTTTTAAATTGTTGAAGTTTAATTTTGTCTTTTAAATCTCTTATGTCCCTACTAAATTTTCCATTAGCCTCTTGAATATGTGTAATGCAGTTATAAAAACTGTTTGTCTACTAATTATATCTTCTGTGACATTTATGGACCACTTATATTTAATTGACTTTTCTTCTAGTTATGGGTATTTTCATGCTTCTGGGTATTCACAGTAATATTTGATTGTATAATAGGCATTATGAATTTTTCCTTATGAGTTCTGGGTATTTTTATATTCATATATATATATATGTGTGTGTGTGTGTGTTCTTCAGTTTTGTTCTGGTATGCATTTACATTACCTGGGATCAGTTTTATTCTTTAGGTTCTTGCTTTTAAGCATTGTTAGGTGTGATCAAAGATACATTTAGTGTAGGGCTAATTTTTTTCCTACTGCTGAGGCAAAACTCTCCTAAGTAGTCTACCTGGAGTCCCATGAATTATGAGACTTTATACTCCTGCTGGAGGAAAGAGGAACTGTTCCCGGATCTGTGTGAGCTCTAGGGATTGTTTCTACTAATCCTACTGGATGACTATCTCCCAGACACATGCATTCACTGGTCATTATTCAATTGAAGCATCAGCAGGTATGCTCTGCAGATCTCCAGACTCTCTCCATTCAGCTTTTTCCCCTCTGGGAGTCTACCCTGTGAATTTTACCTGCCTTAGTCTACCCAGACTTTTAGCTCTGCTTCCTCAAGTCAGAATACTTATTAGTCTCTGTTTACATCCCCCCTGCCTGAACCGTGGCCTGAAGACTCTATCTAGATGGTCAGCTGGGACAATTGTGGGGTTCACCTCATTTGTTTTCCCTCTCTTCAAGGTCACTATCCTTTATTGTCTGAGATACAATGTCTTGAAACTGTTGTTTCATATATTTTGTCTGTTTTGTTTCAAATAGAGAAACAAATTCAGTATCTGTATTCCATCTTGATGAAATGAGCAATCTATTCATGCCAAATGTTCTAGAAGTCTCTAAGTTGAGTTATTTTTTTTCCAGTCACATGGGGAAAAACATGAATTAAGATGGCTGTCTCCCATCCTTTTTTTGTTTGCTTCACATGCAATCATCTCCAAGTAATTCCACATGGAATTACCAATTCTAAGAGAATGGTTACATCAATTCACTATGTATCCATTAAATAGAAATAATGCTTATAAATATTTCAATGACATTCAGAAATGTTTATGATATATATCATATAAAACTTATAAAAAATTTGTATGTTATAGTGAGATATCTGAAATAAATGCCTTATAAAAAGTAAAAGAGTGGGAGACACTGAGATGAAATATGGCAAATGTTATTTCTGGATAACTTTAGATGATGAGATTTGTAAGAAGTTATTTTCTTCTTCTTTAGACTTTTTTTCTCTTTTCCAAATTATTATAGTAGATGTATATTATGTTTAAAAAGGCAAAGTTGTGTTTTGTTTTTATGTTTAAGAATAAGATTTAGGGAGATAAAAAGTAGGGAAAATTTAAGGGGAAGTTACAAAAAGTCCGAGGTTACTCCTTAGTTATGTCTCCTATGGTTTCATGTAAACTCTTCTTTGCTTTACCTTGTGGTTATAAACATACCCCTGTGTCCCTATAAAGAAGATCTGTATTATAAAATATCGTGAAAAAATAGGAATATAGCAGCCAAAATTTAGCAAACAATACTTTATTCCCACAATGTTAGGAAGAAAGGACCTAACTCATAAAATGTTAATAATGCTTTCTTCAGTAGTGACTAAAATGTTCCACCTTATAATAGAACTCAGAAAAATATTTCTGGAACATCTTAGAATTTTAAAGAGAGGTGATGCGAGAGGATTTTAGTTAATTAACTCTGCTTTCTTTTGGCTGCAAAATTAAAGAGACCTCAGTGGACTATTTGATTCTTAGGTCAGGTTCTTGCCATGATCCTCATTTTACAAAGAGAAGAATAACTAGTGAAAGAAGGTCCAGATAATTCATCCATTAATTCACTCAATCAACAAGAATATACTTAATGTCTATGGAGACAAAGCACAAAGTAGGGCAGTACAGCTTAGCTGAGGAAGCACTGCCTTATTCTTACAATCAGACAGACCTGAATTCAAAACCTGGCTCTGCCACTTCAAAAAGTGTGACCACACGCAACTCTTTAACCTCTCTGAGCACCAGCTTCCATTTCAACAAATCATGAAAACAGATAATCTCTTAGGAGTGGTGTGATAATTAAATAAGTAAAATATACGTGGCAGTATCTAGCATATAGAAAGCACTCAAATCTGAATTAATCTAATAAAATCTAGGCAGCCATAAAATGAATAAGATATTTTCCTTTTATTCCAGGAGGTCCCCATCTAGCTAGAAGATAAGGTATGAACAAAGAAAATGGTGTAAGGTGAAATATAATTCAGTATCCTAATATTTAATGTCAAGGAAAGGAGCTGAGAAAGAGGAGACATACATCCTAGGGAGCTGAAATGATCAGAGGAAGCTGCATGAAAGAGGTAGACTTAAACTGAGTCTCTTGATGTAAGAGCTTTTTTCTATTTTTAATTTTTTAATATATGCACAGTTTTATATAAAATGCATCACCACACCATGTGGGGCATTCACTCTTATCTTATACATCCAGATATGTTTAAAATTCTTCTTAGAGCTACAAAACAGAACATAAAAGATAAACAGGAATATATTTAATACACAAAATGATATGAAAAAGAATATAAGGTACTATTTTCTTTTCAAAACTTCAAGAGATAAGTATATGTACTTTTCTTTTACATCACAGATTTTACTCAGTATAAGGCTAGTATCATTTTTTCATACAGACATTTTTTCTAGCTCTGTAACAATGCAATCTGTAATCCATTCAATTTGTCATTCCCATCCTAACAATGAGAAAGAAGCCAAACAAACTGAAAATCAACAACTCTTCATGGACATAACAGAGAATTGAAATCACAGGGCAAAGTGTTGCCCCTCAAATTGGAGAGACAGACAGCAGCTACCGAGATCACAATTCACTGGAGCAGAAACCGGTAAGCAGAAACCTCTGCGGAAACTGTTACCAGGTAAGAAAACCGAACCTGTAATTGACAAATTGTTGAAGGCTGCATGTGGACAACTCTGAGAGTTAAACTGAATGTCTAAAAAGAAATAGAATTAGAGAGGAATGGCTGTCCCACTGGGGAAAACAGGGGGTGGAGATGAAATTTATACAATAGGTGTTTGTACCTGACCATGTTACTGATAAACAAAGAATTCCAAGAATTAAAAATTTAGGAAACTGAGTAATAACTGTGTTATCTCAATTTGAGATAGATTAAGTGCATAAATCCATTTTAAAATGACAGGTGGTATATATGTGTTTGTCTTCAGTATTTCCCAAAATCCAACTACATATGGAAATAAACGGATTTTAGAAAGTATAAACCCACAAGACAAAAGGGAAGAAGGAATATCAGCAGAGGAGAAATATCTGCAACATTGTGAAAGTGAGAAAACAGAGAAGAGGTTTCTAGTTTATCCAGGCAAAGGAATGTAGTGAGGTGGCACCAAGAGGAAGGAAGCTGGGGTCAGCTCTTAGGAGCTGGAGGGAGAGGGTAAGGGTGAGATGTGGGTAGAAAGCTGCCCGACCGCCACTCTGCCTCACTGAGGATGTAAGAGCAGCCGGACAGGTGGAGGAACCACAGGCTACCACTCTTCCCTAGTTCTCCTATCTTGCTTTAGTTTTCTTCATAGTATGGTCACCACCTGACATTATGTTATCTAGTTGTTAATTGACCCACTGTATATTTTCCCCACAAGCAAATAAACTCCAGGAAGACAGGAACCTTTACTGATCATCATCAACTATTTGTCCTTAATGGTTGGCAAATAGTAAGTTCTTAGTAAATATCTGTGGCATGATGAATGAGTGAGTGAATGAATGCACAGGCCAATCCATCAATGAACAATAGGGACATTACATAGTAACTTCCTTCCTGTCTCAGACTTTTCACATTTTCCCAAGTCTTGGGGCCTTCGGATTAGTATAGGAAACTCTTCCAAGAGGAAGGAAGATCACATGCAAAGTCAGATGGAAGAAGGACGCACAGGTCATGGAGGGAGTAGAGACTTACCAGACCAGAGCAGGGGTGCTTCCTCAGGGCCCTTCCCCAATTTCCTTAGAGAAGATCCTACATTTTCCTTAACTGCATCTCTCATATCTCTCTATATCAAAGCACTTTTTAATGTAGCCATTGTAAGTCTTTCCTCTTGAAATTTCTGATATTTTAATTTCCCACATTCTCACTACAACATCCATACAGTCTGGCAGCTCTGCCCCTCACATAATCCATCAGAGGAGGTGCAACTGCAGGAAAATAGAAAAGAACCACGGCAGGGAACCAGGGGCTGTGTTACCCACCTCTAAACATCATTATGCAGATCATTCCTCCTCAGAGAGAACGCAAATGTCACTCACTCAGGAGTGGGAGAGTTTTCCCTCCTAGGAATCGGTGCTGATAGCTCACAAGCATGTAGCACCCTCACCTACATCTAGACATAGAGGAGAAATTTAGAGGGGAACAAAAAACTAAACAGATTTCTTTTAATGAAGCAAACTATTGAAGGTTTGTTAGTTAGATTAATCTCCAAGTGATAAACTAAGGTGGCATCATGTTGCCAGACATAACATCAGTGCTCCTGACCTACAGCTTGAGTCACCAGTCAATGGACTCGTGGATTCCAAAGAAGAGCTTAGTGTGCTTTATTTCCATTTACAGATGCTTTCAGCCATCCCATCCCAGGCCACTTGCATGCAGTGTTAAAACACCCTGGATGTGACATTCTACCTGTGAACTATCTTCGCACCATTTTCTACAGCAACTTATCTAAATAAGTCACCAAGTCTAGAAATAGACCTACTTCCTTAAATTCAGCCTCAGATCCCAAATAACCCCACAAGGAAATAGAACCAGTCGCCAACCTCCTTTTCTAACACCTCTTGCAAGCAGGACCTAAGAGTACCCACTGAGGCTCCAGACTAGTGTCCTCTTCTTATACCCACCTGAAAGCAGGGCTCGGGAGGTGTCTTATAAAACCTGGGTTCACTCACTCATTACTGCTCTGCCTATTCACACAATCAACTGTTCACTCAATAAATATATACTTAGTCTTAACTGTTCTTGTGACTATTGGGGATATATGATATTAAAAGTTAGCCATGTCCCTGCTTCCCCAGATCTTCCATTGTAATTAATAATAAAATGATACACCCTGAAATTTCTGGAAAATCTGAAAATCAGAATACATCCTGATTATAAATATTTTCCTAGCTGTAACATACTCTTGCAGAATATTCTATTTCTATTTATTTAAAAAGGCAACAAATTATTGAGCATATAGTTTATTTAGTCAGCCCACTTTATCTCATCATTAAAAAACAACACAAAACTTTTGAATGCTATTAAACATCAAAACATAAGAGATGGATCTGACACATGCAAAGCCTTCCTAAAGAGATAGAATGTCTCCCAGAGCAGAATAAGTAACCAAAATGATAGTACTGATACACTTGAAAAACATGGTGTCAAAAGGGAGGAAGTGTTCAGAAAAAGAGGCATAGAAAATGGGATGCCAAAGAAGAACTGATGTTAGTGTTTATTTATATTATCCAATTAAAGAGATCCAGATTCTGAAGAAGCCAAGCCATTCCAGTGTTTTTTCTATTTTTCTGAAGGCAAAACTGGAATGTTCCATCAGACTTGGCTGAAATATCCCTCAAATCTATCAAACCATCTTGGCTGTGATCATGGGCTCTCCAAGCAACATTTGCATTATAATCTGGTCCCCCACGTAGATTTTTTCTAAGGCAGTGGTGTGTTAGCCAGCAGACACAAACCATCAGTGAGTTTAGCACTAGCCAATTGACCACAACCACCTCACCATGTCCTGGACTTTTTCAAGCTCACAACCTAACACAATATAAATTTATTTCATAAGTTTGTTTAAAATATATATAAAGAAACTCACAAATTGGAAAAAAAAAACATATCCGAATGTGTCAGTATTTGGTTTGGAAATAGTGCTCACTAACCAGATAAGAAACCAGATAACATCTCCACTTCAAAGCACTTGGGAATGATGTGTAAATGATATAAATGATGCATCCTTAATGCTACAGGAAATATAAAAAAGAAGAAATTATCTCCTGAGGAAATCCAGGAGAGCATCCCAGAAGAGGTGGTAATCAATGGAGCCTTGACGGATAGATGGAATGAGGATAAGCAGAGATTGAGAGGGGGTTAAGGTGATTATTTCAATAAAATAAAGAAATTGGAAAATGTGCTGGGTATGCAGGGAATGGCAAGTAGATCAGATTAGATATGAACTGGAAGTAAGACTGAGTTCAAACGGCAGCAGACCATGACGTACCAAACTGGGGAGTCTAGACATCACATGGCAGCAGTGCAAAACCATCTCAGCTCTCTGATGAAGGAGGAAACTGAATGGAATGATACTCCAGGAATTGCGCAAGGGCTGACAAAATATGAGCCGTGGCTGAAAACTGGAAAGCACCCTTTTAACTACCAATAATTGACCTTCTAGTGTAAAAATAATGTATTGATGTTTCCCACCCAGATCTCTGCAAGAAAGCAAGCTAAAATGAAACATAAATACAGACAGCTTTAGAGTACTAGATCCTAGATCACAATGGTATGATTTTAATTTGGGAAAGCCACCTGAAAACATAAATCTGGGCTACTTCACAATTTTGACTAGAACTTGCGAGCATCTCTAGCAGGGTCTGGGAGATGTCTTTGTAAGAGAAGCCTTGCCATGAAGTTATTAAAAACAAGGATACATTTATTGTTTAAGTATTCAGTGGAAAGTTAGTATTGCCAATATGTACTTATATGCAAAATCTTCTGTGTGGAGTCAGAGAAACTCTGGAACTCTGAAAAACTGTGTCTGGGGAATTGGAGAAAAAGTAGAAATGCAGGAAAACTTTACTTCTTTGTGTCAAAAACATATGTTTAAAGTAGACAGAATTGGGGGACGAGATGCTAGTGTATTGGTCATTGCTTCTCCAACCCAGATGTTTAAGAACTGGAGAATTGACCTGAATGTAATTCAACAAGTTCAATAAAGAAGAAATATGTTTGAAGTAGAGAATTCCATTTCACAGAATCACCATACGTGAAGGCTTGAGCTAGTTGCAAGTTGAATTTACACACAATATTAGCCATGGAGTGAGAAAACAAAACAAAACAAAACCAACTACCATCAATGGGAAGGCTGTTTAATCATTTATTATTCGGAAAATGTCATGGTGCTGCATAAATGAGGTACCCATTTTCAGTTTCGACTTTAAGCAGAAGACAGTATTGACATTAAGGACGTAGGAAGGCCTTTTCAATCTACACAGTGTGCAGACAACTCTCCCCTTCAAGGAGAAAGAAGAGACATGAGAAATCAGACCAGAAGCAAAATAGAGCACACAGAATGGTGGATGGATCATAGCACTCCATAAGAAATTCCTTAGCTGTCCTGCTTAAAGATTCAGTTCATTCTCTTAAGAGAAAGAACTGGATACTTATATCAAGATCTACTATGTGGCCTCCTAGCTATAACTGTAAGTCATGTCAATAAATGTAGATCATTAAAGGATAAACAAATGCTACCTTCAATCAGAGCCCAGTGGATTTCCCATGCCTAGCACCGGATAGTATCTCAGGCATATTCCATAGTTTTCTGGTCATTTACACTTATATAAACCACCTCGCTTTGAAAGTTCATACTCATTTTCTGGTTACTAAGGTATCAAAATATCCAGTCCAGTCTAAATTAAAACCACAATCTCACATCCTATTCAAAGCTTCCCCGCCGCTCCTCACTCATGCCAAAACCTCATGGAAAGCTAAGTGGGGAAGGAAGTAGAGGCATACCTCTGATCATTTCTCCTGGCTTATGGCTCCTTCTCCACTCACTATGTGGCTTCTGATTCTCACATAGCTTGGAAATGTAGAATGAGTATTAGAAGGGCAAAAAATTCAGCACCTTGGCTCACACTGGATGGCCACCATGCATCGTTGTGGCCTCTCTGTGGCTATTGCAGGGGAAAGTTTGTGAGTTCTTCAGAACCATCCCTTTAGCTCTGAAGGAAACCTCAGATTATGGTTTCTTGACTTGGTCAATGCATTCTCCTGAGGGCCTTTTGAAACACATCCATGGGCACTGCCCCAGGAGCCACGCTATAGGCAGCCTCTGTATCTATACAGCAAGCAACCTTCTTGGGCAAAGAATCCTCAAAATCACTCAATCCCTGTTATTTTCCAGCTCATCTACTTGGCCCAGGAGGAATATACGAATCCTTGCCTTGATAATTATGAAAATGTAAGTTATTTTATCAAGACATACTCCTATTTGTAAGCAATACCTATTAGATACTGTTAGCAGAAAGTTGTCTATGACAGAGAGTGAAAATTGGCTGGAAAGGGTGTAAGGGAGGAGAGAGTTACTATTTATGGAGGGCCTCCTATATATAAGTAAGTCGGACTGAAAAAAATGAAATAAATGATTAGTTCTAGTGAACAGTCATCATTTTATTATCCCAGTTACTCTGCTTTTATGGGAACTTTTCCACCACCTCCCCAACATTTTCTGTGAACTGCAGTCTAACATAAACGTACACACATTTATTCACCCACGTAGCTGAGAAAAGGAAAGCTTTGGGAACTCACAGCCTCGACCCTATCTGTCATGTCCACTATAAAAGAGAGAAAACCATACAAAGCCAGAAAGAAGAATGCTGAAGACTGGCAGCGTCAGCAGGCAGAGAGGACTTCCTGGGTTTGCTGCTGTGCTTCACCCTCTGGTTCTAGCTGAACCTGGGGTGCAACTTCATTGTGGCCTTTGGGTTCCATGAATCACCCCTTGCTGTCTTTTAGGTTAGACTAGCTCAGCTGGCATATGCTTTTTTCAACCAAATTGCCCTTCACTAATATACCCACTCAAGATCTAAAACCTGCAAAAAATGAAGCAAGGATTCAGACCTGTCTGTGAGGTTCTAACATTCAACCCAGGACTCCCACTACCAGGTGATAATGATCTGGTGTGCCGATAAGAGCAAGTACAGGCTGGGATGCACAAGCAGAACTGCAGCAGTCAGAACTTTGAGATAATCATCCAGACATTGTCAGAACTGATCAAATTCATATCTGGCTGAACGTTTCAGCTCCTCAGCTTAGGGATGATTGGATAACTTGAAGAATGTTCACTAGAGAGCCATAAAAGTAGATTAAAAGTTGGAAATGAGGAAAAGTGCATAGTATATATTACCTCTACAATTCAACTGACATTCATATCCTGCATTCAAACATCTTTCTCATTATGGTTTTATACTGCTTTTGAATATTTTCTGTGTCTTTGTTTCAATCTTGAAGTCAAGGAGTATCTATTATACTTTTTGTTGTAGTCAATAATCAGTAAATATTGTCTTAAATTAATTAAAATCAAAGGCCCAGCTTCTTCAAACACAAGGGAATATGAGGACAGTTTAATAATACTGCTGGTAAATATGAATCTCTACATTGATGGGAATTTTATCCCCATATCACAACCAGAAGAGGTTAGATTCTCACATACTAATACTAGATATTTAAATTAGTATTAGGGATAAATTTCCAAATTGAAGCAGCTATGGAATGCGTCACAGGAGGAAAAGCCTTAGAGATTCAGCTTCTTCATAGGAATATTTGTCATTGTCTGAGAAAATTTGGGTTTGGATCCTCTTAATGTTTCACTTAATAAAGAGTTATGGACTTCATGTCCCTTCTTCAAGTCTCTCCAAGATCTATGAAGAAGACAGCAAGCAAGAGTGGAATTTCACCTTCATTTTCCCATTATAACATCCCAGATGAATGTACCTCATATTTATGAATACTGGCATGTGGAACTCAGACACTAAGATTTTATATCATTGGTAAAAAACTAGGCCTGTGAGAACTATCTCAAAGTAGAAAAATATGTTTTGAAGATTTTCTCATTCACCTGCTTATATCAACTATAAATTTTAATAACTAAAGGGAATATCTGTGAAGAATTGAGCAAAAGACTTCTATAAACGCAGTATTGGGATTTTGCTTCCATTTACAGTGAAATAACTAGGAATGCTTTAACCCTCTTAGCTTAAGCAACTAGAAAGCCAGACAAAATGTATGAAATACCTCCTTTCAGACACTGATCAGCAGACAGCTCAAGACAGTGACCGCTGAAAGAAGGGGAGCATGTCTGATGAGCCTTGACACCGCCTGACCGTTTTGCCTGAGGAGAGCTTCCAGGCTGCAACACGCGGAGGGGGACACCCAGAGGTCTGTGCTCTCAGTGAGTTACGGTGACATCGTTCTGCTTTCAGGGAGTCAAAGCAACTAGAATTTGTGCGATGAAACACCAGAAAGAAAACAGCACAGACAGAGTGGTCTGGAGATCAGCAGACAAATCCATTCAAACTTTGGCTGAGTTTTGAGGTGTGCAAATATGTGTTAACTACCAAGGCCAGGGAAAGAACGTCAGAAAAGAGTGGACAGAATAATTACCGGAGCTCACAAGAGCCAGGAATAGTTCAGGTTTTCCCACCAGTGAGAGAGAGGAGAGACCTCCTGATTCATGGAGCACTGGTTAGTGTCCTCAGAACATTATTGCCTCGACCAAGTTAAAACTGCTCTGAACCCACATGGACAGTTTAAAAGCAAGTCTCAAAAGCATCCAGCTAATTTGAAGTGACTTAACTGCATCCCCCCAAATAATCCAACAACATTTGAAAAAATACAGAAAAATCCAGGCCCAGAAAATGTAAAATTCAACATTTTTAACAGTGAATAAAATAACTACCTGGTAAACACCGAAGTTGGGAAGATAATGTCTCCCAACTCAGACAGCAATCAAATGAATCAATAGAAACAGACCCAGAGATGCCACTGATGTCACAATTAGCAGGCAGTAACATAGAAACAGCTATTATAAATATAGTCCATATCTTTAAGAACACAATAAGAAAAACAAAAAAAAATTTTTTTTAAATACAAATCAAACTCTAGAGATGAAAATAGAATTTTTGAAATGGAAAATACACTGGATGGGATAAACAGTGGATTGGACATTGATGAAGAAAAGATGTCAAACATGAAGACACAGACTGTATACAAAATGAAAAGAAACACAGATGGCAAATAAGATTTTTAAAATGCAAAGAGCTTCTCTGCCCTGTGGGATGATTCATTAAAGAGTCTAAAATATTGGAGTCCCAAAATGAGGAATCAGAAGGAAGGGAAGAAACAATGACCAAAAATGTTTTAAATTTGATAGCAACTTTAAACCAAAGATCCAGAAAAGCTCAGTGAATTCTAAAGAGAAAAAGAGATGAATAAAATTTTACCAAGATGCAGCGTGAACAAATTGCTAAAATCAACAGTAGTAATGAGAACATCTTAAAAGCAGTCAGGGAAAAGTAACAAAGATAAGAATGATCATAGACTTCTCATTAGCAACTCTGAGAGAAATCTTTAAAGTACCAAAAGAAAAAAGCAACTATGAACCTAAAATTCTATTTCCATTAAAAGAATTATCTTTTAAAAAGTAAGGTAGGCCTCTTTGAGACATACAAAATTTGAAAGAATTGATTGCCAACAGACCTGTACTATGAGAAATACTCAGGCAGAGGGCAATTATTCAGACAGAGGAAAATGACACCACATAGAAATCTGCATCTGAAATACAGAAGAAAAAAAACACTGGAAATGGTAAATAAATGGGCAAATATGAAATAATTTGTTCTTCTATTTCAAATTTTCTTATAATAGGTAATTGAATACTTAAAGCAAAAATAATGATAGATTGTGGAGTTTATAATACATGTTGAAGTAAAACGTACAAAAACAATAACACAAAATACAGGAGGGGGAAATGAAATTGTACTATAGTGAGGTTCTTCAGGTATATGTGATGTGGTATACCACCACTTGAAGGTAGACTGTAATGTTAAAGCTGTGTACTGTAAACCCACTAAAATAGAATGACAACAAAAGATACAGCTAATATAATGTAGTGGGAATAGAACGGAATCAGAACACTTAATGTAAAAGAAAGTAAAAAAAGAAAACAAAGAACAAAGACGAGATGGTACAAAAGGAAGAAAATAGCATAGAAACATGCTAAACATCATTAGTTATTAGGGAAATACAAATTAACACCATAATGAAGTACTACAACATACTTTCTCAAAAGGCTAAAATTTTAAAGTTTTACTTGCATAATCAACTTTTTCTGACAACATGGATCACTAGAACTTTCATATACTGTTGGTGAAAAGACAAAATTACATAGCCACTTGGGAAAGTAATTTGGCAGAATTCTTCTATCATTAGTCACACACTTGCTATACAACCCAGCAATTCCAATCTATTTATTCACACACAGACTTTTATTCAAGTATGCACAGTAGCTTTGTTCATAATAGCCCCAAATTGGAAACAACTAAAATGTTTATCAGTGGGTGAACGAATAAACAAACTGGTATACCCATCCAATGGACGACTATACAGCAAGAAAAAGAAACCAACTACTGACATATCTAATAATGGCGATGAATCTCAAAAGTATTATGCTAAATATAAGAACCCAGACATGAAAGAGTACTTCCTGTAGGTTTCCATTTATATGAAATTCTAGAAAATGCAAACTAATGTATAATGACAAAAAGCAAATTAGGGGTTGCTTGGCTCCAGGGGTGGAGTATATGGGGTTGGGGATGGAATGTATGGATTCATGCCAAGGGGGTATATGGAACATTGGGGAGCAGGGAAAGTCTTGATTGTAGTAGTCACTTATCGCCTATATTTATTTGTCAAAACTTGTTAAATTGTACATTTTACATGTGTGCAGTATACCTCAATAAGGCTGTTTTTTAAAGTAGAATGAAAGAAATAGAAATAAAACAGGGTCAATGTTTTATCAGCCGGAGGAATGTCATCCCTTAGATATCACTGATGGGCATCTCAAGCCTAAGAAGTGCCGCTCACTTCAAAGAGATCCTGAAAGCACAGGCCAAAGTAGAGGCACACGCCTGATGTTTAAAGGCCCTCTCGACCCTGTAGAGCAATATTTTGATTCTGGGTTTTGGTAATTGTTAGGTACTTTCCCAAACATATCAGTCTATATATTCTTTGAGAAGAAGGTCTCTGTCACATTGTGTTTTTCCCAGAGTACATAAAAAGAATCAAATGAATTGTCTGTTGAATGAGCCTAGTAAGTGACTAAATTAAGACATGAATAGAATGAATTTCTATGAGAATTTATAATCCCAACACATGTCTATAGATTATTTATCTCTTGTAGGAAACACTACCTCTTCATCTTTAAATATAGTAAAACACCACTCATATAAGCACCACAAATTTAGAATTTTGAAGATTTTATACAAGCAGGACCGAGGTTTACCTTTGCATTGTTAAAAAACAAATCAGATGGCCAAGCATAGCACAGCCACATGGCAATGATGGCCACCTTCCTTTTGAATCTCATCTCAGAGTTTACAAATGGCTCTCACAGCATTTACTCATTTAAGCCATTTAGGAATGCTACTTTACCAATAAGCAGTTTCCGTCTATAAATGACAGACTCTCTCGATGCATTGAGGGAAAACTTCTGAGGGCTTTTCCAGTTAACACTTTGTCAATCTGTTTCAAACAATGATGAGAGAGAGAAGGAGATCTCAACATGATTAGATTTTAAATTACAGCCCAGAATTACCATTTTCACAAATGGCTAGTCTGCATTGCAAAGGATTTCTTTGCAATGTACTGATGTTCTTAGCTGACTATCAACCCTTTTTCTTTTGGAAATTCTCTATCCCTTAACTTCTGTGACTCTCTGCTCTCCAGGATCTCCTCTTAGCCCTCGACCTATCCTTTCTGTTTCCTCCGTGGGCTTGCCCTCCGCTACTTACCCTTAAATGCGGAAGTTGTCCAGGGTGCCATTACTGGCCCTCTTCTCTTGCCATTCTATATACTCTTCCCAGGAAGCCACATGATCCTAGTAACTTCCACTCCAAGATGATGCCAAAATCTCTGTCACTAACATCCACCTCTCCCCTAAGCTCCAGAAAATACAGTGCAGAACATCAAGCCATTCCCCAGCCAAACCTTTTTTTTTTTCCTGCAGTCTTTTATTCATTGGGATTTCCTTTTACTCAGTTGACAAAGAAACTTGGGAGTCAATTTTGACACCTTCTTCTCCTTTATCTTCCTGCATTTAATCACACCAAGTACTAGTATTTCTACATCCCATGTATTTTGAAGTCCTTCCTTTCTATACCAGACACAAAAACTCACATGTATCATTCATTTCCATCCAATGCTTCCTTCCTTCCTACAGTTCCAAGAGCATCCCAGCCCCAGCCAATCACTTGCCTTGAAGTGCCAAGTACACAGCAGAGTCCACCACTTGCCAGTCCAGAGGGGTAGGGTCTCTGCCATTTCCAGACTTGGATGGAACACTACACACCACAGAGTGTGGGATATGGCATCTTATAGCAATGCCCTGTTGAAGGGGCTAGAGAGCATAATTCCAAAGTGTGTGTTGTTAACTTTCCATAGAGAGAACACAAGAAACAAGAGAGATCGAGGCAGATAAATCTGCTTTCCTTCGTCTCTTCCTGGACTACTCCTAAACACAGTTTTTCCTTTATCCTATCAGGTGAAGTTCAACATGCTGAGCAGTGCACCTGCCAGTTGACCTGACAGGTCCCTTCATATCTTGTTGAAAGGAGTGGCCAGCAGGGTAAGATATCACTTGTCACTGCTTCACTTCTAACCATCATGTAACTCATCGCTACATAATATACAGAGTCTGCTATGTAATAAGCACTAAATAATGGAAGCTATTATTATGATACTACGATATTATATAACCCAAATAGGCAGTGCTGTTATTCTTTTCCTTCCTGACAAAGCCCAAATATTGCCTAAAATATACACCCATTATGCATTAATTTGTATCTATTTTATTAAAAAGGAACCAGACATAACTTTCATAACAGAGGTCTGGAAGAAGATGCTTAAATGTCAATGGTGATCTTGTGGTGGAACCCTGTGGGGTTTTTTGGTGTCATTATTTAGTGTATTTTCCTAAAATTTACACATTTTCTGCAACAACATATACTCTGTTCATCATCAAAATAAAGTAATTAAGCTTTAAAATGTCTATTGTGAAGGCAATATGGTTAATAAATGATAAATAAGGACATTAATAAATAGCAAGAATAATCAGTTCCAATCTTACTTGTTTAATGAGTTGGTTGGCATTTAAAATAACCTGAACAGCTTTATGGCAAGTTTTTGTAAGAATTGTTGAAGATGGAAAAAGAGCCTGAAACATAACTACCAAAATAGCCTAAAGAGCTTAAGGATCCCAGGATGGGATATCCTACAGGTGCTGAAATTGAACATCTTGTTTAAGATTTGAGCCCTGCCTTCATCAATGGAAAACCAACCCCACCCTGTTTAAAGCTAAAATGCAGCATTATGCCACTTCCAATGGCTTCTTTGGAAAGGCACGTAGAGCCTCAAAACAAGTGCTTATTTTGTTTTTGTCCTCTGAAAGCAATGACCTTCTTTGTTAATGATGTTCCTAAGACTGTGCAGATGGTGGACGTCAAGAGAGTGACTGAGTAGCTCACACAGGGTACTTGTCAGATTCTCAAGACATAGGCTTGAAGCTGGATGATTTTAAGAGACTATCTCTAAGTGAGGTCTCTGTCTCCACTTTCCATCCTAAGATTAAATAAAGCAGCTAAAGGAATGACCGATACTAAAGCCATCTGGACTGGAGGTTCTGTTCTGAAAAGCAAACATACATGTCCAGATTTTCCCTATTTGAAAATTCTACCAGTTTGTCTTTGGAGGACTGAAATGAGGCTGAAAACAGGTCCAAATGGAAGCTGAGTAAGCATCACAGGATGACAGCTGAACATGCCACACGTTATCTCCATGACACTGAAAATGCACCTCTGGGACAAGTCACACACAGCAACCCAAACTGTGTCATCACATTGTTCATGCCTTCACATAAATACCCCCAGGAGGGTTTCATGTCTCTTTTCTTGGTTTTCTCTGCCTTAATTCATTTTCCTCTCATTTTCAACTTTATTTAATGCAGACTGTACTCCATTCACAAACTGAAGCCAAACAGGTCTCCTTCCCAAAGCTGTCCCACACACCAGTCTGACACGGGGTCACCGCCATGGGCCAACCCCTGAGGGTGAGTTGCCGCACTGGAATCTCAGTGTATTTTGCTTTGCCCCATTGTCTTCCCTGAATTTAAAGAAAGGTAAGTTCCAGCACTTGATAGTTACTGAAATCATATGTCCATGAAAGAAAAGAAGTTGGTGAACCTTCCCAATTTATCAAAAACAAAGGGAATGTAACCACAGGAAATTGAGACAGGGCGAAGTCCCAAAGAGGGAACAAATACTACGAAAAAAAACCTCCAAAGTACCCAATCTCTAAAAAAAGTAGAGTATTCTACAGCCAGGCCTTTATTCTGAAATACCTTTCTTGGGAGGCATCCTGGGGGTGTCCTGTCAGGAAGTCTCAGCTGCCGGCTGCTTGGAGAAGGATGACGGGTTTGGTCCAGCACATCCACACACTTCTGCCTGTCGTTGAAAGTGCTCCCTGGTGCCATTTCACAGTCTGAAACATAAGAAGGTACTAATTTCCTTGCCATTAAATTTTCATGAATGTTTAGTTTGCCATTTAGGGATGGGTACTCAGGTCAAAAGGTTTGTATTTGGGGCTCACGTTTGAAATAAAATTAAACTGATCATGTAAGTCCTATTCAAAACAAATCTGGCATCACCCCACTCTGTAGGTGCTTGCCTGCCTTATTTTAAATACCTTCCTACTAGGGCTTTATTGCAATTACAAATGCTGAGGGCAGTGCGAGTGAGTGAACCCTTAGAAAGGTGAGAAATACTGACCACCAAGTACACTTGGTAAATTAAATGAGTAAATAAAGAAGATGCTCCACCAGGAGTTCTGGTTTAAGCAGCAAAGCTATGCGGCATTTAACTTACAATCAAACTCCAACATGGGAAAACCTGGAGACCTTGTATTCATTTTCTCAACTTCTCTGAAAATAAAACTTACTATTAGAGAAAATGGCTATTTTTCAGGCAAAATTAAAAATTTTGTCTTTATCAAAACTTCTCATAGAAGTAGTAATCTATGCTTGAAAACGACAAACAAAAAAGATTTCCATCATTGAAAAGAAAGGAAGGGACAAAAAGTGCTGAAATTTAATGTTGCAAAAGAGGCTGCCTCGTTCAGAGTGAGGACACTGGCATTCTCTGGTTACTTCGGCGATAGCCACTGACCTTGGCAAGAGGAAGCAGTGTTTTGAAATAGAGCCTAGAGGCACATTTACACCAGAGTAGCTTTGCCTTTACAGATGGAACTGTGCACAGATCTGACCCTTCAAGAATATAAAAACTAGTACATAGATTTTAGCCAAAGTCGTGTGTAGCACACTCAGAATTATGGCTGAAAAAAAGCTCTGTAAGTTCACCTAAACGGACACTAGATGTTCACCCTAATAGTAAGATAGGATATAGTTGGTATAATTACTTATATTTAAAGATGCCCAGAGTGGTTCTTTAACTTGGGAATTTATAAAGAGATTAAGAAGTTTTGTTGCAAATTATTGAACCTATGATCTAGAGTGAGAACAATATGTAATTTAGTTAATTTTTTAAATTGAAGTATTGGTTTCAAATGTACAACACAGTGATTCAACAGTTATCCATATTATTAAATCCTCACCCACACTAGGGCAGTTATTATCTATCAATATAGGAAGATGATACAGAATCACTGACTATATTCTCCATGTTGTACTACCGTCCCTGTGACCAACTTATATTATGATTGTGAATTATTGTGCCCTTTTATCCCCTCCCCTCTCCCCCTACTTGCCCCAACTCCTCCCCCTCAGTAATATTAACTTAAATATAAATAATAAAATAACTCTAAATACTATTCTAACAAAAACCATAATAAACATATGAATAAACTCATAAAAGATGTTCTTCAAACCTTATATTGAAAAAAGTATAAAAATGATACTAAACAAAATAATAAAGACAGATACCATGAAAGAAAATATAGATAAGTTCAACTACAGTAAAATAAAAAGTTTCTATTCATCAAAAGGTGTTTCAAAGAAACTAAAATAGAAGATATTTAAAACTCACATAGTACTTTTTAAAAGTATAAGAAATACACAATGTCTACCTGTCAACCAGAAGAAAAATATACCAAAAGGAGAAAAAATGGCAAAATATTTGAACAAATGCTTCACACATAAAGATATAAAGTGGCCTGTAACCCAATTAAAAGAAAAATGAACACAAACATGAACAGTAATTTCATGTTCAGTAATTTCATGAAGAGGGAGACACACAACCAAAAATGTAGGAAGAAAGGCCCAACCTCAGGTAAAGAAACACGATCAAGCCCCGCAGAGGTATAGGCATGTTGGTCCAAGACCTCAGGAGCTTCCCTGGGTAACATGTGAAACTGGCCCAGGTACACGGAGATGGACAAGAGACGGAGAAAAGAGGCAGGTCCCTCCAGCTTGGTAGGTGGTGGTTTTAATAAGCAAGGGAACTTACAGGGCTTGTCTTGGGCAGCTACAAGAGCTGAGTAGCTCTCCACACCCGACAGAATCTTAAAAGTTTACATAGAGGCCTTAAAAGGGTTTAGTCACAGATACCATCCAGAAGGGCTCAACACCATAGTACACTCTTAAGGCTGTGTCTTTGGGGCCACATCTGGTGCTAGCAAAGTGGAGGTTGGTGGGGGGAGGTAAGGAGCCTGCGAGTGTATGGGTCCAGCTCATGAGCCAAGCAGGTAACAGTTTTTACCCATCTGGCAAAATGAGTAAGTCTGACAATACCAAATGTTGGAGAATTGGGATAAATAAGATCTCTTGTATATGGCTTATAGGCTTACATATGGCTCAACCACTATGGAAAACAACCTAGTAATATCCTGTAAAGATGAGTTTTTGCTAAACTTTTGACTCAGCAAATTTACTACTAAGGGTATACACAAGAAACTCTTATACATGCTTGTGAGGAGGCAAGTCCTATTAATATCATCAGCACTGTTCTTAATAGGATAAAAATACTAAAACATTGAAAAATACATAAATACATAAATTATGTGATATAAAATTATGGAATATTTATAAACCAGGTTACAGAAAAATAAAAGTTGCCAACTGGATTCCAAAAATTTATATATAAATGTAAATCACTTAGAACTAGAGAAACAACTTTTTAAAAGAAGAAAATAGCTGGAGGATTTATACAACCTAACCTCAAGATTACTAGAAAGCTACAGTAATCAAGACAATGTGGTATTGGCGTCCAGAGAGATAAATGAATCACTGGATCAGAAAGACCAGAAAAATGTTCATGTAATTTCATGAACAGGGAAACTCTTCATGAAATATATATACTTCATGAATATATATATAGTCAAAGGATTTTCACAAAGGTACAAAAACAATTTAGTGGAGAAATAATCTTTTCAATAAATGATATTGGAACAATTGGACATACATACATTAAAAAATGAGTTTCAATCTGCATCTTATATCATAAACCAAAATTAATTCAAAATAGACCATAGACACAGTGTAAACCCTAAAATTATAAAAATTTTAGAAAAAAGCACAGAAGACTGAATTACGTAGAGATTTGTTTTCAGACATAACGCCAAATGTTCAATCCATAAAAGAAAAAATTGATAAATTGCAATTGATTAAAATTAAGAATGTCTGCTCTTCAAAGACCCTTTTAAGGCAATGAAAAGACAATCACAGACTGGGAGAAAATATTTGCAAATCATATATCTGAAAAAGGACTCATAATCAAAATATGTAATAACATATACATAGCAACTCTCAAAAGTTAATAATAAGAAACAAACAACCTAATTAAAAATGTGTAAAAGATTTAAACAGATACTTCACCAAAGAAGATAATGATGGCAAATAAGCCCAAGAAAAGATACTCAGCATCATTTGTCATTAAGGAAACGCTATTAAGACCACAGTGAAATATCACTACCCACTTACTGAAATTGCTAACATTAAAAAGACTGCCTACGCCAAGAGTAGAAGATGATGGAGTAGAAATAGAACTTTCATATACTGCTGTTATGAATGTAAAATGGTACATACTTTGGAAAACAGTTTGACAAATTCTTAAAAAGTTAAACACAATTACCATATGACCTAGCTATTCTACTCTAAAATATTTACCTAAGAGAAATGAAAGCATATGTCCCTATAAAGACTTTTACATGAATGTTTTTATAGCAGCCCAAACTGGGAACCATCCAAAGCTTACAGCAATCCAAACTGGAAGAATCAACAAGTGAATAGATAAATTGTGATGCATCCATATAATCAAATGCCATTTATAATAAGGAATGAATTATTGATACACACAACATACATGAATCTCAAAATAATTATGCTGAGTGAAAGAAGTTAGACAGAAAAGAGCATATGCTGTTATATAATTTACATAGAATTCTAGAAAATATAGTGATACTTTTCATCTACCAAAGTTTTCACATTGTACAATTGACTCTGTTCAGTTTATCGTGTATTAATTTTACTCAATAAACATGTTAAGACAAAAGCCATGCATGGGCCAGTAATGGGACTTTGTTATGAAACAAATATCAAAACTAATTAACTTTTGTACAATTGATATCCAAAAGGAGAGAGAGAAAGAAAAAAGGACAGAGAAAAGGAAGAATAAAAGTAGGAAAGAAGGGAGAGAGGAAGGAAAGGGGGGAGGAAGGAAGGAAGGAAACATCTTTGAAAATCAGATACAGACAACCCAAATACCCACAACAACATGGATAAATCTCAGATGCATTATGCTAAGTGAAAGAAGCCCGTCTCCAACACAACATACTGTAGGATTCCATTTATGGCATTCTGGAAAAGGCAAAGCTATGGAAACAGAAAATACATCAGCAGTTGTCAAGAGCTGGAGGAACTGACCACAAAGAAGCATGAGGGAATCTTTTGGGATAATGAAACTATTCTATATCTTGCCTGCGGTGGTTATTATACATTGTATTTCTCAAAACTCAAAGAATTACCCACTTAAAAGAATAAATTTATTACATTAAATCTGACCAAAGACAAAAATTAGAAACTGACACCTATTGGGTTAACTTTGAGTTGTAGTTATTTCTCTCTGCTTACACTGAGTCTTTTTTTAAAATTTATTTTGGTATCATTATTCTACAGTTACATGTGCAATATTATGGTTATTAAACTACCCCCTTCATCAGGTCCCCCCCACCAACCCAATTACAGTCACTGTCCATCACCGTAGTGAGATGCTATACAATCACTACTTGTCTTCTCTGAGTTGTACAGCCCTCCCCATGCCCCCGCAACATTACATCTGCTAATCGTAATGCCCCTTTTTCCCTCTTATCCCTCCCTTCCCACCTATCTTCCCCAGTCCCTTTCCCTTTGGTAACTATTAGTCCGTTCTTAGGTTCTGTGAGTCTGCTGCTGTTTTGTTCCTTCAGTATTTTTCTTTGTTCTTATACTCCACATATGAGTGAAATCATTCGATACTTGCCTTTTTTGGCTTCGCTTATTTCACTGAGCATAATACCCTCTAGCTCCATCCATGTTGTTGCAAATGGTAGGATTTGTTTTCTTCTTATGGCTGAATAATATTCCATTGTGTATATGTACCACCTCTTCTTTATCCATTCATCTACTGATGGACACTTAGGTTGTTTCCATTTCTTGACTATTGTAAATTGTGCTGCGATAAACATAGGGGTGCATCTGTCTTTTTCAAACTGGGCGGCTGCAGTCTTAGGGTAAATTCCTAAGAGTGGAATTCCTGGGTCAAATGGTATTTCTATTTTGAGTTTTCTGAGGAACCTCCATACTGCTTTCCACAATGGTTGAACTACTTTGCATTCCCACCAGCAGTGTACGAGGGTTCCCTTTTCTCCACATCCTCCCCAACATTTGTTGTTGTTTGTGTTTTGGATGTTAGCCATCCTCACTGGTGTGAGGTGATATCTCATTGTGGTTTTAATCTGCATTTCTCTGATGATTAGCGATGTGGAGCATCTTTTCATGTGCCTGTTGGCCATCTGAATTTCTTCCTTAGAGAAGTGTCTGTTCATGTCCTCTGCCCATTTCTTAATTAGATTATTTGCTTTTTGTTTGTTAAGGTGCGTGAATTCTTTATATATTTTGGATGTCAACCCTTTATCAGATACATCATTTATGAATATATTCTCCCATACTGTAGGATGTCTTTTTGTTCTACTGATGCTGTCCTTTGCTGTACAGAAGCTTTTCAGCTGGATATGGTCCCACTTGTTCATTTTTGCTTTTGTTTCCCTTGCCCGGGGAGATATGTTCATGAAGAAGTCACTCATGTTTATGTCCAAGAGATTTTTGCCTATGTTTTTTTCTAAGAGTTTTATGGTTTCATGACTTACATTCAGGTCTTTGATCCACCTTGAGTTTACCTTTGTGTATGGGGCTAGACAGTAGTCCAGTTTCATTCTCTTACATGTAGCTGTCCAGTTTTTCCAACACCACCTGCTGAAGAGGCTGTCATCTCCCCATTGTATATCCAAGGCTCCTTTATCAAATATTAATTGACTGTATATGTTTGGGTTAATGTTTGGATTTTCTATTCTGTTCCACTGGTCTGTGGGTCTGTTTTTGTGCCAATACCAAATTGTCTTGATTACTGTGGCTTTGTAGTAGAGCTTGAAGTCAGGGAGCATAATTCCCCCTGTTTTATTCCTCCTTCTCAGGATTGCTTTGGCTATTTGGGGTCTTTTGTGGTTCCATATGAATTTCAGAATTATTTGTTCCAGTTCATTGATGAAAGCTGTTGGTAGTTTGATAGGGATTGTGTTGAATCTCTAGATTGCTTTAGGTAGTATAGCCATTTTGACAATATTTATTCTTCCTAGCCAAGAGCATAGGATGCATTTCCATTTGTTAGTGTCCTCTTTAATTTCTCTTAGGAGAGTCTTGTAGTTTTCAGAGTACAGGTCTTTCACTTCCGTCGTTAGGTTTATTCCTAGGTATTTTATTCTTTTTGATGCAATTGTGAATGGAATTGTTTTTCTGATTTCTCTTTCTCTTAGTTCATCGTTAGTGTATAGGAAAGCAACAGATTTCAGTGTGTTAATTTTGTATCCTGCAACTTTGCTGAATTCACATATTAATTCTAGTAGTTTTGGAGTGGAGTCTTTAGGGTTTTTTATGTACAGTATCACGTCATCTGCAAAGAGTGACAATTTGACTTCTTCTTTACCAGTCTGGATGCCTTGTATTTCTTTGTCTGATTGCTGTGGCTAGGACCTCCAGTACTATGTTGAATAACAGTGGAGAGAGTGGGAATCCCTGTCTTGTTCCCGATCTTAGATGAAAAGCTTTCAGCTTCTCGCAGTTAAGTATGATGTTAGCTGTGGGTTTGTCATATATGGCCTTTATGATGTTGAGGTACTTGCCGTCTATACCCATTTTGTTGAGAGTTTTAATCAGGAATGGATGCTGAATTTTGTCAAATGCTTTTTCAGCATCTATGGAGATGATCATGTGGTTTTTGTTCTTCTTTTTGTTGATGTGGTGAATGATGTTGATGGATTTTCGAATGTTGTACCATCCTTGCATCCCTGGGATGAATCCCACTTGATCATGGTGTATGATCCTCTTGATGTATTTTTGAATTTGGTTTGCTAATATTTTGTTGAGTATTTTTGCATCTACGTTCATCAGGGATATTGGTCTGTAATTTTCTTTTTTGGTGAGGTCTTTGCCAGGATTTGGTATTAGAGTGATGCTGGCTTCATAGAATGAGTTTGGAAGTACTCCTTTCTCTTCTATTTTTTGGAAAACTTTAAGGAGAATGGGTGTTATTTCTTCTCTATATGTCTGGTAGAATTCAGAGGTGAATCCGTCTGGTCCGGGGGTTTTGTTTTTGGGTAGTTTTTTGATTACCAATTTAATTTTGTTGCTGGTGATTGGCCTGTTTAGTTTTTCTGTTTCTTGCTTGGTCAGTCTTGGAAGGTTGTATTTTTCTAAGAAGTTGTCCATTTCTTCTATTTTCCAGCTTGTTAGCATATAGATTCTCATAATATTCTCTTATAATTCTTTCTATTTTTGTGGGGTCTGTCGTGATTTTTCCTTTCTCATTTCTGATTGTGTTTATGTGTGTAGATTCTCTTTTTCTCTTAATGAGTCTGGCTAGGGCTTTATCTATTTTGTTTATTTTTTCAAAGAACCAGCTCTTGGTTTTATTGATTTTTTCTATTGTTTTATTCTTCTCAATTTTATTTATTTCTTCTCTAATCTTTATTATGTCCCTCCTTCTGGTGACTTTGGGCCTCATTGGTTCTTCTTTTTCCAATTTCAGTAATTGTGTCTTTAGACTATTCATTTGGAAATATTCTTCCTTCTTTAAACAGGCCTAGATTGCAATATACTGTCCTCTTAGAACTGCCTTTGCTGCGTCCCACAGAAGTTGTGGCTTTGTGTTGTTGTTGTCATTAGTGTCCATATATTCTTTGATTTCTGTTTTGATTTGGTCATTAACCCATTGATTAATTAGGAGAATGTTAAGTCTCCATGCATTTGTGAGCCTTTTTGTTTTCTTTCTAAAATTTATTTCTAGTTTTATACCTTTGTGATCTGAGAAGTTGGTTGGTAGGATTTCAATATTTTTGAATTTACTGACGTTCTTTTTGTGGCCTAGTATGTGGTCTATTCTGGAAAATGTTCCATTTGCACTTGAGAAGAATGTGTATCCTGCTGCTTTTGGGTGCAGAGTTCTGTAGATGTCTGTTAGGTCCATTTGTTGTAGTGTGTTGTTCAGTGCCTCTGTGTCTTTACTTATTCTCTGTCTGGTTGATCTGTCCTTTGGAGTGAGTGATGTGTTGAAGTCTCCTAAAAAGAATGCGTTGCTGTCTATTTCCTTCTTTAATTCTGTTAGTATTTGTTTCATATATGCTGGCGCTCCTGTGTTGGGTGCATATATATTTATAATGGTTATATCTTCTTGTTGGACTGACCCATTTATCATTATGTAATATCCTTTATCTTTTGCTACTTTCTTCATTTTGAAGTCTATTTTGTCTGACACAAGTACTGCAACGCCTGCTTTTTTTCCCTATTAGTTACATGAAACATCTTTTTCAATTCCTTCACTTTTAGTCTGTGTATGTCTGGGTTTAAAGTGAGTCTCTTGAACGCAGCATATAGATGGGTCTTGTTTTTTTTATCCATTCAGTGACTCTATGTCTTTTGACTGGTGCATTCAGTCCATTTACATTTAGGGTGATTATGGATAGGTATGTACTTATTGGCATTGCAGGCTTCAGATTCGTGGTTACCAAAGGTTCAAAGTTAACTTCCCTACTATCTAAAAGTCTAACAACTCACCTAATATGCTATTACAAACACAATCTAAAGGTTCTTTGTTTGTTTGTTTGTTTGTTTCCTTCTTTTCTTTCTACTCCATTCTTTATATATTAGGTATCATATTCTGTACTGTTTGTCTATCCCTTGATTGACTTTGGGGATAGTTAATTTAATTTTGCATTTTCTTAGTAATTAGCTGTTATATTTTCTTTACTGTGGTTTTATTACCTCTGGTGACAGCTATTAAACTGCAGGAACACTTCCATCTATAGCACTCCCTCCAAAATACACTGTAAAGATGGTTTGTGGGAGGCAAATTCTTTCAGCTTTTGCTTATCTGGGAATTGTTTAATCCCTCCTTCAAATTTAAATGATAACCTTGCCAGATAAAGTAATCTTGGTTCAAGGCCCTTCTGTTTCACTGCATTAAATACATCATGCCACTCCCTTCTGGCCTGTAAGGGTTCTGCTGTGAAGTCTGATGGTAGCCTGATGGGTTTTCCTTTGTATGTGATCTTATTTCTCTCTCTGGCTGCTTTTAATAGTCTGTCCTTATCCTTGATCTTTGCCATTTGAATTACTATATGTCTTGCTGTTGTCTTCCTTGGGCTCCTTGTGTTGGGAGATCTGCGCACCTCCATGGCTTGAGAGACTATCTCCTTCCCCAGATTGGGGATGTTTTCAACAATCACCTCCTCAAAGACACTTTCTATCCCTTTTTCTCTCTCTTCTTCTTCTGGTACCCCTGTAATGCGAATATTGTTCCGTTTGGATTGGTCACACAGTTCTCTCAATATTCTTTCATTTTTAGAGATCCTTTTTTCTCTCAGTGCCTCAGCTTCTTTGTATTCCTCTTCTCTAGTTTCTATTTCATTTATCATCTCCTCCACCGTATCCAATCTGCTTTTAATACCGTCCGTTGTGTTCTTCAATGATTGGATCTCCAACCGGAATTCATTCCTGAGTTCTTGACTATCTTTCCGTACCTCCATGAGCATGTTAATGATTTTTATTTTGAACTCCCTTTCAGGGAGAGTCATAAGGTCCATATCATTTAAATCTTTCTCAGGGGTTGTATTTATAATTTTACTCTGGACCAGGTTCCTTTGGCATTTCATATTTGTGTATGGCGCCTTTTAGTGCCCAGAAGCTCTACTCTCTGGAGCTTCTCAGCCCCTGAAGCAATGTGGGGATTGTAGGGGAGCAGTATTGGTGCCTCCGGGGAGGAAAGGGCTGTTTCCTGGTTCCTGGCTGCTATGCCTGTCTCTCCACTGCCTGAACCAGTGGGCTGAGCACACAGGTATAAGCCTCTCTGCTTTGCGTTTTTAGTTGCTGTAGACAGATCTTCCCTCTGGCTGGCCTAACATTAGGGAAGGATTTCCCAGTTTGCAAGCCCGGTGGGGCTGGCCAGAAGAAAGGCGCACTAGTTTGCCTGTCACAGAAGGGGTTCTTGGAGCTGTGTAGGCAGCCAGGGAGCTGGAGCACCTGAAGATCGTGAAAGCTCCCAACCTGCTGGGCAGAGTGCACCCAGACAATTTTGTCTGCCTGTCCTTTCTCCTGAGCAGTAAGCTCCATGCAATCCTTGCCCCTTTAGCAGCCCTCTTGCTAACGGCTTCTTTGTTAGGAAGTCTCTCAAACTGCTCGCCTTTCTTTTGTCCCCGGGCAGCTGGGTATGGATACCTGCTTTCACAAGCAGCTGGAATCTTAGTCTCTCCAGGAATTCTGCCTGTCTTAGCTTTCCAACCCCCTAATTACAAGAGTATCATGCAAGCACCATGAAATATAGGTTTGTGCTCCCAGAGCAGATCTCCAGAGTTAGGTATTCAGCAGTCCCACATCTCCACTCCCTCCCTGCTCCGTTCCTGTTCCTCCTGCTGGGGAGCTGGGTTGGGGGAAGGGCTTGGATCCCGCAGGACCACAGCTTTAGTACGTTACCCTTTTCTGTGAGGGCTGCTCTTGTCTCCAGGTGTATGCAGTTTGTTGCCGTCCTCTTTCCCATTGCTCTTTCAAGAGTAGTTGTAGTGGCTTTATTTTCATATTATATGAGGTTTTGGGAGGAAGCCTCTGTCTCACCTCTCACGCTGCCATCTTTAATCTATACTGAGTCTTTTAAAAATGAAATTAATTGAAACAGAAAAAGAATGTTTCATGTAACTTTTTTGATTTCTAATTTTTCACTGAAAAGATTTGACAACAATGTGACCACACTCTTACATGACAATAATTCTCTGTGCCTAATTAGGCAGCTGTTTTCTTGGTAGTCACAGGTCAATCCCTACCTGGTCGTTTTACTATTTGGTATGTTACCTGCCCAATCCCTGGAGAAATCTGAGTTTAGATCCATGCCTTAAACCTATTTCAACTAACCCCTTTAGTAGCATGATCTATTACCTGGCCATGAATAAATTTGTCTGTAGGAATGGAACAGGCAAAGTGTGGGATGGTAAGAGATCCAGGGAGATAGGGACAGCTGGGATTTCCTAGTTAGTACACAGATCATAAGAACATAGAGGAGAGGATTTGCAATTTAAGACTGACTTACAGGAAATTACAGTTGAGTGTTTGATCTGAAGGAGACAAAAATATGGCCACAATTTGTGTGCTATTTCATCCATCTATTGGGGGTCTTAATCAGTAGAAACTAAAAGGAGGGATATTAGAATCTAAAGGAAGCATATTTTTAAATGTCAATACCAAGCATACTGCATCATAGATAAAAAGTGGTCCAGAGATAGGAATTTAACATGGCGGTGTGAGAGGTGAGACAGAGAGGTCCTCCCAAAACCACAAACAGTACAAAAATATAGTTAATTAATACAACTAACCTTAAAACAGCAACAAGAAAGAAGGCTGAACCAGACTGCATACACACCTCACGAACAGAGCAGACCTCACGAAACAGGGTAGTGTATGAAAGCCTAATCTGGTGGGACCCAAGCCCTTCCCCCTCCCCAGCTCACCAGTGGGAGGAAGAGAAATGGAGCAGGGGAGGGGGTGGAAGCCTGGGACTGCTGAACACCTAGCCCTGGACATCTACTTTGTGAGCAGAATCCTATAGTGTGTGGTGCTCTGGACATTGGGGAGCTCGAACAGGTGGAGCGCTTGAGAAATTGACATTCCGGCCATTTGTGAAGGAGGGGATCCACACCCAGCCGCTCTGTGTCAGAGGAAAGGCAGGCAGTCTGAGAGGCTTCCTAGCAGCAAGAGGGCTACTGAAGGGGCGGGGTTTGCACGGAGCTTGCTGTGCGGGAGAAGGGAGAGGTGGACAAGGTTGTCTAGGCACACTCTACCCAGCTGGTTGGGAACTTTGAGGAGCTGCAGGTGCTCCAACTCCCTGGCTGCCTACTCAGCTCTGAGGCCCCCCCATTGTGACACACAGCCTGCTGAGCCTTCCTACTGGCCTGCAGGCACCTGCTCGCAAACCTGCAGTCATGGCGCAGGCATCAGGCCAGCCAGAGGGAGGCCCCGCCTACAACACCTAGAGACGCAGAGCACAGAGGTTTACACATGTGTGCTTGGCCCACTGGCTCTGACACTGGAGATAGGCATCGCAGACGAGATTCAGGAAACAGATCTTTCCTCCCCCCAAGGCACCAGCTCCACACCCCTACGACCCGCAACCTCACGCTAGGGGCTGATCAGCTCCAGAGACTGGAGTTGCTGCACACTAGTGGGCACCACACAGATATATGAAACATCAAAAAAACTGGTTCAGAAAAAAATCTCACAAACCCCAGAAAGAGGGTCAAATGAAATAGAACTCACCAATCTTCCTGAAAGAGAGTTCAAAATAAAAAACATGCTTATGGAGGTACACAAAAATATTCAAGAACTCAGGAACAAATTTAAGTTGGATACTTAATCATTAAGAAATTCCATATCTGAAATGAAACATACAATGGAGGGATTTAAAGCAGATTACATGTAGTAGAAGAGACAGTGAATGGAATAGTAATTAGAGAAAAGGAATATAAAGAACCTGAGGCACAGAAAGAAAAAAGGATCTCTACGAATGAAAGAATATTGAGAGAACTGTGTGACCAATCCAAATGGAACAATATTCGCATCATAGGGGTACCAGAAGAAGAAGAGAGAGAAAAAGGGATAGAAAGTGTCTTTAAGGAGGTGATTGCTGAAAACTTCCCCAATCTGGGGAAGGAGATAGTCTCTCAAGCCATGGAGGTGCACAGATCTCCCAACACAAGGGACCCAAGGAAGACAACATCAAGACATATAGTAATTAAAATGGCAAAGATCAAGGATAAGGACAGACTTTTAAAAGCAGCTAGAGAGAAAAAGAGATCACATACAAAAGAAAAAAATCAGGCTATCATCAGACTTCTCAACAGAAACCTTACAGGCCAAAAGGGAGTGGCATGATATATTTTATGCAATAAAGCAAAAGGGCCTTGAACCAAGAATACTCTACGTGGCAAGGTTATCATTTAAATTTGAAGGATGGATTAAACAATTTTCAGATAAGCAAAAGCTGAGAGAATTTACTGCCCACAAACCACCTCCACAGTGCATTTTGGAGGGACTCCTATAGATGGAGGTATTCCTAAGGCTAAGTAGATGTCACGCAAGGGAAGACAAAGAGTACAGAATATGATTCCAAACATACAAAGAATGGAGGAGGGGAAAAAAAAGAACCTTCAGGCTGTGTTTGTAATAGTATACGAAGTAAGTTAAATTAGACTGTTAGATAGTAAGGGAATTGTCCTTGAACCTTTGTTAACCACGAATTTAAAGCCTGCAATGGCAATAAGTACATACCTATCGATAATCACCTTAAATGTAAATGGTCTGAATGCACCACCAATCAAAAGACATAGAGTTACTGAATGGATAAAAAACAAGACCCATCTATATGCTGTCTACAAGAGACTCACTTCAAACCCAAAGACATACACAGACTGAGAGTAAAGGGATGGAAAAACATATTTCATGCAACTAATAGTGAGAAAAAAACAGGAGTTGCAGTACTTGTATCAGACAAAATAGACTTCAAAATAAAGAAATTCACAAGAGACAAAGAAGGACATTACATTATGATAAAGGGGTCAATCCAACAAGAAGATATAACCATTATAAATATCTATGCACCCAACACAGGAGCACCTACATACGTGAAACAAATACTAACAGAATTAAAGGGGGAAATAGAATGCAATGCATTCATTCTAGGAGACTTCAACACATCACTCACTCCAAAGGACAGATCAACAAGACAGAAAACAAGTAAACAGACAAAGGCACTGAGAAACATATAAGAACAGATGGACCTAACGGACATCTATGGAACACTCCATCCAAAAGCAACAGTATACAAATTCTTCTCAAGTGCACATGGAACATTTTCAAGAATAGATCATGTATTAGGCCACAAAAAGAACCTCAGTAAATTCAAAAACACTGAAATTATACCAACCAGCTTCTCAGATCACAAAGGTATGAAACTAGAAATAAATTACACAAAGAAAATGAAAAATCCCACAAACACATGGAGGCTTAATAATATCTCCTTAATAATCAATGGATCAATGACCAAATAAAAACAGAGAACAAGCAATATATGAAGACAAATGACAACAGTAATTAAACACCACAAAATCTGCAGGATGCAGTGAAGGCTATGCTAAGAGGGAAATATATTACAATACAGGCCTACCTCAGGAAAGAAAAACAATCCCAAATGAACAGTCTGAACTCACAATTAATGAAACTAAAAAAGGAGGCCCAAAGTCAGTAGAAGGAGGGACAAAATAAAGATTAAAGCAGAAATAAATAAAATTGAGAAGAATAAAACAATAGAAAGAATCAATAAAAGCAGGAGCTGGGTCTTTGAAAAAATATACAAAACAGATAAACCCCTAGCCAGACTTATCAAGAATAAAAGAGAGTCTACACACATAAACAGAATCAAAAATGAGAAAGGAAAAATCACTATGGACACCACAGAAATACAAAGAATTATGAGAGAATACTATGAAAAATTATATGGTAACAAACTGGATAACCTAGAAAAAATGGACAACTTTCCAGAAAAATACAACCTTCCATGGCTGACCCAGGAAGAAACAGCAAATCTGAATAGACCAATTACTAGCAAAGAAATTGAATTGGTAATCAAAAAACTACCTAAGAACAAAACGCCTGCACCAGATGGATTCACTGCTGAATTTTATCAAACATTTAGTGAAGACTTAATACCCATCCTCATTAAAGTTTTCCAAAAAGTAGAAGAGGAGGGAATATTCCCAAACTCATTCTACGAGTCCAACATCACTCTAATACCAAAACAAGGCAAAGACACCACTAAAAAAGAAAATTACAGACCAATATCCCTGATGAACATAGATGCAAAAATACTCAACAAAATATTAGCAAACTGAATTCAAAAATTCATCAAAAAGGTCAAAAGATCATCTACCATGATCAAGTGGGATTCATCCCAGGGATACAAGGATAGTACAACATTCAAAAATCCATCAACATCATCCACTACATCAACAAAAAAGAAGAACAAAAACCACATGATCATCTCCATAGATGCTGAAAAAGCATTCAACAAAATTCAACATCCACTCATGATAAAAACTCTCAACAAAGTGGGTTTAGAGGTCAAGTACCTCAACATAATAAAGGTCATATATGACAAACCCACAGCCAACATTATACTTAACAGCAAGAAGCTGAAAGCTTTTCATTTAAGATTGGGAACAAGACAAGGATGCCCACTCTCCCCACTTTTATTCAACATAGTTCTGGAGGTGCTAGCCACAGCAATCAGACAAAACAAAAAAATAAAAGGCATCCATATTGGCAAGGAAGAACTCAAACTGTCCCTGTTTGCAGATGACATGATATTTTACATAAATAACCCTAAACTATTAGATCTTATATCTGAATTCAGGAAAGTTGCAGGATACAAAATTAATACACAGAAATCTGTTGCATTGCTATACACTAACGATGAACTAGTAGACAGAGAATCAAGAAAACAATTCCATCCACAACTGCATCAAAAAGAATAAAATACCTAGGAATAAACCTAACCACGGAAGTGAAAGACCTATACCCTGAAAACTACAAGACACTCTTAAGAGAAATTAAAGAGGACACTAATAAATGGAAATTCATCCCATGCTCTTGGCTAGGAAGAATTAATATTGTCAAAATGGCCATCGTGCCTAAAACAATCTACAGATTCAATGCAATCCCTATCAAAATACCTACAGCATTCTTCAATGAACAGGAGCAAATTGTTCTAAAATTCATATGGAACCACAAAAGACCCCAAATAGCCAAAGCAACCCTGAGAAGGAAGAATAAAGCAGGGAGGATTATGCCCCCTGACTTCAAGCTCTAATACAAAGCTACAGTAATCAAGACAATTTGGTACTAGCACAAGAACAGACCCATAGACCAGTGGAACAGAATAGAGAGCCCAGATATAAACCCAAGCATATATGGTCAATTAATATATGATAAAGGAGCCATGGATATACAATGGGGAAATGACAGCCTCTTCCACAGCTGGCATTGGCAATACTGGACAGCTACTTGTAAGAGAATGAAACTGGATTACTGTCTAACCCCATATGCAAAAGTAAACTCAAAATGCATTAAAGACCTGAATGTAAGTCCTGAAACCATAAAACTCTTAGAAAAAATATAGGCAAAAATCTCTTGGACTTAAACATGAGCAACTTCTTCATGAACGTATCTCCCCGGGCAAGGGACAAAAAGCAAAAATGAACAAATGGGACTATATCAAACTAAGAAGCTTCTGTACAGCAAAGGATACCATCAGTAGAACAAAAAGACATCCTACAGTATGGGAGAATATATTCATAAATGACATACCCGATAAGGGGCTGACATCCAAATTATATAAAGAGCTCACTCACCTCAGCAAACAAAAAGCAAATAAGCCAATTAAAAATATGGCAGAAGAGTTGAACAGACACTTCTCCAAAGAAGAAATTCAGATGGCCAACAGGCACATGAAACTCCACATCACTAGTCATCAGAGAAATGCAAATTAAAACCACAATGAGATATCACCTCACGCCAGTTAGAATGGCTGCCATCCAAAAGACAAACAACAAACGTTGGCGAGGATGTAGAGAAATGGGTGCTGTCCTACACTGTTGGTGGGAATGTAAATTAGTACAACCCTTGTGGAAAGCAATAAGGAGGTTCCTCAAAAAACTCAAAATAGAAATACCATTTGACCCAGGAATTCCACTCCTAGGAATTTACCCTAAGAATGCAGCAGCCCAATTTGAGAAAGACATATGCACCCCTATGTTTATCACAGCACTATTTACAATAGCCAAGAAATGGGAGCAACCTAAGTGTCCATCAGTAGATGAATGGATAAAGAAGATGTGATATATATACCCAATGGAATATTATTCAGCCATAAGAAGAAAACAAATCCTACCATTTGTAACAACATGGATGGAGCTAGAGGGTATTATGCTCAGTGAAATAAGCCAGGTGGAGAAAGACAAGTATCAAATGATCTCACTCATCTGTGGAGTATAAGAACAAAGAAAAAACTGAAGGAACAAAACAGCAGCAGACTCACAGAACCCAAGAATGGACACCATAAGGAAGGGACTCAGAAAGATGGGTGGGAAGGGAGAGGTAAGGGAGAAAAAGGGTTATTACAATTAGGACCCATAATGTAGCAGGGGTGAGGATGGGGTAGGGGGCACGGGGAAGGAAGTATAACACCGAGAAGACAAGTAGTGATTCTATAACATCCTACTACGTTGATGGACAGTGACTGCAATGGGGTATGTGGTGGGGACTTGATAATTGGGGGAGTCTAGTAACCATAATGTTGCTCCTGTAATTGTATGGTACTAATAGCAAAATAAAAAATTTAAAAAAGTGGTCTATACTCGTTGGTTGGAAGGAAAATGAAGGAGACTAATAGATGGAAAGATCCAAGCAGGGCTGACTGCATAGATGCAACAGAAGGAATGCAAGGGCCCCATGCTTGATTTGATGTTCTGCTACCGCCATCTTGAAATTCTTAATCATTTATGAATGAGACCCTACATTTTCAATATGCGCTAAACCCCACCAATTAGGTAGCCTCTAGTAAATTCAAATGGTTTTGAAGTCATCACTGAGCTTTTCCTAACAGAAGACAATAAAGAGGACTTTTTTTGACAGGCTACATCCATTTGTCATTGTCATAAAGACCTAAGAGGCATAGTGAAGCACAATTTCAAGTTATAAGATCTAATTGAGGTGTGTTGACAAATCACAACAGCAAGAGCTAGACCAGACTGGAGGGTGGCAAGCAGACTGCATGGATATGTTTGACTTGACAGATTACACAGACCATGAAGCAAAAAAAAAAAAAAAAAAAAACAAGAATGGAAGTAATGCCTACAACCTCAAAATAAATCCTGAAATACCTACAATGGAAAAGACTGCCACTGCAGTGTCCCTGGTTTTGGGCCATATCCACAAACATAACTGTGACCACCATAATTCTCGTCCATGTAGTGAGCCCAATGGAAAGATGGACCATCTAGGAAATTTTCACCCAGAACCAAATCCTAACTAAAAAAAATACCCTGTCAGGAAGAGTGAGGAGTGGAAAAGGCTGCGGTCTGTTTCTTAAATGCTTCCTGATTCTTCATCTACAAAGCGTAAGAGGAGATAGGCACTGGACGAGTATATTAACTTTAAACACGCCTTCTCACATTTGGAAAGCTTCCTGTCATTCAGGACGCTCACCTTCTCACTAGGCCTGGAGGACGTAAGCCCAAATCAAACTATGAGTAGTGACTGCTCCTCCTCCTCACCGTAACCTTTGCACTGTTCATCAGGAACCATACAGCTGATCATCCAGACCAGGACACTTTGGGAGTGAAAAAATGTTAAGCTGGAGAGGACACTGGGGCAATGGATGTAAACCATGATTCTCCTGGGCAACCTATGACATCCAGTCACCCTAACTATAATATCATCACGTGTAATGCAGGCATCTCATTAACCCTCAGTAATATGAATACACATCCATAAAAATGACAGTCACAAAGATGTGGCCATACATTATGTATCAAATGCTTTTTCTGTGCCAGGCACTATGTTAAGCATTTGATTTATTTACTTATTCTTAATTTTAGAGTGAATGCATCAGACGTACATTTTTGGGGTACTATACATATGTGTATGTTTTTGTGAATTGGCCTATGAAATTGGTTTTTTCATCTACTTTATTTCGATACAAATTGGGATTAATTTGGGTTGTTGGAATAGAGGGATAGATAGCCCCTTAAAGAATTAAGAGAGATTAACAAGGGAAAAACAGTAGCCATTTAAAAATGTAGACAATGTAAAACTGAATTTCATCTGAGGCCAGCTTGCATAGTGAATGTAATTTTAAAATAAATACAGTCCTTTGTATTTAATTAAGGAAAGTTAATTGTGGTGTTCAAATTTTTTAATTAATACCTCTGTATTAGGTTACAATGTTTAATAACAAATGTTATAGTAATTAAATTTCAAACATCTATTTCACATGAATGACTCTGCCAACATATGTGGAGACCTGTGAGGAAATTCATAAATTACTTCAAGGCTTTACACATACATCCAAAAACAACTTCTGCAGAGAAAATCCTTGGGAAAATATCAGATATTAATGTGGTTTATAAAGATAGATATAATATATGTGGAGTTATGCTATTGCTATCAGTGCCTGATAAAAATGCTGTAAAGCTTATTTTCCCTTTTTCAAAGGATTTTTCTAAGAAATAATTACTTTTCTAAACCTGAACATTTTGCACTTCTTAAAGACAATCACTATAAACATTCAAAGGATTAGAAGTAATAATGCCAAATATCTTACATTTATTAATTGTGTGGACATGTTTAAAATTATGAGGTCTACTTTCTTAAACTTACAGTTAGCTTTCTCTACAGTATCTTTCCACAGATAATGGAAATTCACATCATACAAATTGCAAACAAACCCACCAAATATAAGAATAAATTACATTAAAATATCACCAGCAGTTATTTTCCAAGAATGAAATTCTTTACAAAACAATATAACTCTGTATGTTTCCTGATTATAAAAAATAAATGCATACTTCTGATAGGAAATAATAACAATGAGGAAGAAAAGAATAAAGATGGAAGTAAAAGTGATATGGTGGTGGGGTTATGGATTACACCTTAATTCCTTTATGTTCTTCAGTAATTTAACAACATTTATAGTAAATAGGTATTAAATTTCCAGTCAAGATGAAAAATGTGCGACAAAGTAAAATAAAATTCTATTAATCTGTTGGGAGTAAGAAGGAATGGCAGTATGTTTTCTATAAATAAACCCTTGGCCATTCTTAGAAAAAAAGGGTTTTAGCTAACATATAATAGCTCTGTGACCTTAACCAAGTGTTACTAGCTCCCTCTGTAAGGTAGGACAGAGGGCGATTGTCTGTCATTTCAATCTCTCTGCTCATTTATTTGTCTATTCATTAATTCACTCAACCAACACTATTGAGAACCCACACATGCCAGGCTCTGTTCCAGCAAGACAGGGAACAACACAGTCTGTTTTTTTATTAACTCTTTCCAGCAACTCTGCACAAATAGGTTACTGAGAGGACACAGTGAAGTGGGACAGCAGGCAGGGGGCTCCTGCAGTGCAGTGAGCATTGATGGTGGCTTTGGACTACAGTGACAGCAGTGAACCCTGAAAGAGACAGACAAGTTCAAGACATATTTGGAATTAGCGCAGTCAAGACTAGCCGATGAAGCAGAAGAGCCGTAGGAAAGAGTGAGGAAAAGAAGGATTCAAAAGTAACTCCCAACCTCCTGGGCTTTGGTTACTCATGGAATGAAAGCAAACATCAGAGTTTATAGGGAATGATAGATAATTAATGTATAAGGAAATAAATAAGATCCTTTTAGATAGAAAGAGTAATAGGATAGAGGGGATTGGGACACAATGGGCAGGTGATGGGGGAAGAAAGAAGGTATATGTTTTACACAGGACACCTGCAAGGGACTTTCTGAGAAGTTACATTCAAGCTGAAACCCAAATAAAGTCTCTAGAAAAGGGGACGTGATCATCAATTACACTACTTCAGAACAAAACTCTGAAAATTACAGCAATTCAAAAAATTTCCCTCAGATTCCATTTCAAAATTTACTAAGAAGCCATTCCTGTTGTAGGCTATATTTTACAAATATATCCAGGGATATCTTATTATTGGAATTCTCATTCTCTTGTAATTTTCCAGTTATGAAAATATTTATGCAAAATCCACTACATCAAGATTGTGGCCTGAACATCTTTGTATGAAGGGATTGTTGCCAATGATTTTCTAGGATTCTTTAGAAAATTATTTGTCAAGGCAAATTTTCAAGATATGTTTCTGAACCTGTCAGATATTGGATAGGAAGCAGTGTTTACTACAGTAGGATATCCATGAGGCTTTCTTGGAGATCTTTGGGAAATAAGCCTTCTACTACTGTAGGAATTCAGACTTCTATATCAACACTAGAAGAATGATTCCGAGTTGGATGCCTTACTACAGAGATTAATTTTACAAAGTGAACAGCCCAGAGGAATAAGGTATCTAGCTAGGAAACTGTCGGGAGCTACTACATCCAGAGTACACAAAGCTTGATGAAAACCTGTCAGCTGGGAACAGAGGAAGGACAAAACCATGGGAAAGATTCATACTTGTTGGCTTATCAGGGTGGAGTGTGCATTGCTCAGGGAAGTGCTGGGTAAGTGAGAGGGGTCCGGCACTCAGGACAAAGAGATCTCTGTATCAGACATCTCCACACTAGGCAACTAAAACAGGCTTTGAAAAGAGAAAACAATAGGCATTTTAATAATACGTCCCTGTGAAATCCCTGAACTTTAGAAAACAAACCAATTGGCCGACACTGGTGAACACCAAATGTCTGAACATCGGACTAAGAGACTCCAGTCACCGTGGAGGTGTGCTGACAGTTTTGCTTGTCTTTCCCATATTTCTTCTCCACTAGTTGATTGAAAAAAAAAAAGAAAAACATGTAACAGAAGGCTTCTTCTTTAAAGCAGAGTTTTTCAGTCCTGGCCCTATAGGCACATTGGCCAAATAATTCTTTTTGTCAGATGCTGGTCTCTGAATTACAGGATACTTAGCGACATCCCTGGCCTCTACATACTCGGTGTCAGCATGCCAGCCCCCTAGTTGTGACGACCAAATGTCCCCCAGGAGACAAAAATCGTCCCCGCTTGGGGAGCACTGCTTGAGGGCCATATATCACTATATGTCACTGAATCCCAGAGGTTTTGGTTCTACCAAAGTGCATTGCTTGACTCTGTATTAGCGAAGGAGTTAAAAGCACAGGGAAGATCTGGGATAGGAAAACACACGATACCAGCCACGAGCTCACGTCTTTTCATCTTGGTGGTTCGTTCTTCATAGTTTTGTGTTCCTGTTTCAGAATGGTCACGTTTTCTTGCATCTTATGCTGATTTCTATAGGCTTCACTGATGTCTTTTGTAATTGTTCGTTCTTCACAGGGAAACGTGTGCTCTGATTTGGTGTTTTTAAAATAGGCAGAGTGTCTGGATGGCTGATGTTCTCTTAGCTACCAGGTTGCTGTCCCCACTTCCCCCAACAACTTACTTTCTAAAGAAATAGCAACTATGAGAAAACAACTGTTTAAGAAGGTTGTATTTGATGTAAGACTAGCTGTGGGGCATTGCATCCTGGGAGATAAAACTCACAAAATAAAGTTTAATAGACTCTGTAGTACATCATCATTTGTAGACTGTAGATTATAATTTTTTAAAATAAATTCTGTCCTTCCAGAAAGTCAAAAAGGCAAGTGGCTTGGGGTCAGGGGTAAGGGGGTGGAATCCCATTCGAGTTCAGCAAAGCTCTCCCAAAAGAAAGTTGGCTAAAACTAGGAATTTTTAAGAAGAATTACCCAAGACTATATCTGAGAATTGTTTACCAGCCATTAGAAAACTTAAAAGAAATTGGACTCTGTAAGACATCTTTTATTGTTCATTAACAAAAGCATTTTGTAATTTTTTTGTAAAAGTTAAAAAATCATTAAAGAAAACGTTGAAAATGGGTAAAAGTAGAAAGAAAAATTGTCCAAAGTCCTACTTTTCAAACCGAAATACCACCATTAACATTCTGTAGATTTCTTCCCAGTTTCTTTTTTTTTTTGATGTATAGTTTGACAGGGTGTAAGGGAATGTGGGGGGAGGGGATATCTATATATGTATTTCAGTATACTGCTTTTTCAGCTAGAATTGTATTAAATACGTTTTAAACATTATTTGAAAACAATTTTTCATGGCATATTAAGCAGCAACAAAATGATATACCATGGTTACTTAGGCCGATGATAATGATTCACCACTAAAGAAACTTGCAATAAATATTCATAGTAACTTTATTATAGAGTTTTGAAACTAGTGCTATTGAATCAAAGGACATAAACATTTAAAATATCTTGCTATGTATTGTGCATAGCTTTACAAAAATGCTGAATCAATTTATAGAGACCGATCAACAAAACACGAACGTGTTTATCTCATCTTGCACTTACCGACATCAGATATTTTCATTAATTTTATTCTTTGGTTGGATTAATTTCTTCCTTATTTTTGTTAACAATAAGACTATTTTTCCCCATATGTTTGTATACTAACTGTGCTTCCTTTTAGGGAAAATACTATGGCAATTACAGTGTGTCTTCAAAAGAGAGATGCCCAGAAGCAGCAGAAAACTATCTTGAATCAAGACAATTTTGAAAGTTTATGGTCGTTAAAAAAGTAGAATTCCTGATTCTATCACTCTCAAGTCCTTTTATTCTCATTTCTTATCTTGCTGCCTTCCATGACCACTGTTTTCCAGTTAAATCAAACAATTTGCAGCTTCTCATATAAGTCATATGCTCTCAGTCCCTTGACTTTGCACATGCTGTTCCCTTGTGGAACGTCCTTTACCTTACTCCCACTGTGACCAGTACCCTCCCACACACACCACATGCACCCAGAACCTCTGGCCTTTCCTAGGCTCCATAGTAGATTGTTGTTACCTTTCCTATAGCACCTGACATTCTGCATGATAATCAATAATACTCTTTTGGACTTGCCCCACTAGCCTGTGGGTTTCATGAGGACAGGAATACTGCATCTTTGGTCTCTAGGTTCTACATTATTTATCACCATGGCTGGAAGAAAGCAGAAGCTCAGGAAATGGTTCTTTGACTAGTTTTGAATTGACAGTACTGAGTAACAAATACTGAGTAAAAAAGTTGTCCTCCTAGGAATACAGCTCAGTGTCATTTCCAGCAATGAACATGACTTTGAGGGGCAGTCTGAGTGGAAAGAATATAAGCTTCAGAGTCAGCTAAACCTAGGTTCAAACTTCCAGCTCTGCCACTAACCAACTCAGGGTCCTTGGAATAATTAACTAAAATCTTTGAGACTCCATTGGAACAAAGGGTGAACATAAAATATATCATATTGGACTATTTTAATGTAAATTAGGCAGTAAATATATGTAAAGAATCTGGATACAGTAGTTGCCCAATAAATAGTAGACATTTTTCTAATTATTGCTATGTATTTCTACTATATTTCCATTCCATGTATATTTCCATTACAATAAAAATCAACGAATTCAAAAAGTCTGATTGCTGTGTGTATTTTTATTTGGAGCATCAAGGCCAAGAGATGAGATCAATTCTGCTGTCCATATTCTTGCTGTTTAAGCAAGAATATCCTTTTAAATTAATCTTAGAAAAGAGTTAGTTCTAATCACAGTTGAGAAAAAAAGGCCTGTTTTTCCAAAGGCAAGAGAAATAAAGTTCTTTGTAAAATAACACATGGTCTAATCATCTACTGCTTAATTTTTTGTTTGTTTGCCCCATTAATATTGCTAAAGGTATTTGGGGACCTGAAATTACTATAAATAAAAGTCTTGTTATCCCTGATGACAAAAGAAAAGAACTTTTGGAACGTGCTCTACTTTTCATTTCTAAAAATACATTCACTTGGGCCACAGTAGAAGAAGGCGAAAGAAAAGAAGCATGTGAAATCTTCCCAGTTGAAAATCCAATTTAAACTGGTGGTGCAGTCGACAAAAATGCATGCACACATGCATGCACACACACCAGAAACTCTGCAGTCTGGCTTCTATTTTACCACACAGCCACAATTCATACGTGACTTCTATGTGCCTTCTTTGAGGCTAAAAGGCATTGGAATCCATCTGCCAAACAGATGAACCCAGAGAAAAAGTCACAAAGACTACACAAATGAGGATGGCACAACTATTTGTGCAGAATAAATTTGCCAAGATCTTTTCCCTTCAACCCTTACCCAAAACTCCATTGCAAGCTGTTTTTATGTCCCACATGCTATAGTTTCCCTTCTGATGACAGCTCAGACCATTTCCCCCCACACTGTGTTCTCGGGTCTCATTCCATGCAATTATACATGATTAACTGGAGAATGTGAAGCCCCCAATACAGTGCTAAGTACAAAACCATGCTCATACATTAGCACTTCATTTCTACCTTTCCAAACCCATCTGGGCACTCGGGGATCATCCTCCATACCCCACAGTTCGTACCACAGAGGGTCAAAGTCATTGCCCCAGGGAGGGCTTCCCAGATGCTGAGAAATACCCAGGAATTTTCCATTTTAGAGGTTTCTGACATTCTAAAATGTGAAGAAATGCCAAAAACAATTTTCAATAATAGCATCTCTTAAACTTTTATATCGAACAAAAGAACATTTTTAAGTACAATATAATCTATGGTGATATTTCAGTATAACTATAGGATTTGTGAAAAGATGCTACAGTCAATGTAGCCCAGGAGTGCAACAGGCATTTTAAAATGCACACGAAAAGAATTTCTCTCCACAACCCCCTGACAACTCATTCACTGTCACCAAGGAGGCTTTGACCCCCACTTGGAAAAGCACAGTCCCACACCCGCCTCCCAGGAGAGTGAACTGGAATGGGAGCCCTGACAGCCAGGACAATGAATTAGCAGGCTATGACTAGAATAATTTCCCCCAGACTTTTCTGGCAAAAATAAGCTACTCCTCCAGCAGAAATGCCTCAAGAGTTTATAACTTTTAAACTGAGATTGTAAGTAATTAGAAGGTACCAATGAACACTGAACACTGGGTACTATTTTAAGTAAACTATTGCAAGAGAAATAAACAGTAAGATATTTAATTAAGTGATTATAATGACAGACACACACACACACACACACATTTATAACTGGAAACTGCAGGTTAAAGTATAACACTAAATATAACAGGATATGGTCTATTCAGACCATTGTGGAATTGTAGGGGTCAAGACATGATGTGATTGTTTTATGGATTATTGAACTGTAGAAAAAGAATTATACACAGACAAATAGAACAGAGAAGGGCAACGTGATGCAGTAAAACGCATGTGTGTTGGTACTCTCCTTCTCATCCTCTCTTCCCTCCCGAACTCTGCAGTCTGGCTTTCTGTCCCCATCACTGCCTAGTCCCCAGTTTCCCTGAAACTACTTCTGCCAACAGGGTGAGCTCATTGCTGTTAAATCCAAAGAATACTTGTCAGCCTTTGTCTTACCTGACCTCCCTCCACCGTGTTGGACTCTGTGGAAAATGCCCTTGTTCACATACTCTCATTCTTGACTTCCTTGACATCATCTCTCTTGGATATCATCTGATCACCTGTTCCACTCCTTTTCAGTCTCCTCGCAAGCACTTCCTTCTTCTTGATCCCGTCTGTGTTGTCACTGAAGGTGCCATTGGAGTTTCTTTTTTCTTTCTTCTTGTACACTGTCTCCTGGTACCTTCATCCATTTCAACGACTTCAAGTGCTTTCTCCTTGCTCAAGGACATCCTAATCTATATCCTCAGGCCAGATCTCTCTTCTGAGCCCCACACCTATACAGTTTACTGCCTGCTAGATATCTGTACCAGTTATCTATTACTGCACAACATACCACCCCAAAATAGTGGCTCAAATCAATGACAATTATTTATTTCACTCATGAATCTGGAGGTGGACTGGGCCCACTTAGGCAGTTTTCACTGCTTGCAGGGCTCCCAAGCAGCTGTGGTCAGACAATGACCAGGGCTGAGATTATCTCAAAGTCTTCTTCATTCAAATGTCCGTCATCCAGGCTTGAAAACTTGAACAAGTGGAGAATTATTCTGGGCCATCTCTCTGTATGTATGTATGTATGTGGTCATTCTATGTGGTAGCCTCAGCCAGACTTCTTACAGAAGTTGAGAGCTCTGCAAAGAAACTCACGTTCAGAAAAATGTCATATTTAGAACTAACCTGTGATTCACAGCTGACCATGTTATTCTCCTGTTGGACATAATCTAGAATACCAGCCTCAGACAAGGTTCCTCTGAGACCACAATGACATGAAATAAACAAGGCCCCTTCATAATTTTGTATCAACAGAGGCAAAAAACAAGGACACTCTGGCACCCATAAAATATCCAGCCATAAACTCACCCCCACTTTCTGACAGCATCTGATGTAGACCAAATATCTGCTTTCTGAACCCTTCCCCAAATTACCCAACCAAAGCCTAAATCCAGTAATAGGACCTTCCTAACACCTTCCTACTGAAACACACCATGGTTTCCCATGATAGACATCATCGCTTGCTACAAGTAATCAATCCCACTTATTTAACTACAAGTGTTCCTGGTTAGCTTTCACTGAAGGGCACTGACTGCTCCCAGAAGAAATGTCTCCAAAGCAAACTAGCATGGCCTTTTCTAAACTAGCTTTGTATATATCACAGAGAATCAGTTCGGTCACATTCTGTTTTTCAAGACCATCACAAATGCCCATCCTGATTCTAGGGGAAGAGATGAAGACTCCATCTCTCAATGGAAGGAATGTCAAAGAATTTGCAAATGTTTTAAAATCTCCACAACATCTGTATGTAGATGCCCTACAGGAACTCGATAGTCATCATTTCCAATATTGAACTCATGACCTACTCCCATGTTATGTGTCTCTTGCCGACATTCACTCAGTCCCACCTGTCCCCAGGATTTAAACACTTCCTCTCCAGGTCATCCTCACCACCGTCCAATCATCTCATGCCTCATCAAATGGTTCCTTTAAGGTAGATGCACTTGAGCCACACATGGGTGTTGTCAGACACACTGCAGGAGAGTGATGGGTGTGAGCAGTGGCACCATCTGCTATCTGCAAACAACCAATGGTGGAGGAAACAGCTCAGGCTTGGTTCATAATTGAGCTGGTATAATTTATTGGCTCCAGCCAGAAATAGACCACTGTTGCATTACATCCCCACCTAGGGTGGCCTTAAAGAAGAAATGTGAAGGGAAATCTTCCAAGTGGGCAAAACTACAAGCAGTATACTTGGTTGTCTACTTCATATGGAAGAAAAAACCTGATCCTCAAATATACACTTGCTTTTAAGCAGTAGTGAATGCCTTGACCATTTGGACAGGAACTTGGAAGAAAAAAGATGTGAAGATCAGATAAAAGGAAGTCTGGAAAACAGGCATATGGATGAACCTATGGGAATGAACACAAAGCAGATCTCACATTAACGCCCACCAAGAGCATCCACTGCAGAGAAGACTCAACGACCACATGCACAGGACATCTATCCTGTCCTGTGACTCTTAGCTTGCCCTCCTTTTCAGGCACCTCAGTGCCTAAGCAACAAGCCCATAAACAGTGTCCTTTCACTGTGCATGGTCCAACAATATGGGTTCCCTCTCACAAAAGATGATCTACATGCTGTCAGCTTCAGGAAAGCCAAGACATGGTCTGAGGGTCAGCCGCAGAGTCTGATGTCAAGCTCTTGATCATTCCTCAGGACTAGCCAAGCCACCTGGTAGCACACTAGTTATATCAGAACCATCTGTCTTAAGTCAGATAGCAATTTGTGCTTACCAGAATCCACCCAGACTCTGGATAGGCATTTGCCTTCTTCTCTTCCTGCAGTGCTTCTAACAGCACCATCATCCAGGGGTGCCCACTGGTACAGAATACTTGATTCATCAATATGGTATCCTGTCCAGTAGTGCCTAAAACCAAATTACCATTTTACTTCACTGCAAAGGAAGTGCAGTAATTGCTCATTATCATGAAAGTCACTGGTCTTACCATTGACCCTATAGCCCAGAAGCAACTAGAATGTTGGAATACCCTGTTAAGGACTTAGTTAAGGCAGCAGCTTAGGAACAAAACCTTGTGGAGCTGGGAATTGTCCTCCAGGATGGGATAACTGCACAAAGCTAATGAGCTGATACATGTTTTTCTCTCTAATAGCTAGAATGTACTGGTCCAGGATGCATATCTAAGGGGTAGATACAGGATTGGCCCCTATATAGGGTGATATTCTACCAAGGAACACCTTAATGTTCCCACTGAACTTGAATCTGCAATTATCAAGTGATTACTTTAGGTTCCACAAGCCAGTGGATCAGCAAGCAAAGAAAGAAGTTAACGTATTGGCAGAAGACATAGATCACAATTTCCTTGAGGATCTAGGATTGCTATACATTAGGAGCAAGGAAGAACATGTCTAAAATACTGAGGATTAACTGAGGCACCTCTTGGTACTTCTGGGTCCAGTGATACCAACGAATGGGTGTTACGACAAGTATAAGCCAGCAATGACAAGGTGAAAAAGACCCTTTCAAACCAGGGTCCGGGTCATGTCATCAAGCCAAAAATTAATAATCAAATGACATTATTCCATTATATGGGAGCATCCTCATAGATTTAACTAGTCCTTTATTGTTGAACTTTTAACTTCTGTGTCAGCCATGGCCCCATTGGGAGACAGAAACCCCAACAGTTATTTGAAAAGGGAAAATTCAGTCCTAATAATGAACCACTAAAAGAGGTAAAAGAGGATCCAGATACCACAGATTTTAAAAGCAGCAACTATCTGACACTGAGGAAGACAGATAATAAAGGAATTCAAGATGAGAAAAAAGCCTTTCTGGTCCCAAGACTGAGATTCAAACCTCTTCAAAGAGGGAGTACCTACTGCAAACAGCCTGCAGGAGCCAAGAAACTTAACTGAGGGCACAGGCTGGACTGGCCAAAGGAGTTCACCACTAGTACATGTGGGTGGGTGGGAGCTGGTCTGCAGGAGTGACCTCCCTTTGCTGTTGGCCAGAGTTGGCCCCCCATTGCTGGTGGGTACAGAGGGGAAGAAGTTGCTCTGAAACGGCTGCTGATAGGGAGACATGGCCTGAGGGTGCAGCTCAAACTCTATCTTAAGGCTGCTGGACTCTCACAGCATATATATGGAACTTAGAAGTGTTTTCTTGCAACTACTGCACTGCAGTGCCCTCTATTAATGGAACTGATTATCTCACCAGGTGGCAAAAGAAATGTTTATAGGGCTCAGTTACAGTAACACAAAGCAAGGCAAAGAAGGGTGAATATGGAGCTCAGAGACAAAAAACTGATAGCTGGCGTCTTGCAAGTTTTCATTGTTGTGACTAAAACTTTTCTCAACATTCATGTAATTCTTTGTGGCTATCTTACGATTATTTTTCTTAGAATAATTTCCAAGAAGGGGAACTCCTGAGTCCAAAGATTCAAGCCTTTTAATTGGATTTATTTGTACATAAAGCTGTACAAACTTATGTGCACTCAAGCAGAATATGAATAAATGACAAATAAGCACCCTCTGGGCAGTACTAGGAAGCTGATGTGCTGGAACAAGTCCTTAGACAGTGAGTCATCTTAGCTGACTGCCCAGCTTAGCTGTCTCCTGTTCTCCACTCATCTTTTTTGGAGTCTTTCTCTAAGGTGATTTTCATTTGTTTGTTTATTAAAATAGTTATCAAAACAAAAATAAAACTAAAATTCTAATAGTTGGGAATTTTCTCTCTAATAAAACAGAATATCCACAAGTAATTCTGATTCTTGAAAGAAATGTGATTCAGGAAAGCCAAGGGCCACACCCACATTTTGGAACTGAGGACTTGGGAATATGCAATACCTCCCCTCTCTAATGTCAAGGTTCTCCTCTGATCACATTAACTTGCAGGATTTTTGTGAGAGTCATTAATAACATGTAAGGCACATGGGAGGACTCAATAAATAGCTTTATTTCCTGAGAGCATTGCTTTTAAATTGCTAAGAATCCAAGCATATATATTCCCCCCCTTTTTTTTCATTTTGCCAAAGTTGTTTTCAATAAGGATGCAAGCACACTCCTCATGTCCAAGCTGTCACAATAAAATGTTACGCCCTGATGACTTTTAGTTATGGATTTGATGGTATTTCTTCCCAGCATCTTAACAAATAGCATTTGTCATCTTTAGCTGCTTTCACTACAACAAAATCTCAATGCCATGAGCAGAAGTGGAAAAGAACCAGATATTACATGATCTTTGCATTTTTCTTTGTTCTCAAAACAATCTGTATTACCCTTTGGGCACTTGTCCTGCATTTGTTGTAATATGCTATTACATTGCATCTTCATCCTAAGAAGACTCCTTGAAGCAAGAGCTCATTTGGAGGAAACTAAAGCCTTGTGCTTTGCATGTATAAGTTCCCTAAAAATCAGAGGTTGCAAGAACACAAATGCTTTCACCGGCCAGGCATGTAACATAAATTAATGAAGCAGGAATAATTTAAAATAATAAGGACCCATGAGAGACATACAAGATTGGAGAAAGCATACCCCACCTAAAGACATTTACAAAAAATAAAATATATATATAAGATAAAACAAAACATACTGCTGAGAAAAAAAGCTATATGAGACTATAAGACTATCTGTTTATGACTTCAGTATAAACCTTGGGTGAACCGAATTTGAAGCTGAAGTAGTGCTAAGAAAGAACTAAAAGTGAATTAACCAAAAAAAATCAGAACTCAGGTCTGAGCCAGGAGGCCCTCTGATTCTGACATAGTCTCTTTAGTCCCGCACTGTCTCCCCATCTCCCTTTGGCTTCCATGATGCCAGCACCTCCCTATTCTCCCTCAGAAGCTTCTCCCCAAAGGGAGACATTTAAAGGCCTTTATTTTTTGTTGTTGTTGTTGTAAAACTCATATAAAATAAAATACACCATTTTAACCACTTTAAAGTGTAAAATTCAGTAGCATTCTGTACACTCACAACGTTCTGTAACCACCGCCACTCTCTAGTTTCATCTCCCCAGAAGGAGGCCCTACCCTCCACCTAAAGCCCACTCCCCAGCCCCTGGAGACCACTAGTTGGGTTTTTGTGAGACCTTTATTTCTGTTCTCCCTTGCACCCTCAGTTCAGCCAACATACAAAGAAAATCAGAGCAGAACTCAAGTCCGATAAGGTGAGAAAACAGACACAGAGTTAGGGCAGAAAAAAGCCCTCTGTGCTGCTCTCCAGTGTCAAAGGCAGAGCAGGAGGGTGAAACTAGAGACAGCCCCTTTTGCTTCTGCAGTCTGGCGAAAGGGCCCATCACCACATCACAGAATCGAGATGTGACAGGTCTCCTATTTGCAAGCATTTTACTATTTCTTTTTTTTTTCATCTTAAGTAATATTTATTTATTTATTTTTTAAATATAATTTATTTTATTATCATTAATTTACGATTACATGTGCAATATTACGATTATTAAACTACCCCTTCATCAGGTCCCCCCCACCAACCCCATTACAGTCACTGTCCATCAGCGTAGTGAGATGCTATAGAATCACTACTTGTCTTCTCTGAGTTTTACTGCCCTCCCCGTGCCCCCCCAACATTACATCTGCTAATCGTAAAGGCATTTTACTATTTCTATAACTAGCTTTCTTGTTCAATTCTTTTTAAGACTAACATGTTCCAAGTTGCTTCTTTTTTTTTTTAAATACAATAAATTTGGAGATCCAAGCCCAATGAGATAATTTCCTTATTGAGGTTTCTTTCCTATTCTCCATTGGGTGTTTCTCTTCTTTGTGCCCTAAATGGTGGCCAATTATATTCTGTTGTCCCTGCAAATACTTTTGCTTTATGCTTTGAATCAGCTGAAAATGAGTTTAATATGCCTGAGGTAAACAGTCGCACACTCGCTCTTGTGCCAGAGCACTTTCCTCGATGGAAACAGGATTGCTGATTGATGGTTTCAGTCTCCTTGGGAACCATGCAGAGAACTTTGGAGAAGGATCTCCCTCAAGGCCAAATTCCTCTAAAATGGTGAATTGCCAGCTGGTTACACCAACATATCAAAAATACCTCTTGAGGTGCAACATAATCACTTTGAGTCTACACTGACCAGATCTTGAGATTCTTGGAGATCAATCTTTTTAGTCACTTATTGATCAGTCTATGATAAATTCACTTGCACCAAATTTGGCCATTTTTCTCTAAGCTTAGGAGATAAGCGCCAAGTTTGGACACACAGATGCAAGGTCTAGGTTACTTTCAAATTAATACAAATGTAGTTTTAAAGCTATAACATTTTCTATTTTTGACTTTTTTCTTTTCTTTGTTGGTCCCATTTTCTCTTAGGCAAGTCATCTCATTTTGGGGGGTCTTTTTTGCTCACCTTCAAAATGAAAAAAGTTAAACTAAATCAGTGGTTTCCTACCCAGGGTATGAGATCTCTGAAAATGAGAGTTATGTATTGTCTGAAAAATAATGCATCTTTCCATTCATATGCTATCATTTCTTAAAATTTTTGAATTTTTTTAGTTCAATATTTTTTTTAGGAATACGAAAGTACACATACTAACTATAGAAAACTGGGAAATTAAGAGAAGATAAAATAAAATCACCTGTGATCCTGCCACACAGATATAGTGACTATTCACATTTCACTGTATATTCATCCAGTTTTCTCTGCATATTTACACATATATTATTTTTAGCATCTTAAAATATATGATATTTTACAACTTTTTTTACTTAATAATGTATTTTAAACATTTTCCTAAACCATAAACTATTTTTTCTGCAACAAGTTTAAATGACATTACTATATGGGAGGACATATTGCTCTTTTTTGAATATGTAGGCTGTTTCTAATATTTAATTATTTTTAACAGTGCTACTATAAACATCAATGATATGATTTGACCCATATCATTGTGATTAAGAATTGTTATTTTTATTGATGTTCAATTATTGTATCTCTGGATGATGGGCTCCCCTTTTCAGTAGCTCCTGAGTTCCTATGATACAGATCCTAGAGTCTTTGATAGCTTCCCTGCTTTCCCGTATGATCAATGTCCTAGGCAGCTTTTGAATATGTTGTGCCCTGTATCTGAAATCAGTCCGTTCTCCAAGGAGCCCTCTTTCCTTTCAGTGGAAATAATATTTAGAAAGCACCACCTGGGCCCTAGGGGAGCGATTGCTACTGCTACTGGCTTGGCAATTATTGCAAGATCTTTTCAGGGGATTGAACCAGAAAATCATTTTTAAGAGGAAAAGCATTATGAGTTTATAGTGTTGTTTCAAATCCTAATTGATGACAATAAGGTTTTTCCTTATTTCTTTAATTGTATATTTTTATCTCTTTTTGCTTATTCTGAAAATTTTTGTTCCTAGGGATATTAACATAATCATGTTTATGCTTCATTCTAATATCTGTGCATCCACAATTCATGATGATAAAGCAAAACATGATTATGTTAACACATGAAATATATACATATATTGTACTTTTAAAATAATATCAAAATTATTAATATTAACAATGAAATTGTTGAAAACTATGATTGTTTCAGTTCTTTTGCCTTTTTTTATATCTCAGTAGAGATGTAGAGTCAAATTACTCTTTTAAATTCACTTGAAATAATTTATTTTGTGTGGTTTTTGCCTCTAAGTCAATTCACAATTAGGTTAATATGTTTATTTTTACTTTCTTTTTAGAAATCGTTCCTTTTTATTTTGCCTTTTTTAATAATTATAAAAAACATTAATTTGGTTCCAAAATCAAACCCACTAGAAAGCTAAACCCAGAGAAGTCTTGCTTCTATCCTTGTCTTCATACTCTTTATATACATGCATATATATATATATATATATATATATACACACACACACACACAGTGGGTGGGAGTGGATTTTAAGGAATCAGCCCATACAGTTGCAGAGGCTAACAAGTCACAAATTTGTAAACAAAGGCTGATGTTGTAGTCTTGAGGCAAAATTCCTTCTTAAGGCCTTCACCTGATGAGACGAGGGCCACCCATGCTGTGGAGGCAATCAGCTTTACTCAAAGTCTGCTGACTTTAAAGTTAATCACTTCTAAGAAATACTCGCACAGCAACATCTAGACCCGTGTTTAACCAAACAGCTGGGTACCATCGCCTCGCCAAGTTGGCATAACATTAACCATCATGTGTACATATATATATTTACGGGCATATGTTTGCGTGTATATGCACATACACACACACACACACACACAGTTCTTGGATAATTGGTAGTTTACTATTCATGTTTCTGTCTTGCTTTTTACTTAGCAATCTATCCTGGAGATTACTCCTGGCAGTGTATAGAAATAATTCTCCTTCTGTCTCTCAGCTGTGTAGGGAGACCCATTATGTGGATATAATATCATGAGTTCACCCAGTCCGTATTAGCGGACGTTTGACTTGTTTCTACTCTTTTTTGCTCTTACAAATTACACTGCATTGAATAGCCCTGCATGTAATTATTTTCCTCTGCTACCATTTTTTAAAATGCATGTAAATGCCTGTGTGGTGAATGGAATTATTTTGAGACATTACTGAATTCACAGAGGTCTTTCAGTGTTGTCTCAAATAACATATGTGAAACATGTAACTTCCTATGCCAGGGTCTAAGAAAATTTCTGACAACTAAAAGCAGTCCTCATACTGGACTACCAATCATTTTTCTAGCCGAGAAGAAAATGTATGAATAGTTCCTTGAAGAAAAAAAAATCCTCTAATTTTTTATTTAATTTTGTATATTATAAGGATGTTATTTAAACATGTAATACAAAATGAGAAACATATTTATGGTTATTGCTCTTATATAATAACAAGAATAAACAACCCTACAAACTCAAAGCAAACAGATCTACAATGCCAATGATGTTTAATTCAACAATACTAATTTAGCATGGCAGATGATAGTGGCTTTTGTTAAGTGAAGCCATCCCCTTTATTGTGAATGTTGTACTGACTCCGGAGGAGAGAAGGGCGAGTTCTTCGGAATCTGGTTTACCCACCTTCTGCGCCCTTTTCATGGTTTGGTCCTCACATCCCTTAATTCTATTCAAATGACTGTGAAACTTGCAGCAGACTAGCACCATTACATCATTTGCCCTCAATTACAAATTAGGTTGACCATATGTTTTTACTCAGCAATTGCAGAAATATCACTTAGTACTAACACAACACCATTGTATGTCAGTACTAGGCTCTGAGGTTCAGTCTGATGATCCTGAATATTATATGTAAATTCTGAACATTATATATGAATATACATTATGAATATACACACATAATTCATTCCCTTTTAACTTGCCCCATTTCACATCTAGTAGGCAGTAGAGCTGAGTTTCAAACCCAGATCTTTCTGTTCCACTAAACCACCCATATTAAAAACAGTCTAGTGGTTTTATGACTTGGGGAGATAAAAGCAGAAGTGGCTGTGATTCATTGGGAGCACCTGGGATCTGAATCCAGCTCATCACAGCCCAGCTCTACAATGAATTAGCTTTATCAATTTGGACATGTCCCTCAACCTCTCTGGATTTCAGCTTCCTCATCTGTAATGTGAGAGGGCTAGATTAGATCACAGCTTATTGCCTTTTCTAAATTCTGTTCTAAATTTCTGTTTTAAAATTCTGTGAATTTTATATACTGGCAAAACATTCTTTTTATAACAGAGGAATGACTTAAGCAAGATCCTCCCTTTTTGCTATGGAGTTTCTGATTTCATCTAAGCATCAATTAAATAGGGTCAAAGAAGGACTGGAAAATTATTCTGCAAATTTGGGAAGTGTCTATTCCAAATAATTGAATGCTAAAAGGAAGACCATTTGATAGAAGGATATAGTTTAAAAAAATCTATACACTATTTTGGAATCACCATGTTGGAGTAGAAAAGACATTGTAGAAATCACTCAGTACAGTTCCTTGTTCTACTGATGCAAGTTATGTGATTTTTCCAAGACCACACAGCTTGTTTGTATACAGACAAATTTACTACCTGGGTTATTAAAATCTAACTTACCAAAATGCCTTCCAAACTATCTTCTCATATGCACCACACACACAAACAAACAAATGAAAAACAGAAAAGAGAAGCAGTGTAAGAGAACAGTTAAGTGTAGGCTGTAAAATTAAATTGCCTGGACACAAATTCCAACAACACAGCTCAATATGTGGTTTTGAATCAATTATGTAAGTTCTTTGTCCCTCAGTTTTCTTCACCTGTAAAATTAGGATAACAATAATACTTCCAGTTTATCAGGAGAATTAAACTAGTAATCCATGGTATCCTATGCAAACTCATATAATGCCTGGCATATACTATTAGCTAGGATTAAGATTAGATTGTGTATTTTAAAAATCGGCTAAATTTGTTTCAATATTTCAGTTGCACTTCTTTCACTGGTATTCAGGAACAGAATTATTCTAAAATGATCTTTCAAGGATTTTCAATCTATAAATTAGATAAAAGGGTCCACTATAAAAAATGATATGATAAAAATGTCCAGTAGATAAAGTGTCCTCTAAAATTAATTTTAAGGATGGACCCAGATATAGCGCTGTCTTCTACTACGGCACACTAAGGTCAAGTTATTCCCTTGACAGCCCTGCAAAAATGGCCCAGAAATCATGTATGAGTAACATGTCAGCCACTGTTCTTTTCCAAATTTTTGTCCCCCATTAAGCAATGACTTGATTTTTGCCAGTGTATGGACATTGCTTCAACTTCCCCATGTTTAATTGACAGAGATGAATCCATTTAGCACACTATATATGAATTTCAAAAGGCCTTTATGACTGTTCATCTCATCTTTATGGACCTTTAAACTTAATAGCTTTGGTTGCAACAAAGAAATGATTTCCCAAAGTTAAGCATCACTTCAAGGCTACTGACAGGCTGTTCACTTGATCAAAATTATGATGTCATCCAGACACAGAATTCCATGCATCCTTGTTCTTCAACTTGTCCACTAATTAACATTATGGGGGCGGAGGGAGAGATAGTCCCCTGTCATTACACAAGGACAGTAGTCAACAGAAATAGCAGTCCTGTTCAGGGAATACAAATGTTACAGTTTCGCTCTGGTTCAATAGTTTTAGGATTATATAGTAGGTTCACTGAAAACTCACAGTACAATAACCCATGCCGGAGTTATCCATCCTCTCTCCCCTTCTGAAATGTTAAGGGAGCCAGTCTTAAATACAGAGCCCCAGAAGATTATATTCAAAAGAACTAGCTCAGGAGCACATTCCCCAGCCTACCTTTTCTCACCATCCATTCTCTCAGCTCTCAGTCTATTTCCCTCTCCCCATTAATAAAGTGTCACCAGTCTCTCCCAACTCCTGAGACCTTCATTAACCCCATCTACTACATTAGCCCACTGACATATACACAAAGAAAACACACCCTCTTTCAGTATTCTAATGTTTTCTCAGGTTCAGCAACTCATCCCCGACCTGCAAGACCTACCATCCCACCTATACTATATTCATATTTATTCCATTGAACCAAATGTAATTCTTTCACCAGGAAGTCCTTCATCTTAACCAGTAAACCAAGCAAATCCAAGACACAGCTTCTCAATGCTAGGCACAGCTTCAGAATTCATAATTTTGCTAAAACAGGCAAGAACACTTTTCACTATCCATCCAGAAGATACTTAGGGGACAGCAAGACTAAGTTAAAGTAGATTGATATGACTAATGATTTGAAGGACAAAAACTTGGTGAGGAAACCATCACATATCCTAATAAAGGCATTATATCCCATGTTTTGTACTATAAAATAACATTAAAATTAGAGCTAGAAAAAGACCCCAGCTCTGCCACTCCTGATAGCTATAAAATGAATTCTGTTAATTCTTCCAAGTCACAGTGACTTGGCAAGCAATGTAGCAATCTCCTTAACCTCTTCAAGACCAACATGTCTGAACCTCAACAGTACTGATATATTTTAGCAGAATAATCCTTTGTTATGAGAGAGGCTGTTCTTTCCATCGAAGAATGCTTAGCAGTGTCTTTGGACTGTAAGCCCCCAGAACTGTGAGAAAAACAGACTTCTGTTGTTTAAGCCCCTCAGTCTGTAGCTTTTTGTTATGGTAGCTTTAACAAACTCAACATAGAGACTCTGAGCCCAAATCACCCAGGAAAGCTGCTCTTGGATACCTGACCCACAGAAACTATGAGATAATAAATGATTGTTGTTTTAAGCTGCTAAATCTGGGGATAATTTGTTATTCAGCAATAGGTAAGTAATACACCACCTAACTGTTTAGATTCTTTGTGATATGGTGACAAATGACTCGCCTTTCTAAATCTGTGCTATGATTAAATACCATTTTATTTTTGGCATGTGGTACAGATAATTCTTATTTGTTGTCTGAATGGTTTGTAAACAATTTCACAGTATTAATTTTTAATACATCTTATAAACCTTCAGGGGCGTGTGGGTATATTCTTGGTTCAATGTGGCTCACGTTTAAGCTAATTGTCATAGTTTGTTTCAATCTGTAGTTCCTTTTTGCAGTTAGCTTCAGGATTACAAAGAGAGCTTATCAGCAGAAGAATTGTGTATACTTGGAATGTCTTCAACTGTGACAAATAGGCATTAAAATTAAAAGCATATTGGTCATCAGTGGTTTCTCCTTGAAAATGAGATTATAATTACAGGAAACTTTACCACCAACTGATATGACCCTTTCTCCCACTGTATTCTGAGAAGACAGCTTTAAAACCAAACATGGCCAGGCTGTGGCCAAAGGACGTGTTTGATACTTAGCTTCAGAGCAGAAATTTTCTGATCTAACATGTCCATGACAAATGCAATCTGTGAGAGAGAGAGAGAGAGAGTTTGCTGGACATTACACATACATGGTGATGGGTAGAGAGAGGAGAACAGGCAAAAGCCAGAAAAATAAGCAATAAAAAAAATCTTTGCTCTGTATCAGGCATGAAGTTGTAGCTTGGACCTTCAGTGACTCCAGCAATAAGTTAATAAGCCAATAAAATACGTGTCCATTTTAGATGTTCAAAGGCCAAAACACTTGAAACAAAATGATTCACATGACCAAATTCCCCTGTATCAGCATCATACTCTCTTCCCTCAAGATGCCTTAAATATTTAGCAGAGCCATCTGTACTATTGAAAAAGTAATATCAACAAAACTCTCAAGACCACCTCCATACACAATACTGTAAATGCCATTGAATAAAATGAAATGAAAATGACCTACAGTGGGTGGCTAAAAACTACAAGCTATAATAAACTAAATAGTAGATGTTCTTTGCTTTTGTTATGAGTCAGCAGGTTTGGCAATTTGAAGATAGTCAGAAATGTTCATTAGAGATGAAATACACTTCTATCTAAAAATATGAATGTTTTCACAAATAACATTCCTATCAGAACAAGGCCTTGTTAGTCACAAAACACTCCAAAGAAAGATCTCAGGGCTCCGAAGTTTCTGGACTGGTGGCACGCTTGGATGACAGGAATACGCCAACAGGAAAATTATAGCCGTTGACTAGTGTATGTAATTCTGGGTTTGATCCTAGCCTATCACTTGGCTGAGTGACCTAGAGTTGAACTATTTTACTTCCCAAGCCTCAATCTCTTCATTTGTAGTATGTTGCAGAGGAGGAAAAATTATTTTCCCTCTGCCCTTCTGAGTTCTCTCTATAAAAGGTGGATCAGTAAGAGAAAAACAAACAGAAGTTTATTAACATCTATACCTCATTTATACATGGAGATACCTGCGGAAAAATAAGTAACTCTCCAGAGAGGCTTAGAACGCTAACATGAATACCATCTTCAGCTAAAGACAAAAGAAAGAGAGGTGGGAGGAGGCCACTTATGGGGAGGTTGCTGGGAAAAGCATGGTAAACAAGAGTGGTTTACATGGATTTAGGTCTCCTGCCTTCCCCACTGATAAAGTTCTCTTGTGGCTTGGAGTTACCCTTCTCTCCCTGGCACACAGAGGGAAACATCCTTACAAATGAAGAGTTTCTTTATAACTGTCAATTTCCCTTACAAAAGGGTAACTTCTACACAGTGTTCAGAGCTTCTCTTGTGTCTATTTCTCAAAATAATACTTATGCCCAGGAGGCATGTTTTGGCATGACATATTCTGCCCCCCATGCATGTGATACTAAAAATGTCTGCATTCTAGGGCCCCCATGAGGATTCAAGAAGCTAATACAGGTAAGCAATTCAAAACAGAGTTGGAACTCAGAAAGTGCTCAGTAAGAAATAGCCAGTATTATTTCAGAGCTCAGTATGTGGGACTACCGGCAGCAAGATCACCTGGGAGCTTGTCAGAAATATAAATTCTCTGGCTTCACTGTGGACCAGCTGAGTTGGAAACTCTGGAGACAGGACGCAGCACTCTGTCCCGGCAAGCCCTGCAGGGAAGGTTGGTACACACTGAAGTTTGAGAACCCAAGTTTATAGAACACAGAGAAAATGAGAAAATAAGTTCTAATAAACTTTATTACTAAGAATTTATGGGGTTTTTAGTGAATATTTAAATGGAGGAGAGTAAAATCATTGTACATTTTTCTAAAAAACTTGGAAAAAATAAACTCTTGCAGTGGTTTCACAACAGTAGGATTCCTGTAGGGTAATTCTTACCATGTTATTTTTGACTTTGCTAGATAAATACTTCACACCACAGAAACATGTTCCAAGAGATCTATTATCAAATGTATTCATGCATTTTGTAAAACCAAAAAAATACGGTGGAAAAACTCATTCAAAGGAGAGAACCTGCTGTGTGGTGATAATCATGAGATTTTACATTTGGACACACAGCCTATAAGTATTAAGCATTCCCATAAACAAAACTGCACAACTGTAAGATTGGAACACAGGCATACACCAAATCAGTGACAAAGCTAGGTGCAGGAGTACAACACATGGTTTCTAAGTCTGTGTGTTTTGTTGCTTGAATACGGTCAAAAAGGTGTGTACACAGGTAAAGGTAAAATTGCTATGTAGAACCAACTGAGCCAAAGTGTATATTTTTGTAGCTTCATCCTCCACACTGCTGTCACAGAGATTTTCTTAAAGGACAATTTAATCACATCACCATACAGCTTAAAAGACTTAAATGGCTCCCTTAAGCCTGGCACATGAGAGCCCTTGTAATCTGGTGCCTGCCGACCTATTACAGGGACCCGATCCTATAATCACACTTCCTCCATGGAGCCTTCCTCGACAGTCCACCACCGCCCATCCCTAGGGAGTTGGTCTCTTCTAAAGCTAAGCTTCCCAAGCACCATGTGCAAACCTCCAGTAGATTTTATTATTATTTGAGTATCTGTCTCTCAACAAGACTTTTACTTAACTTTTACTGACAGCAAGAAGCACATTTTCATTTTTGTGTTCCCAGCAGCTGGCATAAAGCCCGGCACAAAGAGATACTTAGTAAATAAAGACTTTTCATGTGTCTGAAATGTGAGATCTATGCAGGAGCTAGAGTTCAGCCCAGGAAAACACAACAATCAGCCTCTTTCCCCCCATATAAGGACCCAAATCTTTGAATTTTGAGAAAAAGCTCTGCCATTTGCAAGGTGCCAGGGTCATCCTCATTCTAGAAGACAGTCTCTAAGACAGAACATCCTATCTGTTGCCACTATCTCTTGACAGCCACTAAAACTCACTTAATCTAAGATGTTCTGACCCCCAAAGTTACCACATTATTGCTACTGGATTGAAACTCTCAATTTTTATCCCAGGCTCTAAGTCATGAGCTTTAGAGCTTCAAGACGTAAGTCAAAGCTGGAAAATAAGCTGGTGCAGCAGTTTAAAAGCAGTTGACCCCATATTTGTGGGGATACTTAGTAATCCTCCTGGCTCCAGAATCACAGTGATGATTTGCTCATCCGTCGCCCATCTCTCTCCAACTGACTTCCCTCGCAGCTTCATTACCATTGCACAACCTCTCAGACTGGCATTTTAGAATACTTCCTGTCTCCACTTGGCTCTGCTCTATGCTCCTGGTATTTTACTCTTGCTAAATCAGTCAGCCCAAAGCATTGGCCCAGAGTAGCTGGAATACCCAGCCAACTCTCTAAGCCAGTTGCTTCCCTGGAGCACCTCATGCTTAAGAGTTACAACACCTTGAATTAATGTCAAATTGTTTGAGAATATCCTATTTGTTTGGTTGCTCATGATCATTTCTGAGTCTGTTGCCATGTCTCTTAGGCCACAAAATGCATTTCCAATTTTTGGAGCAATGGATGGGACTGTATGGAATGACAATAACACCCTGCCAAGGAGCAAGTACGCAGCTCCTTGCTGTCTGCCCTGAGAATCTATTGAAAGTTCCCTGTTGCTGATTCTGAGAAGTCTAAGGTTCCTCCTTCCCTGGGAACTTCTGGAATGCTCTTTTGCAATGACCAATGGAAGCTTCAATTTTCTCATCCTTAAAGAGGGGCTAGTTCAGGCCATAGAAATAAAGCAATGTATTGACACAAGATACATACATGGTAAATAACCAATAAGTAGTAGTTATTATTGCATTAGATTTTAGAGACTGTATTAGTTTCCTCAGACTGCTATAGCCAAAAACTGGCTTAAAACTGAAGAAATGTATTGACTCACAGTTCTGAAGGCTAAAAGTCCAAAATAAAGGTATTGACAGGACCAAACTTTCTCTGATGGGTCTCGGGGAAACTCCATTCGTGTTTCTTCGAGCTTCTGGTGGTTGCCAGTCATCCTTGGTTCCTTGGCTTGTATATGTATCATTCTCATCACACAGCCATCTTCACATAATCTTCCCTCTGTGAATGTCAGTCTCTGTTTCCAAAGGTCCGCTTTTTATAAAAACATCAGTCATACTGGATTAGGGCTAAAAGGCTCATTTTAACTTTATTACCTCTATAAAGATTGTATTTCCAAATAAGGTCATATTCTGAGATAGAGGTTGGAACTACATCATGTCTTTTGAGGGGGGGACACAATTCAGTCCATAATGGAAGGGAAGGGCGGAAGACTATGCCAATACAGTATATGACCAGAGGAACTCAGGACATACCAGACGTACCACCCCAAAATATGCCACTTTGGTATACCATTATTTTGAGCTGCAGGTACTTGAAAAACACCAAATGCAGGGAGAGGCTTTCTCTGAATTGCCCTTATCTGTCTAAAGACAGACCTCCAAAAGGAAATCAATTGTCAGAAATCTCCTCTCCAGGAGTTTCACCCACAGGCAAGATTGATTTTTATCACAAGGGAGGAGATAAGTCACACCCACAAAGTTTGTCACAAACTACTATACCTCCCATCTAAGGAACCATTCATCTTTCCTAAAAATCATTTACTCTCCCCTAAGAGGCCTGTATCCCCCCTCATCATTTCCCTGTTAAGCCTGAATTTGAAACCACCTCAGGGAGTTACTCACTTTTCCCTGGGTACCTCCCCTGTATACATGAGTTTTTATACATGTTAATAAACCTTGTTTGTTTTTCTGTTGTTAATTCATCTTTTATCACTGGAGTCTTAGCTAGAGCTCAGAGAGTAGAGAAGAAATTATTTTTCCTCCCCTACAGATGCATAGCAATCCATTGTGGTAAAAATATAAAATGGTATTTTTATTTTTCTAATAACTAGCACAATTTTGTTTCACTGAACTGTCTTTTCTTGCTGGGGAGCAGGATTCCCCAATTACATTTCATTCTAGTGTTAAAATTTTTCAATTCCCCCTTGGTCATTAAAACAGACAAGCTACCACCTCAGGTTCTTGCTGTCCTCCTAGGGCACCTGCTTGGTAGGCAGACGGGAAGGAGTATGCTAGTAAGCCAGCTCTCCAGGGGAGAGAAAATCAAAAGGCCCTAATTTGTAGCGTTTGCTGGTTTCCAGTCTATTGAGGGTTCTACTAGTATTTCCACCATGGCTGACTCGAGCTACCAGTGAGCAACTGGCAGCATTCCTGAAAATGTAAACTTAGTCTCATGAGCAGGTATGACCTCTGTCTGGTATGCCACTGAAGGCATGGTCTACTTTCTCATGACTGCCTTCTCCCTTCCTCCTCTCTAATTCTCCAAGCATGCCTAACCCTCAAAACTTCAAGCAAGGGATGAGGGAGGGAGCAACATAGACTTGTTTGAGAAGCTACGAGCTGCTGGTGGCAATTTTGACACCTCTTCCTGATGCTTCTCCACCACCAACATGGCAGGCCCATCTGTCTCCTCCGCATGGCAGGTGTCCACGCACTGGAAGCACACTCGCCACCTCACTGGAGGGTCCTGAGGGCCTTCTTACACTCTGGTTTGGAAAATCCTGCGTCAGCTTGGTCCCCTTGTACTCATCTCCCCAGCACTTTCCTTGGGAAATTCAACCTACACACCTTTTGAAAATGAGATCCACACACCCATGGGAGGTATATCTGCAAGAAGGTTTTTGCCTTATTCATCTTCTGTGGCATCTGCCTAACTGAGGGAAATCCAAATATCTCTGTAAATGAAATGTGGGAAATGCAGGCGACCATGGTATTCCCTCTCCTAGTTAAGTCACGTCTCTCCTACCAGTTTCTCCTTGCCCAGGGAGCAGCAAACACTCTGCGGGTCCATAAGGAAGTAACTTGAAGACAGAGATCACTGTCAGCACCTGATCAAGTGGAGAGGAGGAAACGATGGCTCTGACATCACCAAATGTTCAGGAAAAGGAGAGGAACAAGGCCAAAGGTTTTCTCCTCCCCCAAGCGAAGAAGAGTGGGAAGGAATAATTTCCACAGTATGATGCTTTCTCGCCATTTCTGCTTTCTCCCAAAGAACATCATCTTCCTCTCTCCTGGTCCCCCCTTCAATATGGTTCACTGATAAAGACTGTGAGACTGGGCTGGCCTTTCTAACAGTCTGGCAGCAAGGATTAGGAATCTCATGACTTAAACCCAGGCCACTGGCCTTGAAGAATTCAGCAACTTTATTATCAAGGTTCTGTGTCCACTGTATTGCTACATTCTTCAGCAACCTCTGGGAATGGGAAGAGATATGAGTAATGAAAGATAATGAACATCATGAAGCAGAGCAGTTAACACCTCACAATGCTCCGTTACATTATTACGCTAGTATTGGAGGAAAAAACACCTGTTTGCAATCAAAACTGACCATAATAAATCTGCCTTCCAAGTTGCAAGAAGGAGGAGAGGAAAGGATTCACATCACTGGGAAAATAAATCTCTATGCTGCCCCTTTTCAACCGCAGAGACTGGTGGGTGAGGAGGCCTGAGAGCTAGAGCAGATGGTCTAGCAGACAAAGAGCACATTCACTTGTCTTCAGACACACTGGAAGATCCCTAGAGCAGAGCCTGAGGATACGCTCTGTTTCCATTTCTGACGGACAAGCTACAGAAGTAAAGGAGGGAACTAAGAGACAGTAGAGAAGCAAGATTGCATGGCTGAGGATTATTTTGTTTTCTTTGATTTTGCTTCCAATTTCCATATTAGATGTGTGTTCTGCTAAGAAATAAACCCCCACCTCTGTTCTCAGAAAACTGAGGGTCGGCACTGACATCTGGGATTTACTACTAATACTGGTATTATTGTTATTATTCTCCATTAAGCAACCCCAACAGCGCACAACACAGCTCCTGATAACATCCAAGGCCCAAAGGCCCCCCCCATATCTGGGCCAGCACCTTGTGAGAGGTATAATTGCCAACCCTTTACCTGTCCCAGATAAGCACTAACTTTTACTCATACTCAGGGCCATATGGTGAGAAGCTTGGAAAATGCAGCCGTTTCTTGGGGCTGACGTGTGGGTACCCAGGATCACCCGGTGCCAGTTGCTGCAAATGGCTACTCCCATTCTCCGATCCCAGTCTAACAAAGGGTGGACAGCAGGTGCCCTCAAGGTGGCTCTTCCCTTTCCAAAAGCTGTAATCTGTCACCGAGCACTGCAACTCCACGAAGCTGAGTAAAAGTGGGCCAGTGTGCACCACGGTGAGGCTCGCGGCCCCCACGGCCCGCTGACCCTCTTGGCAAGGACACGTCTCCTGCCGTGAACACCACGCAGGTCACCACCCTTTCCTCTCTGTGCAGGAAGAAAACTCAGCAGCTACAACTCTGGTCCATTACAGAGGTGAAATGTGCTTTTCTCTAAAGAGGCAGCATTAGTGTCTTTTCTAATAAACTTTTCTTATTAGAAACTCCACATCTCTTCATCTGAGAATTCTCCCACATGGCAATTTCAAGATAATTGCCACAGCTCTGTGACATTAGCAGCAAAGCCCTCAGCAGGCTGTATTTCAATTTGTGGAACTCAAATCCGCAAATATTTACCAGAGTTGCTGGAGGCGGATGTGCCTTCCGCACTGTCACAAAATGAAGTAGGAACATGAGATTTCATGGTTCATGCTTAGAAGCCACAGAGAATCAAGTATTTCACACACTCATTCCCAGAGACTCTAGCAATTTTTTGTTTTGTTCTTTTTCTTCTGCTTGTCAAACTGTCATTTCTCCAGCATTCCTCATGCATTTTCTTCAAGGTGGAATGAAAGCCTTTAACATTTGAATTCCAGGAAGGAGCCTTCTGATATACAACTCTTAACTACTTTAAGCTGTGCAAAGCAGCTATGTTAAACACATGGTGTACTGGGTTTCCTGAGGAGACAGTGCACACAATTCGTTATCAGATGTGCCTCGGTGTAGATTTACACTATATGCCTATGACTAACTTTCTTCTTGGAAGAGGACCTGCTGCTTGTCAGAAGGTGTGGTACCAGGTACTTTCAATAAAGGAGGCCTTTATTTTAGGGTCAGGCATTGTGTCAACTTGGATAGGTAACAAGGCTTTTATATCTGTTTTCTCTCTCACAAAATTCGGTTGCTCTATGATCTCTAGCTTGCTTCACCATGAATCACCATGGCATACAAGCAAGAATGCTTTCATGCACCTCACCTCTAACACAGATCCCTAGTGTCACTGGTACATTATGAGAGCAAATAATCGGAAAATGGGTGAGGGAAGGGAAAAGAGTGGGATGAGGAAGAGGTAAAGGAAGGAAACGTAACAAGACTCATCAGACATTAGGGAAGCTCTGAGTTCCCACCGCATTTTCCATTCACATCTTTCATGAAAATATGTTTGTGTGTTGAATGATTCCAAGGATTTATTGTTTAATCATGGCTAATAGTGACATTTTGGTTCTGTAAGAAAATTTCCATGTTTTTAGAGATGCATATCCAAATACAATGATGTGACATGAGATTTTCTTAAAAATACTTAACAAATTGCATTAGAATGCATTTATTGTATTAAATAAACTAATTTTGCATTACAATAAACTAATGACACTAAGGTGTTCATGTTTCACCCATCTACCAAATCCTTTCATTCTATGGTCGACATGGAGAGGGATCTCTGACAGCCGCTCACTCAGCTATCCTCTTCCTTTCTTTTTCTGCAGCTAGGAACAGCATCAGCCATTGTTCCTCTGAGGCTATTCCCAGGATCTTTACTTTGCATTAAAATAAACAGGTCACTGTACTGAGTAGGCAAAATAAATAAACACCTGCATGAGTAAAGAAATACAACACATATCTGCTCCCTGGTCCTATCAGACATCTCCACTTAAGAAGTCCCTGAGAATTCCTGCATCCACTCTTTAACTGGTCTTCTATGTGCCAAAAAGCAATGACAGTCTGACACTGGGAACACCATCTCCATGTTTTAGACCCTGGAAAAACTGTCATCCAGTTTCTGGATGACGGGGCTCAACAAAGAGGCAATTAGGAGCGATGGCCTTCGTTATGAATTGTCCGTATCTTAGAGCCCATCAAGGAGGACATGGACGCAACACTGATGTGTCCTTAGACAAAGAGATAGAAGGAAAGAGGCCTCGGGGGAGGGGTCAGAAGGGAAAGCATCTGTAGGGGGACAGTGACTCCACAGGGCTGAGCCCTGACACCTGTGACTCAAAAATTGTATGGCACCAGACAATCCCATGTCACCAGAAGATCCTGGGAAGAGCCTCAAGGGAACAATATAAGAAGGGAAAAGTAATGCCCAGAAAGAAGGAAAGAGAACTGTGGAGGCAGGCGACCCTAATCATCTCCGCATCGCCTTTGAGGTTATTTCCCCTTATCTTGAAGAATAGCACACTTTCACAGCCAAATAGTATTATGGTCCAGTCCTGTCTGATCTAAGAAATGCGACAGCTATCCCCTTCAGTTCAAACTGGTGGTATTTCTGCTGTGGTGGCTGATTATGCCTGTGTTTTATAACATACTAATCTCTTATCAAACAGTTATTTCACCACACCCTTGGTACTTTCTGCAATATAGATACACTGAGAATTTTATGAATCTTTAAACTCTGGTTCCTTTTTGTTAACAATTCCTTCTACAACTCATTTATCTCTTCTTGCATTTTACTAGAAGAAAAAGAGTAACCAAGCTGTTCCTTCAACATTTTGCTTAGAGACCTCCTCAGTTAAATACCCAGTTTCGTAACTTACAAATTATACCTTCTGCAAAACACTAGACTGAACACGAGTCAAGTTCTGTGCCACTTTACAACAAGGATGGCCTTTCTCCTTTGCCCAGTGAATATGTTCTTCATTTCTGTTTGAGACTTCATCAGAATGATCTTTACCATCCATATTTCTACCAACATTCTGTTCATGACTATTTATGTATTCTCTAAGAAAATGGGAGCTTTCTCTACAGCTCTCACCCTTCCTTCCTGAGTTCTCACCAGAATTACCTTTAACAGTCCCTTCATGGTGATCTCAGCTTTTCTAATACCTCAAAACTCTTCTTTTTCTCCCCATTACTCAGTTGCAAAGCCATTCCCACATTTTTAGATATTTGTACCATACTTTGTGATACCCATTTCTGTACTAGTCAGCTCAGGCTGCCAGAACAAGACATCACAGACTGGGTGCTTTAAACAACACATATTTATTTTCTCACACAGATGTGATGTCTGGTAACAGCCTTCTTCCAGGCTTGCAGATCACTGCCTTCTCACTGTTTCCTCATGTGATAGAAGCTCTGGGGTCTCTTCCTCCTCTTATAAGGGCACAGACCCCATCATGGGGCCCTACTCTCATGATCCCATCTGTATCTAGTTACTTTCCAAAGACTCTACTCCTAATCCCATCACATTAGGGATTACAGCTTCAACATAGGAATTTGTGGGGACACAAGCTTTCAGCCCATAACATTACCTTAACATAATTTAGTTTATCCTGACTGATAAAAAATCTATACCACTAAGGGAAGACAACCTTAGGAATAAGCCAACATGGTGGACAGCAAAGTGGAAAAAATAAACAGGGTTTTTGATATCACTGAATCCCTGGATCAACCTTCATATGAAGGCCACTTTCTAGTTTATAAGAACAAAGTTCCCTTATAATTTAAGCCCTTTTGAATCAAAGCCACTTTAACTGATAAAGTGATCACATTCGGGATTATGCTCCCCTCTCCAACAATGGCCATATCTGAATGGAATGAGAAGGCATCAGACCTTTGAACGAACAATATGTAGGCGGAGTGGTAGTCTGTGAAGTAGCCGGATACCAAAGCTCTATCTAATAGGGACACCATATCCAGGGAAGCGACTGACCAGAATCCATCCATTTGGCTTCACGACCTTCAATAAGTCTACTGATACCTGCAAGAGTAGTTGATTTAGAAGCAGAGGAGAAATACACATTGTGGAATCAATTTCATAATGCATGGGATACAGTCACGTTAGTTTTCTATCGCAGAACTAAAAGGCCGTTTTTCTTCCCCACTATGACATGAGTTAGAAACAGGAAAACCTGCGAGTCCACTCACAGCCCCACTCCATCATATTGTGAGCGCCTGCCATCACCATGTTAGTAACACCAGGCTTCTTTGGGAGGAAAGCCCACAATGGAGGAGCAACTGCAGAGAAAGTAACAGGCTTGTGTCTGTCACTAAGGGGTTACAAGACAACTGGCTAGCGACAAGCAATATCCTCACTTGCCAGTCAGTTCCAAAATGCAAATTGATCTGAGCAGCCCAGCTGTAAGCATGTTCCTGTTTTTCTGTGATGCTGGCTTTGGGTGGAGATCACTAACTTCCTTATTTCCACATGGGTCCTTTCAATAAAACTCTTAAATACAGTGACTCCCTTCTTTGAAAACTCAACACTATTTTCAATAAATACCCAATTTTTCCAATTAGGCTTCTCAAAAAGAGTCTATCTTCCTTCAAACAGATTTTACTTTTATGTCTTAAGTGTAAGAAATGAGTCTTTTCTCCCAGAGGAACATTAAGTCACACTGAGCGTCGCCTGTGTGATCATAGTTGTTGCATCATTTCTGTCCACCAGATGGCGGAGTTGCAGGTTCACACGCCCAGAACCCAACAAAACTTAATCTTATACCGAATGACATCAACAGCTGCCTCACAGAGACACCGTTTAAACAACTACCATCTCTGTAGCTGATCTGCTGGACACTTAACAACTGTCTCAGAGGGTTTTCTCAAGTGTAAGATACTGAGTTCGGGATGCAATGGTGTTCTCTTAAAATCTAGCAGGAAGAGGATCATACACCATGATCAAGTGGGATTCATCCCAGGGATGCAAGGATGGTAGGTACAACATTCGAAAATCCATCAACATCATCCACCACATCAACAAAAAGAAGAACAAAAACCACATGATCATCTCCATAGATGCTGAAAAAGCATTTGACAAAATTCAGCATCCATTCCTGATTAAAACTCTCAACAAAATGGGTATAGACGGCAAGTACCTCAACATCATAAAGGCCATATATGACAAACCCACAGCTAACATTATACTTAACAGCAAGAAGCTGAAGGCTTTTCATCTAAGATCGGGAACAAGACAGGGATGCCCACTCTCTCCACTGTTATTCAACTGTTATAGTACTGGAGGTCCTAGCCACGGTAATCAGAAAAAACAAAGACATACAAGGCATCCAGATTGGTAACGAAGAAGTCAAATTGTCACTATTTGCAGATGACATGATATTGTACATAAAAAACCCCAAAGACTCCACTCCAAAACTACTAGAACTAATATCTGAATTCAGCAAAGTTGCAGGTTACAAAATTAACAAACAGAAATTGGTTGCTTTCCTATACACTAACGATGAACTAACAGAAAGAGAAATCAGAAATACAATTCCATTCACAATTGCATCAAAAAGAATAAAATACCTAGGAATAAACCTAACGAAGGAAGTGAAAGACCTGTACTCTGAAAACTACAAGACACTCCTAAGAGAAATTAAAGAGGACACTAACAAATGGAAATGCATCCCATGCTCTTGGCTAGGAAGAATAAATATTGTCAAAAAGGCTATACTACCTAAAGCAATCTACAGATTCAACGCAATCCCTATCAAAATACCAACAGCTTTCTTCAGTGAACTCAAACAAATAATTCTACAATTCATATGGAACCACAAAAGACCCCAAATAGCCAAAGCAATCCTGAGAAGAAGGAATAAAACAGGGGGAATTACGCTCCCTGACTTCAAGCTCTACTACAAAGCCACAGTAATCAAGACAATTTGGTATTGGCACAAAAACAGACCCACAGACCAGTGGAACAGAATAGAAAATCCAAACATTAACCCAAACATATACAGTCAATTAATATTTGATAAAGGAGCCTTGGATATACAATGGGGAGATGACAGCCTCTTCAGCAGCTGGTGTTGGAAAAACTGGACAGCTACATGTAAGAGAATGAAACTGGACTACTGTCTAGCCCCATACACAAAGGTAAATTCAAGGTGGATCAAAGACCTGAATGTAAGTCATGAAACCATAAAACTCTTAGAAAAAAACATAGGCAAAAATCTCTTGGACATAAACATGAGGGACTTCTTCATGAACATATCTCCCCGGGCAAGGGAAACAAAAGCAAAAATGATCAAGTGGGAACATATCAAGCTGAAAGGCTTCTGTACAGCAAAGGACACCATCAGTAGAACATAAAGACATCCTACAGTGTGGGAGAATATATTCATAAATGACATATCTGATAAGGGGTTGACATCCAAAATATATAAAGAACTCACGCACCTTAACAAACAAAAAGCAAATAATCCAATTAAGAAATGGGCAGAGGACATGAATAGACACTTCTCCAAAGAAGAAATTCAGATGGCCAACAGGCACATGAAATGATGCTCCACATCGCTAATCATCAGAGAAATGCAGATTAAAACCACAATGAGATATCACCTCACACCAGTGAGGATGGCCAACATCCAAAACACAAACAACAACAAATGTTGGCGAGGATGTGGAGAAAAGGGAACCCTCGTACACTGCTGGTGGGACTGCAAATTAGTTCAACCATTGTGGAAAGCAGTATGGAGGTTCCTCAAAAAACTCAAAATAGAAATACCATTTGACCCAGGAATTCCACTCCTAGGAATTTACCCTAAGAATGCAGCAGCCCAGTTTGAAAAGGACAGATGCACCCCTATGTTTATTGCAGCACTATTTACAATAGCCAAGAAATGGAAGCAACCTAAGTGTCCATCAGTAGATGAATGGATAAAGAAGATGTGGTACATATACACAATGGAATATTATTCAGCCATAAGAAGAAAACAAATCCTACCATTTGCAACAACATGGATGGAGCTAGAGGGCATTATGCTCAGTGAAATAAGCCAAGCTGAAAAAGACAAGTATCAGATGATTTCACTCATATGTGGAGTATAAAAACAAAGAAAAAAACCGAAGGAACAAAACAGCAGCAGACTCACAGAACCCAAGAACGGACTAATAGTTACCAAAGGGAAAGGGATTGGGGAAGATGGGTAGGAAGGGAGGGATAAGAGGGAAAAAGGGGCATTACGATTAGCAGATGTAATGTTGGGGGGGCTTGGGGAGGGCTGTACAACTCAAAGAAGACAAGTAGTGATTCTATAGCATCTCACTACGCTGATGGACAGTGACTGTAATGGAGTTGGTGGGGGGGACCTGATGAAGGCGGTAGTTTAATAACCATAATATTGCACATGTAATTGTAGAATAATGATACCAAAATAAAAATTTTTTTTAAAAAGTAAAATCTAGTAGGAAAGATGACCATTTAGCAAATCATCATACTCCGATTTGTGCTACCAATGGAAACCAAGGCACCTGCTTGCTAAGGCCACACATGACCAAGCCCAAGGGTGGAATCCAGTGGAGCAAAACAGCTAAATTATGGCTGTGGGAGAGGAAGTATTCTACCAAATACAAAGAATAGCAGGTAAGAAGGCACTGAGGTTGGAAGGATTATAGCACTTTGGAAAGACCAAGAAAAAGAGAAGCCAAGGCGTTGAAACAGGGTAAAAGCAAAGAAAGGGGGGGAACCGAGAGACTGCACTGATAAGTCCTTGGCTCCTATGACCATCTATATATCCAAGGATCCCTGAATTCATGCCCAAGTCACCTTCCCTTCCAAGTTCCACATATATGTCCCTACTTGATATATTCACTCAGTTGTTTCAAAGACACCCTCAACTACATGCACCACACTGAATTCATGTTCCTCTCTGATTGCCTGTTCCCTGAATATCAATGAATGGGAACAACCATACATACCATTGCAAAATTCAGAAAACTGCAGGATCTTTGAATCCTCCTTCACACTTAGCCGCACAGACAATCTATAACCAAATTCTGTTCATTTTATTCAGTAAATCTGGCAGCATTTTTCCAGATCAGTGATTTTCCAAGGGTGGTATCCAAACTAGCAAGATTAGCATCTCCAGGGAACTTGTCAGAAATGCAAATCCATAGGTCCCACCCCAGACCTACTGAATCAAGGGGGCCTAGAAATCTGCATTTTGAAAAGCCCTTCAGGGGAATGGAAGTTCCTTACAGTTTGAAAACCATCCTAGACCCAGAACCACCTGCGACTATCGTGAACCTACTGCATCATTTCCTATTAGGCTAATGTAGTAACTTTTCAATTTCTCTTCCCCACCTCCACTAAAGCCCCTTCTAGGGTGAATCTCAATGCCGGCACATGTTATAATCTACTGGGCTCCACTCTAAACCAAGTAAAATCAGGTCTTTGGGGGTGGGGCTCAGACTTTGACATTGTCTGAAAGCTGCACTTGAAAGGCAGCGACTGAGAACTACTAGTCAACTCTCATCCATTCTACTATGCAGACACACTGATTTTTTTTAAATGCACGTCTGGTTTTGCACGTCTCCTAGTTAAAACTAGCCTGAGACCAAGCACACATTCCTAACACCTATGAAGCAGGCAAGTGACTGCGCTGCTCTACGTAAAGCCTCAGCCCTTGGGTTTTCTGCCGCACTGGGTATCTTCAGTCCATGGCAGTCTCCATGCTTCCACTGGCTTCCAAGGTTTGCACATGCCACTTGCTCTCTTGGTCCAAGTTGCTCCTTCTCACCTCTTTTGCCTCGTAATCCTCCTAGTAATTAATTTGTACATCTCAGTCCATTTTCCCTTCCCCAGGGAAGTCTTGCCCAACTTTCTTTATAATGGGAAGGCTGGGGTGGCTGGGGCAGCTGGGGAAGGTGCAGATATCCCAGTTTGTCCAGGAAGTCCTGATTTATAGACATAGGGCTTATGGATTTATGGATTTATAATGTTATATTTACAGTTGACCCTTGAACAACATGGAACACCATGTGCAGGTTCACTTACATGCAGATTTTTTTCAATAAGGATATTAGAAAATATTTGGGAGATATGGGACAATTTGAAAACCATTTTCTTTTCTCTAGCTTACTTTATTGTAAGAATACCTTACATAATGCATATAACATACAAAATATGTATTAATTGACTTTATGTTACCAGTAAGGCTTCCAGTCAATGGTGAGCTATTCAGTTAGGTTTGAGAGGGAGTCAAAAGTTATACGTGCATTTCTGACTGTGAAAGAGGACAGCATCCCTAACCCCTGCATTGTTTAAGGGTCAGCTGTACTTGCGGTTAGTGAATCATGGCCATCTTCTTCCCTGGATTATAAACTACAAGACCTTGACCCCACAAGACCCACTAACAAATATGAGAGTGAATGCCAGAAGGACTGAACAACTTTTTCAGGCAGGCACTTATTAGTGTTCCATTTATGTAAGAGGGAACTGAATCTACAGAGTCTAAGCATCTTGCCCAGAGCACACGGCTAGTAAATGGTGGGTCAGGGATCTTCCAGCATCATAACCACCAAGCTGTGGTTGAGGAGAGATTTCCACTGCCTGATTCAGGGCCTGAGTTTCCACAGCAGCCCAGGATTAAGCTTTGCTTGGTCCTTTCTTAGAACAGAGCTCAGCTTGAACGTACACCATTATTTCCTTTCCATTGAAATTGCAATCTGCTCCAAGGAAATGAAGCTTACGGCTCTCAGGGTATAAAGGGCAAATGGGTGGGAGAAGCCAGGGATCAAACCATCAAGTACACTTGTTACAGAATTTTTCATGAGCTGAATTCAAATGTCCTCAGTGGGGCAACCCCCCTTTGGATCTAAAAGAGTGAGAACAAAGGGTGAGGGGAAAGGCAGCTGTCGGAGCAGAATCCGGAGGTCAGGCCTGGGGACATGGAGTGGATGCAGCCGAGGGCCGAGACGAGGTCACAAAAGAAGGGAGAGCAGCAGAAGCAAAGAAGCCGTTTCTCCCTCAGCACGGAATTAGGGGGAAACACTCAATTCCCTGTAGTTCACCAACGGGTCTCCCCCACTCATCCCAGCTGCCCTTCCTCCTGGAGTTTCAACTTTGCTTCTTCCATTCTCATTTTCCTCGTATGCAAAATGAGGAAGTGCAGCTTAGAGGACCCTGAAGGATACTCTCAACTCTAAAATTCTATGGTTTTGTGCCCCACCGCCAATGCTGTCAGGATTGACTCAGGACAAATAGCAACATGCATGGATACTGGCGGAATTCCCTTCTCAAAGTCAGAAAAAGGATGGCTCGTTTATGCTACTCCTTAACCCCTAATGTGTCTGATTCCTGAAGAAAGCGCTTCAGGTCCAGTCCACGCTGCTTTGAAGTCTGAACTGAACCATGAAGTCCAAAGTAAAATGAATCCAAAGCAGAGTGAATGCCACTAATATACTAAACCCCAAAATTGAGGTAAACCAAACTATATTATAGAAACAAACATTCAGCAGAAAAATTTGGTAGCAGTACTTTTTTATTTTTTAGTAATTTCATTTGGTTGCATTAGAATGAATCATGTATAATTTTAGACAATTATATCAGAATAAAAGACACTGGAGTACACATTCATGAAACACAATGCATTTAATAGTTGGATTAAAACATTGTTACAAAGTTTATGTCAGCAGAGTAGCTATGAAGCAGGACTAGCTAGAAAATGTAGATGAATGAGTGATGTGCCTTGGTTTGTGCTGTTTACTTTGTCCGGAATGTTCCTCCCCCAAATTCCAGCTACAGAAATCTTGCCGTTTCTTCGATACTATCACCAACCTGGAAAGCAGTCTTAAAACATGGCCCCCAGATTCTTTGACCTTCCTCCTATTGAAACGTGGTCTATGTATCCTCTCCTTAACGTTATAACTCCTTGATGAATAGAACATGGCAGAAGGGACACTGTGCCAATTTCCAGATTTAGGCTTTAAGAAACTGGCAGCCTCTCCTTCTGCCTTGGAACCTGGCCACCATGTTATGAAGAAGCCAGACAGCCACATGTTGGAGCCATGTGTAGGTGGTCCAGCTGATGGTCACAGCTGAGGTCTCGCTCTACAGCCAGCATCAACCGGCAGGCGGATGAGTGATCAATCTTTCAGATGATTCCGGCCCCCAGTTTTTGAGCTACCCCAGCTGACACCACCCGGTGTAGACATTAGTTGTTCCCAGGCAGCCCCTATCCAAATTTCAGCTTTGAGAGCAAATGAGATGATTATTGTTTGGTCCTCAGCCCCTAAGTTTGGGGTGGTTTGTTATGCAGCAATAGGTAACAAGAACAGAAGTCTTCCTTAAATCTTCAGACCACCGCCGGAACCATGACTACCATCAGTATGATAGTCATGAGGACGCTTCACGCTTATTCTCACTCTCTCCACCTCCTGGGTGTAAGATAAAAATGCACCTCCCACCTGCTTTGAATTTAGGTATGATCTTGATAGATTACGGCCACTGGAACATGACTGGAAAGGATATGTGCCAATTCTGGACAGAAGCTTTAAAATCACCAAGTTCCCTTCCCCTGTGACAGTGGGGGCCGAAGCCCACATGGAAATGAATCTTCCATCAGCCAGACTCCCTGATGGGACTGGGAGAAGCTGGGCCACCTCGCTCAACTCCAACTGGAGCATGAGGGAGAAATAATTATGTGTTGGGTCAAACCACCAACATTTAAAAAAATTATTTGTCACCACAGCCCATGACCAGGTTTTTCAGTGCAGCAGTACTGACATTTTGGGCTAGGCCATTCTTTTGGGGGCAGATTGTCCCATGTATTGTGGAATACTCAGCAGCAGCCCTGGCCTCCATCCCCAGGTGCCAGTAGCACTACCAGCCCCGGAAGAGACGATCAAAAATGTCTCCATACTTGGCCAAAGGTCCCTTGGAGGACCCCAGTTGAGAATCTAAACTACTCCAATTAATGCAACCACCACCATGGAGAATGAGTTTCTTCTTCTTCACTCTCTGAAAGCCTTCATAGATACTCCTCTGTAGCACACATATCATTTGCCACATTGACGTCCAGTTAGTCCCTTGGACTCTTGTCACCCTGAAAACTGTGGGGGCAGGTGGAAAAGTAGGGCAGATGCACTTGAGATTTCCATTTGGGAGGTACCAAGTGAAGGGGCTGGAACTCACACTCTCCCAGCAAGTCGACCCACTTAAGGTCCACCGCAAACACAGACTGTACAACAGTACCTAACTAAGGATAGTTAGATACACCCAGGCATAATTGGTGACTGACATCCACCCCACTCTGCTCACTCTGCTACTTTTTCACACAGAAGGAGGTTTTTCTCATTCATCTTTCTGAAGAGGAACCTTTTTAAAATCTTCATACCAAGCCCAGAGGCTGCCCTGACCCAGACTGTGGGGGAATCTAGGAAACATCCACACAGAACAGGACTAAGAAATCGAAGCTCACCTACCTGATGTTGACACAGGGATTCCCTTGGTCTTGAGTCTTGGAAAGAGATGGAAAGTTAGTTCAAGTCACTAGACAAGAGTGAGTAAAAGAAACTCAAGACTATCTAGTTGGAAATGAAAACAGAGGAAAAGTTAATCCTGCTTCCTACTCCTTATCCCTAATATTTCCCTCCCAGAGCCAGCCACTGTCATTAGTTTCTTTTACGGCCTTCCAGAGGAATGCATTTACAATGATATGTATATATTACACAGGACTCCCTTTCTTTTTAAAACACCAGTGTTAGCATACTTTACACATTGTTTTGCATCCTCTTTTTGAACCTAAACATACATCTTAAACAGCTGCCTTATCATTACATGCCTCATTATTTTAAAGTCACAGGTTTTATTTTATCAGTAGACATACAATTAGTTCCTTATTGATGGGCATTTAAGTTGTCTCTAAGATTTTTCTATTATGATTATTACTTAAATAAATAACTTGGGACACTAAAAAAAAAAAGAATGTCTAATCATGAAAACTTTGGCAGAATTCAATAAAATTAGTTATTTATCAACTGGCATCTGCATTAAATGACCCCAAACCCCCAAGACCTAATGTATGGGCCTGTGAAACTCTCTAATCTATGCAAATTGAGCACCAATTGGAACAGTTTATTAAAGTTTCCATATAAAACGCCAACTAAACTGTATACATTAGTGCATGTCGAAATCAGCCCTTGTGTAAATTGTTTCCAAAAGCACACAGCCAGTAGGAATCACTGCAATTGCTGTTTATGAAATTTCCCTCTGGTTCTACTCAAGCAGTCCTTCTTGATGTGCTAAATTAGCTCCCAAAGTCAAACAGTTCAGGGTGGTGGCATGGTCAGTGGGAATCCAACATCGACATGGGCCACCCCAGGGTATGTAATGCTTCCTTCTACCATCCACCTATGCCCCAACCACTCTACACCCGCCTCCTCATCCCTACACAATAGAAATCCTAATGCTTATGGTTTAATTGTATCAAACTGTCAAATCATCACCCTGTTCCAGCCTGAGAGCAGACCAACCTGACCCAGTAACATCTCCACTGACATCTTTCCCAAGAAGTTGCCATATGCCCTGTCCATGTCATCCTTTTCTATTTCCATCAGTCCTGATACAGAGAAACTCTTTATCTTGAGGACTTCCATGCCTTAGAAAAATACAGTTAATCCTTGCTATCATTTTTCTCCTTCTCTTTTCTTGTATTTTCTTCTCTTTTCTTCTTTTGCTTCCTCTCTTTATGATGACTGTCAATTCAGAAATAGCCCCAGTCATGACTGCTTGGCATTAGAAAAATCCTAATAATACTCCTCTATCAAGAAAAATAAAAACTACAATGTTTAAATTGAAATGCATGTGATGAGGACTAGTATAGTGAAATTCCCATTAGTCCCTTTTTAAAATGCTACTTACCTTTACAGAAACCTGCCTTCCTCAAGAAGCAATATTAATGATAGTCTATTACTTATTAATAATGCTCTGCAGCAATATCATTTTGTCACTTCTCACAGAAAATTAGCAACATTATGCTTCCTTCATGTAGCCTCCTTAGCTTGGAATGTCCTGCCCTCAAATTTTTGCCTTTGAAAACCTCTTTATCTTTGAAGCCCTTGAAAAATGAATTGTTCCTTCCCTTAAACCTCTACATCAAATTGTGTTTACTGCTGCTTAATACCTATTTCGTTTTGTCTTGCATTATTTCTACCTGTGTCTCCTCTTCAAGCCTCCTTGAGAGACCAAGCCATGTTACCATTTGTAAAGATTCCTGCCAGGAGCACATCTGGCTGGCACATGGTAAACGCACACGAAATGTGTACTGAAATGAAATAGGTTTCTGCAGGTTGGATCAAGAATCTAAAGACCACTCACAAAGTTATATCCCTGCAAAAAAGAAAAAGCATTGTTTTACAAACAATTGAGTTATTGGTTTATAGGCTATAAGCTATAAGCCTATTTTATTCCATAATAATTTCAGAGAGCCTATACATACATCTATATTTTTTGTAATGACATATTATGTAAACTAAAGTCACGATTGAAGATCACTATCAAGGAGGAAGGAAGAGCCCAGATATGTGGGCCATAGTATCTTATATAGCCACAAAAGTTGGGCTACAAGTTTGGCTCTGAGCTTCCTGGCAGCCAAATACAAAGGAAAATATGTTCAATTACATGGTTCTCACTGTCCAAGAGAAAACATGCTCTTGCTTGGGGGAAGCAAAATTTTCCTGGCACTTACTTCTGAAACAAAAGCTTTCTATAAGATTTCTCACAGGGGATGTTGAATAGGCAAACAATCGACTCTCAGTTGGAATTTTGGTGCATAATTTGTTATTGGGACTGTGAATGAAGGGTTATATGGCAAGAGGCAGAGCCAAAGAGGTTAGTTAAAGTAGTGAAGTTATTTATCTGCTCTTAAATAACAAATATTATTAGAGCATGTCTAATAAATAAAATCCATACAAAGCTTAACATAGCATCCTAGAAGTAAGCAGGTAAAATTATTTTGTTATTATTTCGTCTGTTTGTAATAACAATGAAGACATTTATGTTTCTGCTCTATAGAAATTATGAATGAGCAATTATAGAACACTGACTGAATACTTCTGAAGTTTAGCATGGATTTAATGGGTTGAATACTGAAAAGGGGTACTGAATAACTTACACTTAATCACTAAACCATGGAGATATTAAAACAGAAATAAATTAAAATTATTTCCCTCCTAAAAATCTAATATGAAATACTCAAGACTTTTAAAGTCAAGGGTTTTATTAAATTTAATTTTCCCCCTATACATTGAGGTAGCAATTCCAGAATATTAGAAATTAGGCAAGTTAGCATACAACTAGAGAAGGCAGAGACCAAGAAGAAGGAGGAAAGAGGGATTAAAATAAACTAGTCAACCTCTTGGAAAACTTCCAGATGCTATTTGGGTCCCACTGTCAGAAGTCAATTAGCCCTTGGATATTAATTAAGCCCCCAGTTAAAATACAGGCTGTCTATCCAAGCCAAGATAAACTGTGCTTTAAATTTAGTTTTAAACATTTAGGGGAAAAAAAAAAAACAAGCAAACCCAGATGTATAGCTAGAACATTAAATCATAGCACGGTTTTCTAAATGTGTTCTTCTTAGAGTTTGCCAACTTTTCCAAATTCTTGTATGTTTGTTATTAAAGTATAAGATACCATCATTTCCTTCTAAAGTTATTCAACATGAAAATCAATAGTACTGGTTTGCTAATTCTGTCTTCTGCCAATCATCTCCAAAACATTCTCTTAAACCTGAGGGGAAAAACGATTCAGCCTTATTTACACTGCTGTGGAGCATAAGAATATAAAATGTGGTCTGTTCTCCCCCAAAATAGTTTACTAATAAAAATAACTAGACTTTTGAGTCAGTCCCCATTATTAAGTTTATTAAAACAGTTCTTTGCTGTCACTCAGGCATGAATGGAGATGAGAAGGCAAATAAACTGCTAAGCAAAATATATCAAGAATATATTTGAAATGTGAGCAGAATTGGAAATTGAGCTGCACTGGTACTTCTTGCAAGGTCACTACGGTGAAACTGCAACTCTTTCAGTAATTCAGCAGACCCCAGAGTACTCAAAGCTAGTAGCTCTAATCAGTGGCAACCCATTTAGAAAGGAGAATAAAAGATATAAATGATCCAGTGCATCTCAATATGCCAGTTAGGATACTGCAGTCCCAGTTAGGGTACACCCCCATGAGCCAGCCATTGGGCATGGATATACCCTAATATTTATTCATGGAATAGTCTTGTGAAGGTTGACATTGAAGGAACAATCTGGGAAGCTAAATGTAACTGGAAAAAAACAATAACTGAAGACCTCTAAATTAAGTTTTCCTTGTAAGCCTTCTAGCTCCCTTTCTTCTATTTGACAATAATGCATCAATCCAAGTTTATGCATTTTGAACTCCGAAATTCTAATCCTTCACCAATTATTATGCATTATTTATGAGGCTAAAGATATTGAAATAAATCCATTCTTCAAATGTAGTCTAAAAGAGCATGAAAATTATTTTGAAGTTAGGATCATATTGTTGTACAGAGTGATCAGATATTGCTCAGCGACCCCGACTTTCTGCATGGGTAAAAAGAGGCAGAATCACCAAGAGATGCTTGCCACCCTGAAATTTCTGGCAGAGTGGCACGGGGGCATTTCTGGTTTGGCCTGCATATCATCCAATCCTGAATAAGATTATAGTTTTGAAGAGGTGCCATGTTATCCGGAGATCCATGTTCAAACATCTCCCTCATCCTCGCTTCACTTTGAAGAGATATAGTTTAATGTTAAGTGAAACTTTCCAAGGCCACTAGATGTTTGCATTTCTGTATCTGAAAGTTTAAGCTTGAAGTAGACCACCAGCAGGGATTTACCAGAAATAAACAGTGCAAGGTCAGATAGTGCAAAACCTGTAGCTAAGTTGAATCCCCGTGCTCGCTTGGTCAGTTACCACGAATGTTGTTAAGGAAACGAGAAGGGTGTGTGTAATAAAACTGCTGGTTGAGAAAGATATGAGCGAGGCTGCACAGTGAGCTGATAGTGTGGTTGCTGGGAAAGAACTAAGACAAATTCCCAAGCAAAGAAATAAGGAAAAGTAGACCAGAAAATACAGTGACGAACTACATAGTATTCTAGGTTGATGCTTCCTTCTTTAACTTTAGGGTGCATCAGAATTACATGCGGTACTTGATAAACTACAGATTTCTGGACCCCACCCCAAAGAAACAGATTCAAAAGGCCTGAGCATTACACCAAGATGCAGGTCATGCTGATTCGGCTGGTTCAGGGGCCACACTTTTTAAAGTAGCCTGGGACAAATCTGAGTTTGAACCCTTGCTCTTATGTATCTCCGTAAGAGTGTAGTGAAGATTAAATGAAATAAAAAATTTCAAATACCTAAGACACAGTATAAACTTTCATAGATACTTCTGTTTCTATTCTATCTGAAGGCAGAAGTAGGAGAAATAGAACCATGACCCAGGAGGGGCTCCAGCAACAAGGATAGGGGCTATGTGCCTAGAAGCTAGAGCGGGTTTCTCAATCCTGGGTGGGCATCAGAATGAACTGGTCAGAAGTGGAGATCACTGTCATGCAGAAGTGAGATTTCTGGGTCCTACCCTCAAGACAGAGGACAGAGCAGAGTCAGTGGGACTGCCATGGAGGCTGGGTGATCTTGAGGCCAGCCAGAGCTGAGTCCAGTGACAGACAGAAATGAAAGTGTCACTTCCAAAGCAGAGCCCTGGACCACAGAGACCAAGCAGGTGACACTGGGAACTGGAAGACAACGTTGTAAATTCAAGTGCAGTCACAGTTAGGAGAAACCAAAGAAAGCGGCCTGCAGAGAAGAAAGGGGAGTGGTGAAAGGATCAGTCTGAGGATCTGCTTGGGTTACCAAACTTTAACCGAACTTTAAAAAAGGCAGATGAACAGATTACAGATAATGCCTGAATATACAAATGATTACAGTCATTTCCTCTGGAGAAAGGCACAGCTCTGTAATCAAGCCAATTATGTTGATTTTTCAAAGTGAACAAGGTAGAACAAAGAAGTGAAAAGGAACTGGGAAATTCCAGAAGGCTTAGATCCCTGAACAGCAGTTCCCAACTCAGGTCTACTCTCACAAGATCTATCCCAGCGGTGGAAAGTGGAAAATTATCCACCAACCAACATCAACAGGAACTATGACAGGAATTTTCTATTCTGGGACACTTCACTCATTCTGTTCTTTCCCAAGGCCCTCAGGCCCCACTGAAGCGTGTTTCTCAGAATGCTAGGCTTAGAGAAAGGCTGAGGGTGATGCAGTCTCAATGATAAGTATGAAATATGACATGTGTTACAACTCATCCTTGACTATGCCCAAGGCACATTAGCATATTTAATACTTTAAGAAAGCTCCCTTGTTGGAAATCCTTACTTCAATAAACGATTTTGTAGCATCCCTCCTGTTGCTAATTCCTGGGAACACACCATAGCAAACACTACCCCATGGCAGAGTCTGTGGTGGCCACACCCTCTGCCTGCCTCACGGCCAACATCTAGAACTAAAAGCTTCACTCCCTCAGCGCAGAGTTGTTCAGACTCAACACACTTCCTGTTTGAAAGAAAACTTCTCTTGGCTATGAGATTCACCACCTGCCAAAGGGGGATAAGACATTGCTTTCATCACTGGAGTGGTTAATAAGTAGACCGTATATTTGATAACACAGACATACTTACATGGGATTCTCTACCCCCCTGTAAGTAGAGCAGAACACACATGCACACACAACAAGGAGCAGGATGGAGAGAAATTATTAGCGGTAAAGAGAAAATGACATGGTGAAAGTCCCTGAAAAGGGAAAAAAAAAAATCACAAGAAGTGAAGATGAAAACACAGCGTGCTGGCTGGGGGAAGGTCCGTAACTTGGTTAGTTTGTTTTCCAGCAAGCCAATACTCTCCTCCCTTGAAATTCCAGCTTGTAATTATATTTATAGCTGCTCAAACACAATATGCCAGATGCTAAAAAAATCCACCTTACTCATTGTTCCTGGTGAACCAGTTTTGCAAGAGTTAACCTAATCCCTTGCATCAAGCTGAAAAGGGTTTGCCAAAAGCTTTAGCAAGAAGAGTCAAGCTCTTTGCCTAAAGGTTAGCTGACCTCAATCAGGCTCCTAGAGAAACTGAAGCAGTATTTATTTGCAGGCCGAACTGTTTTTGATCTAACTAGAGATGCAGGCATCATAGAGTGTCCTGGCCAGTAGCCGTGCTGATGGATCCTTCTTTCTTTCCTACAATCACAGTGAGTGCCAGGAGACTTTTTGGCTTCTTGTTGCTTTGCTCCACCCATCCCGTGGTCCCCAGCACAACAGTCTGCTAAGTGGGAGTTTCTGAGTCAGTTGTGCCAGCCTTTCATATCAACTCCCACAGTGATTAAAGAATTTTGAAGCAATTAATCTAAACATGCCTCCCCTGGGTAGTGAGCTGCCTGAGAGCAGAAACAGTGGTGGCTCCAGAATTTCTAAGAGGAGGGGCAAGGGACAGAGTACGGGAAAAGCAGCAGTTGGACTCCAGGACTTGACTTGAAATGATGGGTACACAGTAAGACATATTATGTATCCTTAGATTACATGCTACAGGTCAATGAAAAAAACAAATTTTTCTGAGAATCGTTTTGAAAAGACTGAAAAAATGCCATATTACAAAATAAGAATGCCAAGGCTGTTGAATGCAACATGTTCTAGGAGATAGAAGTTAGGGGCACAGGGAGAGGCGGGCAAAGTCCAGCACCCCAACCCTTGGTGCTGGGCAGGAAATAGAACTGATTCACCTGGACACCCGAGCTCTGAGCACAGTAAACAGGACCAGTGGGAGTTCTGTACATGTTTGTTGATTGATGCAAGGGAGCCCTCGGCATCTGAAGGAGAGGAGGAAGGGAAGATCAGAGAAGACAGAGGAGGGAAGAGGTAGAAAATAAAGAAGAGGGTCTAGAGAAAGAAGTCAAGAGAGGAAAGAGAAGAGAGCAGGAAGGGAGAAGAAAACAGAGGAGAGGAAAAATCATGACACATGTGGCATATAAACAGATTATCCAAGGCACAGGGCTCCTCAGAGTTCAAGTGTATTTTCACCCTCTTGGCCAATCGCTACAGTTGTCGGAGCTTACCATGCTCACCCAGTTCTCGTTCTATGAACTTGGCCTTGTTCTTGCACCTGAGCTACTTTCTAGAAGAGATTTCATACCGCTTGCTGTTGTATCTCAGCGGAGATTCTGCCACAGGGCTCCTGCTCAAGTGGTGCTATCTCCTTAGGCTCAAAGGAACCCTGCTTTGCTTCCACAGACTCTACCACCAAAAAAACTTTCCTGGGTACCTTGCCCTGGCGAGTTCTTCCTGTCCTTCCCAACACTTGGTTAGCTGATGGGAAGATATGTGTGAATCCAGTTTGAATCACCCCAGCTCCCTGGCCAGGCTCACTGATACAGTCAGAAACTAATGCTTTTCAGCTCTGTCATTTCCACTGTAGAGAAGAAAAATGTCACAAGCCCTGGATGGTGAAGTAACAAGATGAGCAATGCGGGAGCCAGAGAGAGAGAGACCCAGACAAGGACACAAGGACACCCTAAAGGCTGCTGTCAGCCCACATCCTTCTGGCATAAAGCTCTTTTGTTTCAGTTAGAATTGCCTTTTGAGCAAAAATGGGTCAATAAAAGCCAAACCATCTAGGGATGTACTTCTCCCTGACTGCCCACAAAAATCCCCCTAGTTGTTACCTTCTGGAGGTCACAATATTGTCAGTTTTCCTAATTCTCATTCCAGAGATCTGTAAATTTAAGACCATGGTACTTAGTTTTTAAACCTCATCTACTATTGTGAAATAGTAATACAAATGAGATAATACATGCAAACTCATTGTACAAGTGTCTTATTATTTATCTCCTATTAAGTAGGATGGGGTGAAAGGGCAGTCTGGGTGGGGGTTGGGAAGAAAGTCTTGTTAAACGAAGTATAAGATCTTTATGACAGTTGGTAGTAGCTCCTCTCACCACACCCAACTCTAGCCACTAAAATCATTCCACAGGTACATAGGGGCACTGTGCCAGGTCGGGGAGATCAGTCAGCCCTAGCACTGACCTCCTAGGAGTGTAAGCCTTATGGTGGACATGTAGATTAACAGTTATAATGAGTGAGTTATTCCAACAATGGAAGGTGAACACTGTGATAGTTAATTTTGTGTGTCAACTAGACTTGGCTAAGAGATTCCCAGAGAGCCAGTAAAACATTATTTCTGGGTGTCCTCTGAGGGTGTTTCTGGAAGAGATGAGCACTGAACAGTAGACTGAGTAGAGATAACTACCCTCATCGGTGCAGGTGGGCATTAGCTAACCTGGTGAGAGCCTCAATAGAACAAGGGTGGAGAAAGGGCAAATTTGTTCTTTGCTTGCCATTCTTCCTCTCCTGCCCTCAGACATCAGCTGCTGTGGTTCTCAGGCCTTCAGACTCCAGCTGAATTATACTATCAATTTTCCTGGTTCTCTAGCTTGCAGCCAGATGGGGACACTTCTTGGCCTCCATAACTGTGTGAGCGAATTCTTATAATAAATGTCCTCTTTTATAAATATACACCCAAGGAGATGTGGGGGCAAATGGAGGGACTGTAGAAGGGGTAAGTGGTCAGAGAATGACTTTCAGAGGAGTTGACATCTAAAGAACCACCTTTGGCATGCATCATCCTTCTCGTAACCCCTATTGCAAAGCAAGGACAGGTATAGAAAGCAACCAGAAATAACTGTTATCCAACGTAAATTAACATGGCACCCTATATGAGTCCAGGCTTCCAATGGTTAGCAGGGAGTCTTTTACAATCTCACTGTGACTGGGTAAGATTTCCAATTGAGTTTCAAAACTGATTCCATATTATTGAGGAAAGAGTGATATTAAATGCCTTTTATAAAAGAAAAAATTCTTTGAAATTGGATTATTAATCCAGAAGCAGAAGGTTACACATTCTTCACAAGTGCACATGGAACATCTTCCAGAATAGACACATACTAGGCCATAAAAAGAGTCTCAGCAAATTCAAAAAGATTGAAATTGTACCAACCAACTTCTCAGATAACAAAACTATGAAACTAGAAATAAATTGTACAAAGAAAACAAAAAGGCTCACAAACACATGGAGGCTTAACAACATGCTCCTAAATAATCAATGGATCAATGACCATATTATAACAGAGATCAAGCAATATATGGAGACAAATGAAAAGAACAGCACAATGCTCTAATTTCTGTGGGACACAGCGAAGGCAGTTCTAAGAGGAAAGTATATAGCATCCAGGCCTATTTAAAGAAAGAAGAACAATCACAAATGAATAGTCTAAATTCATCTCAATAAACAATTATTGAAACTGGAAAACGAAGAACAAATGAGGCCCAAAATCAGTAGAAGGAGGAACATAATAAATATCAGAGAAGAATAAAACAATAGAAAAAATTAATGAAACCAAGAGCTGGTTCTTTGAGAAAATACACAAAATAGATAAACCTCTAGCCAGACTTACTAAGAAAAAAAGAGAATCCACACACATAAACAGAATCAGAAACGAGAAAGGAAAAATCACTACAGACACCACAGAAATACAAAGAATTATTAGAGAATACTATAAAAAATTATGTGGTGACAAACTGGAAAAAATGGGCAACTTTCTAGAAAAATACAACTTTCCAAGACTGACCCCGGAAGAAACAAATACTTAACAAACCAATTACCAGCAATGAAATTGAATGGGAAATCAAAAAACTACCCAAGAACAAAACCCCTGGACAAGATGGATTCACCGCTGAATTTTATCATTTACAGAACACATAATACCCATTTTACTCAAAGTTTTCCATAAAATAAAAGAGGAGGGAAAACTTCCAAACATATTTTATGAAGCCAGCATCACTGTAATGCCAAACCAGGCAAAGACAACACAAAAAAGAAAACTACTGACCAATATCCCTGATGAACATAGATGCAAAAATACTCAACAAAATATTAGCAAACCGAATTCAAAAATACATCAAGAGGATCATACATCATGATCAAGTGGGATTAATCCCAGGGATGCAAGGATGGTACAACATTCAAAAATCCATCAACATCATCCACTACATCAACAAAAAGAAGGACAAAAATCACACGATCATCTCCATAGATGCTGCAAAAGCATTTGACAAAATTCATTCATGATAAAAACTCTCAAAAAAATGGGTATAGAGGGCAAGTACCTCAACAAAATAAAGGCCATATATGACAAACCCACAGCCAACATTATACTGAACAGCGAGAAGCTGAAAGCTTTTCCTTTAAGATCAGGAACAAGACAAGGATGACCTCTCTCACCACTTTTATTCAACATAGTTCTGGAGGTCCTAGCCACTGCAATCAGACAACACAAAGAAATAAAAGGCATCCAGATTGGTAAGGAAGAAGTCAAACTGTCCCTGTTTGCAGATGCCATGATACTGTATATAAAAAACCCTAAAGAATCCACTCCAAAACTACTAGATATAATATCTGAATTCAGCAAAGTTGTGGGATACAAAATTAATACACAGGGATCTGTTGCATTCCTATTCACTAAAGATGAACTAGCAGAAAGAGAAATCAGGAAAACAATTCCATTCACATTTGCATCAAAAAGAATAAAGTACCTAGGAATAAACCTAACCAAGGAAGTGAAAGACCTATACCCTGAAAAGTATAAGACGCTCATGAGAGAAATTAAAAAACATACCAATAAATGGATACACATCCTGTGCTCATAGATAGGAAGAATTAATATTGTCAAAAGGGCCATCCTGCCTAAAGCAATCTACAGATTCAATGCAATCCCTATCAAAATACCGACAGTATTCTTCAACAAACTGGAACAAATAGTTCTAAAATTCATATGGAACCACAAAAGATTCTGAATAGCCAAAGCAATCCTGAGAAGGAAGAATAAAGCAGAGGGGATTATGCTCCCCAACTTCAAGCTCTACTACAAAGCCACAATAATCAAGACAATTTGGTACTGGCACAAGAACAGACCCATAGACCAATGGAACAGAATAGACAGTCCAGATATTAACCCAAGCATATATGGTCAATTAATATACAATAAAGGAGCCATAGATATACAATGGGGAAATGACAGCCTCTTCAACAGCTGGTGTTGGCAAAACTGGACAGCTACATGTAAGAGAATGAAGCTGGGTTACTGTCTAACTCCATACACAAAAGTAAACTCAAAATGGATCAAAGACCTGAATGTAAGTCATGAAACCATTAAACTCTTCGAAGAAAACACATGCAAAACTCTCTGGAATATAAACATGAGCAACTTTTTCATGATGTATCTCCCCGGGCAAGGGAAACAAAAGCAAAAATGATCAAGTGGGACTATATCAAACTAAAAAGCTTCTGTACAGCAAAGGACACTATCAGTAGAACAAAAAGTCATCCTTCAGTATGGGAGAATATATTCATAAATGACATACCAGGTAAGGGGTTGACATTCAAAATATATAAAGGCTCATGCGCCTCAACAACCAAAAAGCAAATAATCCGACTAAAAAATGGGCAGAGGATCTGAACAGACACTTCTCCAAACAAGAAATTCAGATGGCCAACAGGCACATGAAAAGATGCTCCACATCGCTAACCATCAGAGAAATGCAAATTAAAACCATAATGAGATATCACCTCACACCAGTTAGGATGGCCAACATCCAAAAGACAAACAACAACAAATGCTGACGAGGATGTGGAGAAAGGGGAACCCTCCTAGACTGCTGGTGAGAATGTAGATAGCTCAACCATTGTGGAAAGCAGTATGGAAGTTCCTCAAAAAACTCAAAATAGAAATACCATTTGACCCAGGAATTCCACTCCTAGGAATTTACCCTAAGAATTCAGGAGCCTGGATTCAAAAAGACATATGCACCCCTGTTTATCACAGCACTATTTACAATAGCCAAGAAATGGAAGCAACCTAAGTGTCCATTGGTAGATGAATGGATAAAGATGTGGTACATATACACAATGGAGTATTATCCAGCCATAAGATGAAAACAAATCCTACTATTTGCAACAACATGGATGAAGCTAGAGGGTATTATGCTCAGTGAAATAAGCCAGGCCGAAAAAGACAAGTACCAAATGATTTCACTCATCTGTGGAGTATAAGAACAAAGAAAAGAACCTGAAGGAACAAAACAGCAGCAGATGCACAGAACCCAAGAATGGACTAATCGTTTCCAAAGGGAAAGGGACTGGGGAGGGTGGGTGTGAAGGGAGGAAGAAGGGGAATAGGAACATTATGATTAGTACACATAACGTAGGGGGAGTACAGGAAGGAAGTATAGCACAGAAAAGACAAGTAGTGACTCTATAGCATCTTACTATGCTGATGGACTGTGACTGTAATGGGGTTGGTGGGGACTTGATAATGGGGGAAATCTAGTAAGCACAATATTGCTTGTGTGATTGTATATCAATGATACCTTAATTTTAAACAATTGAAAAAAAATAAAGAAATTGGATTATTAACTTATCCTGGATTGACTGAGACTGCAAGAACGGGAGCAGTCTCTGCAGCAATACTCAGATATTTGCTTTGCATCTCTGATATCGTCAGAGCATCAGGATGGTCACTCACACTGGAGCACTTTGTGATTCAAGCACCCCATTACATGAAGGTCATGCAACACAATTCCCAGATCTATGTTCTTTAACTGTCTGTACTGGAGGAAACCCTCTTCCTGTTCTCTTTTACTTGCCCCAACCCTTTCATCTCAAACATGCTTTGTTTCTAAGGAACACCTATGTGGAACACAAAGCATGGATAGAGCCTAATAAAAACAGGGGGAAATAAAACAAAAAACAGAAAAAGGCAGAAGGTCTGATGAGTAAATATTTGATATAAATACAACTAAAATGTTACAGAACTATAAATCCTAATTGAAGGGAGATGAGATGAATGAGGTTCTTTCTGAGAATTATTTAGGATCATTGTAAAGCATACAAAGGAAAACAAGACCAGCCGCTTTGGGATACTATTACCTCCTTCCTTAATGGTTTAACGTGAGGTGTGTTCTCTTCCAAGGTCCATACACAGGGCTCAGCAATAGTGTCCCTTTTTATCCTTCATTCTGGGTCACTGTGGTAGGAAGAAACGCTGGCACAGAATGCCAGTGTCATCATGGACTACGAGGCCCACCGTGGGTGGTGGATTGGAGGTTGCACATTCACTCTACCTCCTCTTATTCTAAAATAATAGAGGTCTATTTAGAAAAGGACACATTGCCCATCTACCTACATCACCCTTCTTTATTCTGAATTAGCCTTCATTTTCTTCAATTTATATTCCAACAGATATGATATTGAAAATTCTGAGTATAGGCGGATGAAGGTGGACACGATGTCCCTAACATGAAGTATTTGAGAGAGAGAACAGTTGGATGGGCTATGACTATATATAATATACAAAGTGAGAAAAGTATATGAAAAGAAAATTCATAATAGAGAAAATCCAAATAGTTAATAAATCTCTAAAAAAGAAAAATGTTCTAAGTGAAATGCCTATTTAAACAGTAATGAGATTATGTATTGTTGTTGTCTGGGTTGTACAGAGAAACAGAATCAATAGGAGGTGCAGACATACAGAGATGATAGAGATATATTATAAGGAATTGGCTTATGCAGTTTTGGAGGCTGTAACATCCCAAGCTCTACACAGCCAGCGAGCTGGACACCCAGAAGAGCTGATGATATAGTTTCAGTCCAAGGCAGAAAGTCTGAGAGCCAGGAGAGCCAAGATGTAAGTTCCAGTACAAGTCCTATTATAAAGGAAAGAGAAGATCCATGTCCCCACTCAGAGGGAGCGAATTCTTCCTAAACCTTCCTTTTCATTTTATTCAATGGGTTGGAGGAGGCCAGCCCCCACTGGGAGAGGCAGTTTACTCAGTCTACCACTTCAAATGTTAATCTCATCCAGAAACACCTTCACAGACACACAGAAAATAATGCTTAACCAAATATCTGGGCACCCTATGGCCCACTCAAGTTAAATTAACCAACACAGGTATCATTTCATAACCAACATAATTGACAAAAATTTTAAATCTGAAAAAAGCAAGTGCTAACAAGGAATGAGAAGAATCAGGAAAAGTGTACAAATTGCTTGCGGTATCACCTCTTTGGAAGGCCATTTGTCAATCTGCAGTGAGGGTGAGTATGGGTGACTCCCATAGTCCCACTTTTATGAAAGTCATATTTATACAAGGACAGAAGTTCAAGGATACACTTTATAGCACTGTTGATAATATTAAGAAAAGTGGGATTGTGGTATCATAGAATGGATAAAAAAGTAAACAATCTACATGAAACAACATGGTACATCTCAAAAAGGTAATGTCACAAAGAAAGCAAAGGTACATACTGCATGACATCATGAATATAAACACTTAAAGTAAATAATAGAAATTACCACATATTTTTTGTGAATAGATACACATGTAGAAAATATTTTAAAAACAAAAATGCGTAAGACTGACTCACACCAAGTTCAGGATACTGCAAACTTCTGGGATACAGAAAAGGAGAGAGGCGAGAGAGTGAAAGAGAGAGAGAGAAGTGATAGCAAATGGGTGGTTTGGCTATAACTGAAATTTTATTTACATAAAAGGAGATTTGGCAGCATGTTGATGTCTCTTACATCTAAGTACTGGGTATATAGGTGTTATGTTTTTTCTCTACTTGTCTGTATATTTGAAATTTTTCCAATTAAAAAGCAGTATTGTAGTAAGATCCCGTAAAATACAATGCGTGGTCAAATAAAAGAATATACTCTGAAGAAATCTGGAAGACTGCAGACCAAACTATTAGTAATGGTTGTCTCTGGGAAAAGTACATCAGGGTTTTATTATCTACTCTCTGTATTTTTGCTTTGTTTTAACTGGTACCATGATCATGGATTATCTCTGTAATGGGACAAACCAGGCAAAATATTGAAAAGAGGCAGAGGAGGTAAGGAAAGATGTAAAGAAACTTAAACTTGGGTTCTTATTCAAAAAACACCCTTTGAACCTTACCCCTTGGTGTCATTTCTCAAAGAGTAAGCCAGAGTAAAGAAGGCCTGTGTTTATACTCTTAGAAGCCAATAACTAGCTAAACCCAAATTTTGCAATTAGGCAACGCCAGCTGCCATTTCTGAACATTCACAGAGTTAAAAAGGAGCTCTTTATGTTCCTCTGAAATCTACTCCTCATTTTTTACTCTCTGCCTAGATGAATGCTGCCTCAAGGCTCACTGAGTCCAAACAATTCTACCACCTTAGTAACATCTGTAAATCCGACTCTAGCAGCAGGGCCACCATTTTAGCTCATGCCATCTCCTTAATTGGCTTTTCCTTCTGCCTCAGGGCTTAACCCTTGGAATCCATCTACCAAACAGCTCTCAGGACAATCAACCCGAAGCACATTTGATCATATAAATCCCTTCCTCAATTAATCATCTCCAGAAATTCAACTGTTCATGTTTCCCATTACCAACAGAATAAAATTCCAACACTTTAGCATGGCTTCAAATATCTGGAGCCATTTTTGAGCTGGTTCCTGCTTACCTCCAGGCTGACCTCTTCTACGTACACTTCAGCCCTATAATCTCTGCAGTTACCTGTAGTTCTCTGGGCTTCACTTTGTGTCTTGTTTATGTTGCTTCTTTTGCCTGAAAGGCCCCTTGCCTCTCCACTTCGAGAATAGTACCTCTACTTGACCAGTAACCTCAGCCCAGCATTTCCTTTATGAATATTTTCCTGGTTCTTACTAACATATACTCAAACATGTACACACACACACACACACACACACACACACACATGCACATGTCCCTTTGGTCATGAAGTCCAGCTTTTTTCACTGCCTCCTGCTCTTATTTTACAGATTTAGTGATTCCCCAATTGTCTCTAAGTATTCTAAATAAAAACTGTTGGTTCTGATTATTTTTTAGTTCATATCTGATTTCTCAAATTATTCACAAGAATCAGTTTGTTTTTCTTGGTTTGTCTTGCTCATGCTGTTGGTTTTCCAAATTCACATATTCAATTCACCTTTCATTTTCTGAAATTTTTTTGAATCTCTTATCTACTTATAATGTCTCCTTCCTTTCCCTTTGCTGTGTAGGTTTCTTTCATTTTGTACATCTACCCTTATTTCAGGGAGGTGTGGGAAAGCACAACTAGTAAATACAAATATTCAGACCACCATCTTGGCTTAGAAAACTAGTCAACCATTTTAGAATCCACTGAGTTAACAGACATTTCATGAAAAGGAAAAATAAACCAATTTCTAAAGATCCAAAACTACATTAGAACCATATTGTAGTATGGCTATGATCAGAACAAAATAAAGCAAGAGGATTGCTTCAAGAACTCCTGTTAATGTTGCAGGTATTCAACAAACGATTTCTTGAGGCATGCTATCAATTAGGCACTGTGTTAGGCACTGTATGTTCAAAGATGTAGAGGACATAGGCTCTTCCTCAAAGAAGCCTATACTATAAGCTTCACAGTTATTGTAAACAAGTATTGCTTAACTACAATATTCTCTACTTTAAGTTTCCATTTTAATTGGAAAGTGGAGAAATTAGACCAAAACAAAAAAAATACAAGGAACACATTTAGAGTAAGAGTTCCTACCTCTTTTGTACCAAGGAACACATTTTCTCCGTAGGAAACCTCTGTGATTGAGTGCGGGGCACAGCGGAACATGCTGAAAGGGAAGTTCAGCTTGGGGGTTTGAGAAGAGGTGAAGGAGGAAGCAGTAAATTTGAGAAAAGGTGCTGACCACAACATCTAAACAATTTTTATCCAGGAGATCCTGAGAATCACTCCTTGTCCACCAGAAACTCCCAAAGAAATAATCAATATGAGTCCCATACCCTCTTCTTCCCTTCCACCTACTTAAAGGTTTTTAATCCCAAATTCAATAATCACAGGTCAGGGATAGGGAAATTTGGCCAAAGTGTAAATTTGATGAATGAAATAAAACAGGATCTAGGACTAGGATGTCCCAGGAGATAACAATGAAATTTTAGAGCCCCAGGATAAAGTTTCCATTAATAGAAAAAGATTCAAGAGGCAGAATTCTTTGAAACAAAAATAATATTACCTGAGTATCTCAGCTGTCTTTATCTCGAAAGCTATTTTGTGGATGGCACTGAAAAGCCATTTATTCCTTCCACAGAAGGGTAAGAAGGACTGGGTTTTGTTCAGTGTCAAATATCTGAAACTGTTCTTGGGAAAGAAGTTAAAATGATGAACTAAGACTCTATACTTGAAAAGTTTAAATACTGGTGGAAAACACAGACAGACAAGTAAACAGCCATTTACAAAAAGATGTGATAAATCCTACTATAGTGTGATCACAAGGTGCTATGGGAACATAAGGAGGAACACAGACTTGCAGAAAGGAATCAAGGAAGTGCTCCCAGGGGAAGTGAAATCTCTGAAATCTGAAGAATGAATAGATGCTATTCAGGGAAAAGTTTACAGGGAGTCATCTTGGGAAGAGGAAAGAGAATTTCACAGCAGAGAGAAGAGCCTGAGGCCAGAGAAGAAAGAGCAACAAAGTCCTACTAGGAACTTATTATGGCTGGGACATCATCCATGAGGTAGAGGGTGACAAGGCCTGAGGTAGGAAAAATAAGCAGGAAAATCAGAAAGGGATTTATGCCACCACACACAGAACTTGAACTTGACCATGAGCATAAAGCAGAAGGAAATGAAAGGCTTTGAGATTGGGATGCAACAAGAGCTGATGTGCATTTATGTTATATGGAATGTATTAAGAGATTAAAATGATTGATTTCCTGTGCTGGAAGCTCAGGTAGGATTCAATGGCAGTAACCTCAAGAAAAAGGAGAGTGGCCCTAGACTAAAATAGTAGCAGTAGATGGAATCAATTTGAAGGATATGTCTGTGGCAGAACCACGAAGGGACAGAACCTAAAGCTGCATGCTAAATAGGCTTTTTTATCAGTTCAAGGGTGCCAAAATGGTTAGCTATTCACAGTGGGGTCTCCTGGCAAGCTCTTCTGTTTCTGCTTCCTTCACAGCCTGTCTCTGTTGAGTTTCCCCTTTCCACAAAGTGTCTGTTCTTTTAACATCCATAGTCCATCTCCATCTTCCCTTTTAACCCAGAGGATTGGTTTCTCCTCTCCCCTGCCCAGCGGCTCCAATCCTATACACATTCCAAAGCCTAAGACATTCCTTATGAAGTGGCTTCTTGAGGACCTCCAAAGAAAAGACTGTGGTAGCCTGTGACTTTCCGGGGCTTTGGGAAGAATTGAAGGCAGATGAGAGAGGGGAGGGGGATTTCCAAGCAGCTGGTCTCTTTTAAGACCTCACCAACAGTAGGAGGGAGTCCCTTCTTTTGATTTACTCTACTGATGGTCCATCAGTCACTACTGAAATAATCTCGTCTGTGCACACGCACACCCGAAACGCTTGAACACACACACACCCCTCCAAAGGACAGATATTAATTCTCAAAAATATACAGTCTATAAAATAACAAGGAAAAAGCTACACATTTTCCTAACTACCTCATAGTTTGCAAGGCACCTCTCTTATACAACAGATCCCGTGTATTATTTGCTCCTAAGCTTTTGAATTGTGTTTCTTCAATCTTGGCAGGAATAAGAAAGGGGCTATTGCTGAGTTATAATAGCTCTTCTTGGTCAGTTTCTAGATACCTGGGCACCCATTCAGAGCTTTGGGATTACTTGTCCTAGAGTTTATTGAATTCTTAGTCAAAGTTGCTCACCATCGTCGAGTTCTGCCTGGGGTGAAGAACAGCAGGTTGCTTTACGGTTTCAGATGTTTCTATTTGTGGTGTTCTTCGAGCAGAATAACAGAAATTGTTTAGTGGTAGTGCAATAGTGTGGAAGGGACACTGACTAAAGTAAGAAGACCCTGCCTTAAAAATGCTAACTGCCTGATACTTCACAAAATCTTTCAACTTCTTTGAGGAAACTTCCTCAGTTTCCTCAAAGTGAATGATGGGTACCGTGCGTTTGGATTTTCTCATGGTCAGTTTATATTGAGAGCAAATACATATGTGAAAGTAACTGACAGATAGTGAGTGTTAGTGAGTGTTCAGAAATACACTGCATTTGTTTTGATTAAAGTCAGAAATCATCTAACACAACTATTCATCTTTTGCAAATGAAAATGCTGAAGAACAGAGAGGGGCAAGAACTGCCCAGTCCCACAAAGTGGCAGAAACAGAAATAAATGCCAAGTCTCCCAATTCTTGCTCAGAGGGCTTTCCATGGCACCTTCTGGAGTGAGCCTGAAGTTTGTGTTTAAAGAGATGGAAGTCTTTCACTATAGAATCTGCGCCCAAAGGTCATGTCCCTTTTCCCCAAATGTCTAGGCTAATACCAGTTATTTTCAATGTCCATGTGGTTTTGCCTTGGATGGAAAAGGTTTTTTCCAGCACCACCTATCCTATTATTCTGTTTTGAAAGGGTCATCTGTCAGGTACATCAAACATTAAAAGCAGCAGGAACATTCTGAGGTTTATAGTGTGTATGTTTTTCTCACCGATTAAATCTTCACTCCTCAGCTATCAGACAAAAGGGAGGAAAAACTGTTCCCCTCCTCCCCTAAAAAGAGAAAAGCTTTTAAAACAGTTGGCAGAATCATCTATTCAAAGTGAAAAAAAATTTTTTTTCAAGCATCAGATGAGAAAGGCAAAAGAACACATGCATTCAGGAAAGAATTTGTTTTCTCTTCAGCTAAAATATTGCTGCTTCATGATTCTAAGCTATTATCATTACAGCCAGATTGTCATGAACAACTTTACCAACACAATTTAATGCTTTCCCTAGATTACTGTAATAAGGGAAATACAGGGGAAGTTATAAGCTGATCTCATCAAATAAAAGGCATTTTTTTTTTAAGAAAATACAACTTGTCTAAATGGCAGAGTAATGGACTGGTATGCAAGGCTCCAAGTTTCTTCTACACCCACAGGTGATGGGTGTGATTGAACTCCTCATCAGGACGTCGATGGGATCACCCAGGAAAGGACAGCCAAGGATGGCCTGGACTCTTGGGTGTTCCACTAGCATCTCAAACTCGGTAATTCAAATTAAAGTACAATTACCCCAATTTATTCTCCCTCAGGTGTTCTCAATCTTAGCAAAAGCACCATCAATCACTAAAGACATCAACTCCTTCTTTTTCCCCCTTTTTCGACCATCCTCCCATCCCAAATGGGTCTCTTAAATCCATTTTTCAAGTCCCAAAATGCCTCTGGAATCCATTACCACTGTGTTAATTTTGACTTTCACTGTCTCTTGAACTACTGGAATTCAAGTTTGATGAATGAATTCTTAACAACCTCCAATCCACATTTTTTATGACAAGCCAAATTAACTATTGTAAACTATAAAGCTAAGGATGGTTTAAAACTTTATATAGCTTCCTGTTGCCTAAATAAGGCCAGATTTTTCATCTATCTGCAAGACTTTTCTCAATCTGATCTCAATCCACTTTCCAGCCTCCCCTCATCACCACCCACGACCAGGACCATGCAGTTGAAGATTTGACCATCCCCAACATTCTCATTGCTCTCCAAAAACAAAAACAAATCCTTGTTATATCTCTGTGCCTTTGTATATCCTGTACTCTGCTTCTAAGTCCTACATTTGAACGTCCATTGTCTTCCTGGTAACTTCCTCCTTAATCTGAAAGACAGCTCAAATGACACATCTCAGTCAAGTTTTCTTTCATAATCCCCAAAGACTTGGTTGGTTCTTCCTCTGTATTTCTATACCACAGTAAATAAACTGTCATTATACCAATTATTTCATTATATTATGATTATTTTTTTACTAAGTAATTCTTTGTTAAATTAGTTTGTATCCTCCATGTATCTCCAGTTCCTAATACAATGTCTGATACATTCAAATCTTTATGAATCAAATTAATTACCTATCCCTACCACAGTAATAATAAATATGAGTGATTTTCATGTATAACCTCACTTACACTTCCAGCTATCAGACAAATAGATTGGTTCTCAAGCAATATGCCATAGCACAAAGGTGAACACATGCTAAATATATAAAATATAAATTACATAAAATTAGATACATTACATAAGAGCACTGTTTCCATGTATCTGTCAGGCAGCAAGTTGAACAGATCACATCATTAAGCACAGGGTCACATGAACTTAGAGCATACAAGAGCTTAAAAAGAATGTTGTAATGTAAAGCCAGTGACCAAAAGAGAGTGTTTTTTTTAAGATTTTTATTAGAAACTGTAAGACTTTTGCCTTGGAGAATATCAGAGGACAGAGTCAGGGAAGGAGGAAGTTCAACTTAGACAATGAGTCAACATTCAAGGGCAACCAAGCGGACAGTATGGTAACTATGGAGTTCTATAGCACTGTGAGATACTGTCTTTAATCATCCTTTTTTCCAATGTATTTTTATTTAGATGGCAGGATTCTGAGATGACTTGGAATTAACCATTCTGTTTTTGTGAACACTATGATGGGCAGTAGATGTTATTGCTACTTGTTTGGGACCTCTTAATATCTCCAGTTCTGTGGCCAAAGCTAACAGTATTTGAAAGAGTGTCTAAAAGGTAGAGAAGTAATTGATGCAGAATCGTAGAACATCGGTTTGAACCTGACACCCTGGATTTAAATTCCATCTCTGAACTCTCTGCTGACCTTTAGCAAGTGTCTTTAACCTTGATGATCCTCAGATTGTTTTGCTCTAAGATGGGACAGGACCTGCTTCAAGAGACTGAGAATTAATCAAGCTGAAAACAGTGGCTTGGAATAATACTTTATTAAATGTTATCTGCTGCTACATTTTGACATTGTTGTTGTGTTTATTACTATGGCCCATAGTGTTAGGTTCATTTTATTAGCCTTCCCTTCCACTGCTCTGATCTCCTAAAATTGATAGTTTAAACTTACTTACTTCTGGTTCCTCCATTTCCCCGAAAGCCCACTATATAGTTCAGAGAAAAAGAGCAGAAACCTGACAACACAGATGAGTTAACTTGTACTCTCTTACCAGAAGTCCAAAACATAGTCCTGTTTTTGTCATTATCCTGTATCTGGAAATGCTCATTTGCTAGAAAAATCAAATCTAAGTATCCCTGGAAAACATGGGTTTCTACAGAGGTATGATGCAATCAGAAAAATAAAACAATAAGTATCAAATTTCCTTGGGTGCTAAAGTGAAATTTAGATGAGGAGATGTGGTGAAACTTGTAAAACATCACCTGGGGAAGCAGACAGGAGATAAATACCCAGAGAAAAAAATGACAACTCTATATAAATTAAGAGTATGTTAGGGCAAAGTTCAGGTGAGGCTGACTCAGAAAATATAAAGACACAGGTGAGTATCAACTTTTATCTAACCAATTTTAAATAAAGACCAATGGCCAGAAATATTTATATATGCACGAGGAAACCTGTGGTACATCCATGCATTGCTTCAACAATCAGATCTCTGTGTACTATGACTCTCAGGAAGTAACTTATGACTCATGACGTACTTGTTTTCATCCAGTCATCAGAGTTTGACAGTTGTATATGGCAGGTATTAACACCTGCCCCTTAGCGATATTATGATAATTAGTATTTTCAACCATGTCTGGAGCTATTGGGATGTTGGGAAGATAGGAACCATTGGGATGTTGAAATGGGATGATATATCATGGTTCTCAGATACAATATTATTCTTTTTCCTATAACCAAGGACACATCAGGCCCCAGAGGCTTCTTCTTGAGAAATTTTATGTTTCTCAGTCAAATAAAAGCCTGCAAACAATGGGCTTCTTCTTTAAGTTCAACCTGAAGGCAGTATATTCCAAAATAACTAATACCTCATAAAGACACTGAGGTCTGGGTTTTGCACCCCCTGTCAATGACCTCCTGGTTATAATCCATCTGGATAGTTCCTAATCCTCACAGCATTTGACATGATTGATCACTACCCTCTCTTTAATCATCCTTTTTTTTCAGTGTATTTTTAGTTAGATGGCAGGATTCTGAGATGATTTGGAGTTAATCGTTCTGTTTTTGTGACCACTATGATATCATTTTTCTGGGTCTGCTGCCTGTTCTGCAGGTTCTTCTTCATCTCTCCATCCCACAGTGTTTCTTTTCTAGGCCCCATTCTTTGCTGCCGGGATTCTCTGCTGCTCAGCCGCATCACCCCTTACTGTGGTTTCGTATGCAAACCATTGGCAGCTGAAGGAGCTCAGAAGAGGACCTGGTCATTACAGAGGGGGCTGTGGAATGGGTGGTATTTAATTTGATTCCTTAAGAATGTGGTAAAAGGAGGCCACATAAAGTTTCTTGAATAAACTTGAAGTTGTGTTTGTGTAAAATCATTTCTCTCATTCTACTGTCTATTCCAGCTTGCTCTTGACAAAGGAAATATTTTCCTCTAAAGGGAATTTGTTATTTTTCATTCTGGTGTCTCAAATCTAAATGAAGTCCATTTAAAGGAATTATAGAAGAAAAAGATACTTGGCTCATTTCTTACATTAAAATGTGTTCATTTGAATTCAGCAAGGCATCAAACTGAAAAGTTATGTGACTTCTCAGTCCTTCAGTTTTCAAACAAGAATGCTTGTGATTACAGAGCAGACTCGTCCTTTTGAAAAGTACATTTTATCTGCATTTCTTATATTCAAAAGAGTTGTTGAAATGGGAAATGGCACAACTTTTCAAAATAAAAGGTTTAACTTACGCAATTTTCAAGATACCAGTGTTTTAACAGAATTATTTTGTATCACACAGACACACATACACAAACATACAGTAAACATTTTAAAAGGCGATCTAAATATTTTCCAACAGAAGATAAGGACCAGAAAACTCGGCTTAGGAGGGGCATGGATTTTGATGAATTCCGCCTAGGAGATAGGTGGTACACACAGCATCTGGATGACTCTGCAATTTTGTCGAACATTTTTATATTTGGAAAGTGCTTTAAAATAACTCCTCCTAACAAGCACATAAGCCAGATAACCATTATCATCCCAATTTTTCAAAAGATGAAATAGAAATAGAGATCAGTGAAGGGGCCTGCCTTCTTCCAATAGAAAATAGCAAGTAGTAACAGATTAGAAATCATTGAGCTTGAAACCCTATTTTGCTGTGTGAACCAGAGTCCAGATCTAACCTTTGGATGCGTGCTGCCTGGCAACTGCCAAATTTGAACAGACAAAGCAGTGCACAATGTGACAGTTCAACCAGATTATTCCGGGTAGAATTTCCCTGTGACCCTGGGATCTAAAAAACAATGTAACCTGTATTATTTAACAAACTCCTGACTTTACATTTAGGTTTACTGAGGTGAGCCACCAAGAGGCTAGTGTTCCAACAGAAAGCAAAGAAATTTAACTTTCATTTGGTTGGACTGAGTTAAAGTGATAAAAGTGATTGGGGATTTTGCTGGGAGAGAAAGAGAGATATTCACTAAATAAACAGTTAAGTTAGAAATGTTCCCTATGACTTCTCTTTGGACAATTCTCCTCACTGAAGAAGCATTCTTATTTTAGCCCAGGCTAACTTTATGGTGTGTTAGAGCAGCATATATACTCTCCCTGAGTATAATCTGAAATATTACTTATTTTAATGTTCAATATTTAAATAATATTACATTTTAATATTAAAATAACTGCTCCCAGCAACTATTCTTCCTGGGTCTGATGTGTTCCACAGTGGCCCAGTTGTAGAGGCCCACAGAACCATGGGCACCTGCCAGAGTCCTAGATATTGCTCAATGACAGTGCAAATAAAGAGAAACAAAACAGCTTGTTTTTCCTCTTCAGCCTCTGTCGAACCAAAACGCAGGAGGACCTGAGCAAGCAGAGCAAAGCCACAGGCAAATGACTCACTAGCAGTCCTGCAAGTTTGCTAAGTAAGGTCTTCTGCAACAACATCCCTGAGCAAACAGCCAGGGCGCCTCCTTCCACTGCAACCCTGACTCGCACTGGGGAGGCCTTAGGGCATGTTACCTATTTTGCTGTCTACTATTAGGCTATCAGGACACTCAAGACCTGCATCTGGGGAGACATTTGCTTGGTGGTACTATTGTCTGTTTTTAACTTCTTACGTTTTTTTGTTTGTTTGTTTAAGTAATGATTGTAAAATAAGTGCTCAATATTAAACATTTGGAAAGGACAGGCTTCTTTAAAACAGCAGGAAAAAAATCGGGCATAACCCCTTCCGGAAGCCACCTGTTAAGACTTCTATCATTTCTTTTAGACCAGGGCTTCTCAGCCTCAATGCTCTTGACATTTTGGACTGTTTGATTCCCAGCTGGGGGCGGGGGGCTTTCCCGTGACACAAACATGTCTCTAGATATTGTCAAAAGTCACCTGGGGGGAAAAATTGCCCCAATTAAGAATAACTGTTTTAGATAGCATATTTTTAGAAAACAAGGTCAACTTGAGGTTCTTACATGGGAAAGTTTCAGGAAATTCCTTAGGAAGAAGCTTTCATTTCATGAGGGAGGAGGCTCACAGAGAAGAGACGTACAAATTCACACAGTGGATTCGTAGTCAGATTCACTTAACTTTTGTGATCTACTGATCTTTCTCTTCCCCTTGTATATTCGTACATTCTTACTTGATGGTCACATAGGTGGGACACAATCAGAACTGTCTTTGTGATTCTCGAATTCAACCCAATTATCAATCCTAGTATGAGGTACAAATCTTCCCTGCTCTTCACCCTTGTCCCTGGCCAACAAAGGCCAGCTGCATGGATGATGACAGATTCTATTTTCCTAAAAGGAAATCTGGTTTTCTTATCTTACAGTCCTTCTGCTCAGGGGACTCAAGAATTTCCAGAAGTTCTTGTGCTTCAGAAGCTAGTACCCCTCTTTGTCTCTACTCCTTGTTAGTTTCTATCTGTAGAGGGCTATTATCCAGTGATTTGGAGATATATTTCCCTCTTTGCTTTGATGCACTAATCCAAATATCAGTCTTAAATTCCTCTCCAGGAAAGCTCCTCCTTCTATTCAAAACTCAAACCCCCATTACCTTCCACCTGGACTAAGGGAATAGTCTCCTTGTTTCTACTCTTGCTCCTCTATAATCCATAATCCATTTTTCACAGAGCTCTTATCCTTTTAAAATGTAAATCAGATTATGCCACTCCTCTGCCTAAAATCCTCCCAAGGCTTTTTCCATTACACCTAAAATACAAATTCCTTGTCCTGGCTTATAAGGCCTTAGGTCTTGCCAGCTGCCATTGCCTCTGTTCAAAATACACTGGCCTTAAGGTCATTCTCAGACATTCCCAACTTGTCCCACCTCAGGGTCTTAACACTTGCCCTCTCCTCTGCCTGGAATGCTCTTCCTCCATGTTCCTGTGACTGGCTCCTTCTTACCATTCAGGGTTCATTTCCAAAGTCAGGGAGTGCCCCACCTTAGTAACACAGCCACCCTGCCTGCACCTTGGTTCCTCTACATCATATAAGCCAGTTTCATGCTCTTTTCATTCCCTTTCTAGCCCCTGTGCCCCACCAGAATGTGTCTGTGTTCTTCACTGCTGTATCCCTGTTCCCCACAATACCCAGCAGATAGTATATAGGCACTCAATAAATATTTTTTAATGAATCAATCCATGACAAACCTACAGAACACTTATGCAAATAGGATTTAGGATCCTTGGGCATCCTTCTCTAATAACCATCGCCCCTCCTATTCAAATCCACTTTCCACTTCCTGGCCAGTCTTCACTGTGCTACATAATATAGCAGGCAGAGTCAGACCCAAGCACTGAAGTGTTCATTTGGTGACACTGACTTAATTCACGCCAAATCTGACACTGAATGAGTCAATTAGATTTCATAAAATTTCCCAATTATGTAAGATGTCACTAATAGTCCTCTTTTTTTTAAACCTTATTCATGAATTCATTCACCTGAGTAACACCACCTACTAGTGTGGATAAAATTGCAATTATTTCCAGAATCTTTTGCCTGGCTTTAGTGCATCTCCATATCAGTAGGTGTTTCCAAGGGGTGGAAAGAAGTAAGTCTATCTCCATATCAGTAAGTAATTACAAGGGCCAGCAAGGGGTATCAGGACCTGAGAGGCTGGGTGGGGTCTCTTCTGCTATACTGGGTCAAGACAGACAAGGGACGACTGCTTGTAATAAATAAACGAGTTTCTTCCACTTTACCTCTCCCCTTGACTGATTTCGGTTTCAAAGGTATTTTGCCCTGGGATTTTCCCCCCGGAGTTACATCTGGAGGTAGTTGGCAGGACCTCTGAACCCAAAATCTGTCTACATGGGTGCAACCGTTGGGCAGGCTGCTTCTAGGGATGGAGGGGAGGCCTCAGTGGATGCAGCAGTAGAGGGTGCAGCTTCACTAGAGAGCCCCCTATCTCTGGGGCTTCTAATTGGGGAACCCCTAGTGGGGAACTGATCTAGGGTACAGCACCTCCTAGAGGGGTGGGGCCTTCCCCAGAACTGGGGAAGGGTGGAGACACCAGAAGTTGCAGAATTAGCCCTCCGTGAGATAGCAGACTGCTTAGAGGCCCTGGGTGGCTGTGTAGCAGCTGGGATTATAGGATCTCTTTTCCTCAAGATAATGGAAAGTGTTATTGAAGAGAGAGAAACTTTGGCAGGAGAGAAACACACTTTTGGAAGAGCTGGGCGATGACCTATGGGATGCCCTTAAGAAAGAGAGACAGTCATTGAAAAGAAGGAAAGTGCTCCTGGAAGATGCATTAGCAGGGAGGGAGAAGGCAGCCAGAGAATCCACATTGCATGAGGCCGTGGGGAAGGGGGAGGAAAGATTGGTGCCTTCGGCCCCAGAGATGGTAGAGGAGATGTTGGGAGAGCATGAGGGGGTGTGACCAAGGGCTGATCTGTTGCAGAGGTCACTGTCTGAGGCACCAGCCTCTCCTGTATTAAAGGCCTGCCCAGTTGTAATTAAGAAAGTAAAAATCGCAACAACTGTGGGCTCCTCAAGGGGAGGAGCCACGCCTCCCCAGGTTGTGAAGCACTCCGTGTGCCACCTGTACACCCAGGATGAGCTGGTGGACATGAGCGTCTGGCTTCAGCAGAAGCCATCAGAGACTCTGTCTACATGGCTTCTGCATCTCTGGGATATGGGGACAGAAAACATTGTTATGTTGGGCTCTGAAATGGGTAGACTGCCTTCCCTGATGACTCCCCTCTGGCAGTGGAGCTGTTCACTGTAGGAATGAGAAATTCTGGTGCTCCATACAGCACCCCCATCTCTCTTTGGGTCCCTAGTGACTATTCTTGCCCCCCAAATAGGGCAACCCATAAAGTGAGGCTATTTCTACTTTAGCAGATCTGGGGGAGGTTGAAACCATAAGACCATGGAAGTAAGTATGGGCTACAACTGAAAAAATAGGTGCAAAGGCCCCATGAAGGTCTCAAGGACCCAGATGTGGGTTGATTTGATAAAGGCCTGGGTGTGAAAGAAAAACTTGATGGGAAGCCCAATAGGATCTTGTTAGAACTGTGGCACCAGTTAAAGTCAGAGCAGCAGTTCCAGCTGCTGAGGTCCAGGACATGGAAGCCGGAGGCTAAGCCCCATGTACAGCCTGTGTCCCAGCAAGACTTCCTGGGGAACAGTATCAGGCTTTGCCTGGGCCCTCCCAACAGGATGACAATTGGGTGTTGTGGTTTGACTGAGGGGAGGATCAAGGCCCCCACCTTGGTGGATGCAGTGGGGACCAAAGGCCACATGTAGAATTAGCAATTCATTTGTTCCCTGTGAATGTACAACATATTCTGGCACTGGTGGACACAGAAGCTGAATGTTCTCTGATTTATTGCAACCCTGAGTATTTTCATGGGACCCCTGCTGTGATAGATGGCTATGGGGGTAAGGCAATTAGAGTGAAGAAAGCCCAAATCCCACTGGGGATAGGGCGTTTACCCCCAAAGGTGTATACTGTGTACATTTCTCCCATCCTGGAATATATTTTTCAGGTAGATATCATGCAGGGCCTGTGGTTAGACCACTGCAGGTGAATTCAGACTGAGGGTATGTGTGGTAAAGGCAGTTCTGAGGGGACATGCTGAGCACCCACCTGTACCTTGGTGAGTGACAAATACTAAGCAGTATAAATTGCCTGGGGGCACAAGGAAATTGGAGAAACTCTACAGGAGTCGGAGAGGGTGGGCATCATAAAGCCCATTCGTAGTCCTTTTAATTCCCAAGTGTGGCCAGTGAAAAAGCTGGACAGCTCCTGGCGTATGACCGTGGACTACAAGGAACTGAATAAAGTCACACCCCCTTCGCATGTTGCTGTCCCCTCTATAGCAGCCCTTATGGACACACTCAGTCATGAACTAGGGACATATCATTATGTAGTAGACCTTGCTAATGCTTTCTTCTCTATTGACATAGCACAGGAAAGTCAGGAACAGTTTGCCTTCACATATGAAGGCCAGCAGTGGACATTCACTGTCCTTTCACAGGCATACCTCCACAGTCCCACCATTTGTCACAGACTTGTAGCCCAGGACTTGGCCACATGGAAGAAATCGTAAACAGTGTGGCTGTATCACTACATTGATGATATTATGCCCACATCTGATTCTCTTGCAGATTTAGAAGGGACAGTTCCTAGACTGCTGCAACATTACAGGAGAAAGGATGGGTGGTGAACAGTACCAAGGTTCAGGGACTTGGTTTGTCTGTAAAATTCTTGGGGATTGTCTGGTCAGGTAAAACTAAAGTTATTCCTGAAGCAGTCATAGACAAGGTCCAAGCTTTCCCTACCCCTACACCACAGTAGCAGTATTACAAGAGTTTTGAGTCTTTTAGGCTACTGGGGAGTATTTATCCTGCACTTGGCACAGATTCTGAAGACCTTATACCAGCTGGTGTGAAAGGGCATCAGGTGGGACTAGGATAAGACAGGTGCAGCTGCTTTTACTACTGCTAAGCAAGCAGTCAAAGCCATACAGGCCTTGAGTGTAATGGACTCATCAAGGCCCTGTGAGCTAGATGTTCATGTAACTGAAAATGGTTATGCATAGGGCCTTTGGTGGCTGCTTGAACAGATACGCCAACCTATTGGATTCTGGTCACAACTATGGAAAGGAGTGGAGGTCTGGTACACCTTGATAGAGAAACAGCTGGCTGCTATGTACCATGCTGTGCTGGCAACAGAGCCCATCACTGGAACAGCTCCATCTAAGGTAATAACCACCTATCTCATTGTGGATGGGCGCAAGACTGGACCCAAAGGCCACAGAGTGGTGTGGCACAGATGCCTACACTGGCCAGTGGGGTGCATATTTACAGCAGCATAGCACCCTCTCTCCTAGCCCCTTAAGTGGAGAACTCCAATGCTTATTGGGACCAGTGACCTATACCAGTGGAAAGCAGGAAGAACTTACTTTTGAGCCATTGGTAGCTGAGAGTCCTTATCAGGAGGGAAAAGCCCTTATACATGAAGATGCTTAGTACACAGACGGCTCCAGTCATGGGCAGCCCCAGAAATGGGGGGCTGTGGCTTTCCATCCTAAGACTAAGACAATATGGATGGAGGATGGAGAGGGGAAGAGCAGCCAGTGGGCTGAGTTGCAGGCAGTATGGCTCATGATCACCCAGGAGCCCTCCCCCATAGTTGTCTGCACTGACAGCTGGGCCATCTATTGGGGCTTGACCCTGTGGCTACTGACATGGTACCATGTCAACTGGATGGTTGGTCACCAGCCCCCTTGGGGGCAAGAGTTGTGGCAAGACCTATGGGCCTCTCCTCAGACTAAGACAGTTACCATTTATCAAGTGATTGGCCATTTGCCTTTGGCATCCCCAGGGAATGATGAAGCAAAGACACTGGCCCAGGTGCATTCACTAGAAGGAAAGCCTGTCTCTTATGTAGCCCTATGGTTACATCAGCATTTGTTGCATACAGGGCAAAAGACAATGTCGGCTGCGGCCCATTGGTGGGGCTTGCCACTGACCTTTGAAGAAGTCAGCAGAGCCTGGAAGGAGTGCCTTGTGGGCTCTAAGAGGGACTTACACCAAGTCCACAGCAACATGGGACAATAGTAAGGGGGCCAATACCCCTTGTCAGGTGGCAAACAGACTATATTGGACCTCTGCCTGTATCAGAAGGATATTGGTATGCCATGACTTGTGTGGACACAGCTACTGGCCTGTTGGTTGCTTTTCCTGCATGTCATACAGATCAGAAAATCCCAAAAGGGGCATAGAGCATCGTTGCAGCCTATGGCCAGCTGCAGGTGATTGAGAGCGATCAAGGCACCCACTTTACTGGACATGTGTCACAAGAATGGGTGCAGCTATTAGGAATAAAGTAGAAGTTTCATGTACCATATAACCCCACTGGGGGCAGGCATGATAGAGAGGTACAATGGTTTGTTGAAATCTGGCCTGAAGTTAGATACCAATAGCCTAAAGGGCTGCTCACTTCATTTATGGACAGTGCTACAACGTTTGAATGAGATGCCCCGAAAAAGAGCTTTGAGCCCTGTAGATATGCTAACACACATTGCTGCCTCTCCTATACAACTGTATGTGCAAACCAAAGAGGAGTTATTGAAGCCAGGATATGGCCAGCAGAGCAACATCCTGCTGCCAGCCCCAACTGCATTAAACCCTACAGACACTGTTAAGTGGATGTGGACATTTCGACACACGGACCAGTGATGGCTGGCCCTTCTGGCACCTTGGGAAAAGGCCTGGAAGCTGGCCTCATGTGTATTCCAGGAGTATCAGCATAATGGCCCCCAAAGATCACAGTAGTGTACCCCAAATGTCCAGGAGGTAAGAGCATCTTATAGGGAAGTTTTGTTTTATTTTTATGGCCAGTGCATGTACCTCCCGTAGCCCTATATATTGACCCATTTGCAACTCCCACAGGGCGGAGGGTGAAAGTCTGGTATACTAGACCAGAACGAGATCCCATTCCTGCCACTGTCCTATCACAGGACCACTCTCTTTCATGTATCCTACATGATGGACAAATTTGCCTATGCTTGTATCATTAAAACATGTATCTGATTTCCCTTAAGGTTATTTTTTCTACAGCCCGAGGCCTGGATGTTCCCCCTGGCTGCAGCTGCCCCCTGATGACGGCTCTGAACTCCCTACCTCTTCAGCTACTGCCTGCCTATGGAATGGGCGAGCTGCGGACTTAATCTGCGTACGACTTTGAACCTACCTGAATTCTCTGGCTTGAGGATTATCATGATTATATGTTATTAGTCTGGTTACAATGCTCCAGTTTTCTCACCCAAGGGCCACTGAGGAAGATGGGGAATGAGTAGATTGTAAGGCGAGATTTCTGGAGGGGTGGATTGTGGGTAAAACTGCATATTTCCAGAATCTCTCACCTGGCTTTAGTGCATCTCCATATCAATAGGTGTTTCCAAGAGGTGGAAAGAAGTAGTCTATTTCCATTTCAATAGGCATATCAAGGGCGAGTGAGGGCATATCTGGACAAGAGAGGTTAGGTGGGATCTCTTCTGCTGCAGCCGGGTGGAGAGAGATGTGGGACAACTGCTTGTAAGAAATAAATGCGTTTCTCCCACTGTATTTCTCCCCTTGACTAATTTTGGTTTCAAAGGTATTTTGCCCTCAGATTTTCTCCCTGGAGTTACAACTAGGTAAGCCCATAGTCAAAAGATCCAAGGAAACAGTTACTGAAAGGACTCCACTTATTTGCCTGTGATTAATATTACCACCTACATCATCCGGATGTTGTGAGAACAAATGAGATAATATCTGTGGAGTATTTTAATCTTAGTAAGAAACATTCATACACATGAAAAATGAAGCTATTGATTTCATGACATTTCAATGTGTCACTTACATGCCTTTTGCTAATAATTATATTAAGAAAGGTCAACTTTGGTGCATTTCTCATAAGTCAAAGGAGATGTTTATGCTTAAGGCACTTACCCAAGATATTCTGATTCAGAATTTGAGAATGTTTAGGAATAAAGGAGCTGAGTAAATTTCAGGAATTGTCTATCTCCTTTACTGTCTTTACTTAATTGTCATAGACCATGGGACATCAGTGAGCGAGAAAGCCCTTTATAAATCACTTGATCCAACCCCTTTATTTTATAGATGAGAAAGTAACCCCCACAAAGTATATACCAAAGCCCTTCAAGCTTGTTAGTGGGGAATGCCAGCCTAATGCCTGTTTCCCCTACTTCCACTCCAGGGATTGTTCTGTTATGTCCCATTGTGTCTTAAGTGCGATTATTTTATTAACCTCCTTTAACTACCAAAGGTCAGGCTGCAAACCAGGAAGGGAGAGTAAAATGCTCAGATCAAGATCTCACCAAGAAAAAATACATAGTTTTGTCCTAATATTTCCAGACTTTGGTCTTTTGATAAAAAGAAATAACCAATTTTGTTTAAAGTATACAAATATGCATCTGGAAAGAATTCAGGTCAACATGGTCAAAATTTTAAAACCTTGGCTAACTTGGACATGAGCCCTCTGGAATGGTCAGCAAGCTAGAACAACACTGGATGCAGAACTAAGTAGCCCAGGGCAAAAATTTAAGGAAAGAAAAATTTTAACTTAAAAAGTGTTTGATAGAAAAGAGCCATCCTTAAATTATTCAGCAACAAATATGCGTAGCTGAGAAAAACCAAAGACTAAAACAACACCCAGTACAATGGTATAAGTTCTTGCATGGAAAGAAAGCAGACAAACAAAAAATAGGAACTAATGCTTACAAAATATCAAGACTTAGAAGAATCCAAAGTCAAGAATGTGTGTGGAATGAAAGTTCACCTGCCTTTTGCTCATAATTAATAATGAAGAAATATTAAATTAGATGTTTTCAAGTCTTTTTGAGAACACAGAGCAATTGTAAATGAATTTTTTAAAGGACTTCCATTTGTAAAATTTAAAAGACTACTCAGGCATAAAATTCAGTTTGCTTAAAAACTGAATTCATTTTCAGATAGCTGTAGGGACACACCATTACTTAGAAAAACATGCACAGGAAGGATTGAGTTGGCCGCATATAGAATTGCTAGCAAGATTTCTAATCATCATGCATCTAGGTCCTCAGAAACCCAATTATCTTTAAAAGAAAATTTTGATGAAAGTAGCCATGGTAGCTTCTATACATTGAATCAGCCACTTCTTACCTGTTAATACAGGAGACAAATTTAAAATAAGCCTTTAAAATGTCAAGCTGGGGGAAAAATGTATCAGAAGTACAGGCAAACTCTGACAAAATATGAACACACTATTGTGGCATAAATTCTACTTTCTCTATTTCATTCTTCATCTTTTTCTTTTTTTGTTCTTCCAGAATCTAGCAATAGATAAGATTAGAGAACCCATAACTGGGCTACTTCCTAAATAAATGGATTTCTTCTTCAATAGAGTTGGAATTAAGTAAGATGTTTAACTCTACATTTAATTTTCTTCATCCTGGGGTCGTTAAAATGGCCAAGAAAAAACAAAACAAAAACAAAAAACAACCCAATAGCACAGCTGGTATATATATATGATTAGTATCTTGGAACATTATGCTTATATTTTAAATTGTACAGAATTGAACCCTAAAAACACATTCTGTGCAATGTTGAGAATTGTGTATGTGTGTGTATATATGTGTGTGTGTATGTATACATATATGTATATTTACACATAGATTTAATATTTAAATTTTAAAATACATCATCATATGTAAAAAGAAGGTAGGGAGCACTGAGGTTTGCTGACTCTGATCCCTTTTCTATACATGATAACTAGGATGATATTAAGCAGATCAGAAATAATCACAATATACTCAAACTTAGTCATTATCATATCTTGCTACAAACAACATAGGTGGTTACTCAGTTGGTTTTACAAACAGCAAGCAAGTTGATGTAACTATCATTTCTTTGCTTGTAAAGTATTCTCTGGTTCCTTAATTGAAAAGTCAACTGATCCTACTCTGAGGCTTCTCCTGGCATACCAAACCAGTTGCCCAAAGCACAGAGCCCCTGCAGCAGCGCACCTGCAGGCCTTTCTAGTAGCTTCTGATGTCAGCAATTCCTAGATGCATCACTCCAGTCTTTGCCTCCATTGTCATATGGCCATGTGTCTACATCTTTTCCTCTCTTATAAGGACATAAATCATATTGGATTGGGGCCACCCTAATCCAGTATGACCTTATTCTAACTTGATATATCTGCAAAGTTCCTATTCCCAAATAAGATCATATTCACAAATCCTGGAGCTGGAATTTCAACCTATTTTTTAGGGGACACAATTCAACCATCAATAGCCACTTATGGTTGAAATGCCTCAAAACAGTGGCTAGAAGGTCACAGAGCTTGGTTCACTCCAGTCAAGCTCTCCCCATAGGTTTGGTCAAGAAAGCAGTGGCAGAGGCTGAATCCTCCACTCTATCTGCTTCCATGGGTTCTGGCAATTCAATGGAGGAAAGTAATTTTCCAATTAGGTGCTGAGTCGTGGGTTTAGAGCACCCTTAGGCCTAAGCTCAAAGCATTAGTTTTTCCCTCCCAGTCAGCTCTTTTGTTTCACATAAACAGATACACCGCCAAATCTTAAGACACACAGTAGTCACAAGAGAGCTTGGGCAGTTTGGCTCTAGGGCCTACTGTATTAGTCTCCTGTTGCAACAAATTACATTATTGTGGAAGATACATTTCAAAACCCCCAAGTGGATGCTTGAAACTGTGGATAGTACCAAACTCTCTATATATTATCTATTTTTCCAATACATATATACCTATGACAAAGTTTAATCTATAAATTAAGCCACAGTAAGAAATTAATAACCACTAGTAATAAAACAGAACAATTAAAACAATGTATTGTAATAAAAGTTATGTGAATGTGGTCTCTCAAAATATTATTGTGCTACACTCACCCTTCCCCTTGCGATGATGTGAGAGGATAAAATGCCTACGGGAGGAGATGCAGCGAGATGATGGCAGAGGCTACTACTGACCTTCTGACAATACCTCAGAAGTAGGATCATCTGTTTCCAGACTGCTGTTGTCCATGGGCAACTGAAACCATGGAAAATAAAACCACCGATAAGAGGGACTATACTGTACTAGAAATTTAGTGGCTTAAAATAACAAATTTACTGCTTTACAGTTTCAGAACTCAGAAGTCCAAAATCAATCTCACTGGGCTAAGATGACAGCATTCCTTCTGTAGCCTCTAGGAGAGAATCTGTCTCCTTGCTCTTTACAACTTCTCAAAGCCACTTAACGTCCTTGGCTCACAGCCCCTTCCTCTGTTTTCACAGCCAGCAACAGCCACGGGGCACCTTTAAATCCCTCCAGATCTTTAAACATGACTCTGACCTCTGTTCCCATCACCACATCTCCTCTGACTTTCCTGCATCCCTCTTTCCTTTCTAAGGACCTTGTGATGACATCAAGACCATCTAGATACAACAGGATGATCTCCCCCTTCCAAAATCCTTAACTTAATCAAATTTTGCAAAGTTTCTTTTGCCATGTAAGGTAACATATTCACAGGTTCCAGGGATCAGAATGTGGACAATTCTGCCTACCACACCCATCATTTTTTCTCACTCCCTAAAAGCACTTCCTGGGACTGAAGCAGCTTTACTTTCAAGAGCTCAAGTTACAAAAGGTCTTGCTTCACCTTTGTGTCAAGAAATCAGAGCCAACTGCCCTACATGCCCTCAGTGAATTCAAGTTGATATGCTGCCTTCATTTAAAATGTACTATGGCTAGATTTACTAAAGAGGGGAAAGCACAATTACGTTCTTTAATGAAATGCAATTCCTGATGAAAACATATGAGAATATAGGAGAGTATATGCACTTCTAATGAGTAATAAAACCTAGAGATGTTTGTGGATTAGGTTGCTTCTTTGAAACATTAGTCCTTGGGGATCTATTGCTTCTTAGGAACTATTCTAAAATTTTCCTTCATTCATTTATTCCACAAGTATTTATTGTCTGCCCACAATGTGCCAGGCACTGTGGAAAGCACTAAATATAAAGGTGGACATAAAGGATGCAATCTCCTCCCTCATGGAGAATACGAACTACAATCGAGTGGGGGAGACAGACAGCTCATGTAAAACAAGCATATATATAATAGCAAAGTGTTATGTTCTATGGTAGATAAAGAGAATTTGGAGATAAAAATTGAATGAAGTGAGCATAAGTATAAAAACCAGGGAAGACTGGGACAGTGCACTGTATTTAGAAAGTTTAGAAACAGTAATAAAACTGACTAAAATCAGCCTGCTTTTTATTATCACTATGCACTGGTAATTCTAAACAATGTCAGTGATAACACATTTCTTCCAGAAAAAGCTATTTGTTGATCTAAGTTCTAAACAATTACTGCAGTGACTGTTAAGTTTAATAGGCATATGTAAACTATAAGCTAGCACATTTTTATGACTTATCCTTTAAGACACATTTGAGGATGGCAAATTTGAAAGAAAGGACTCATTCTTTGGTTTCTTTCCTATCTCTGGGGTAACTGCTGTTGAACTCACATAGAAATCACAAGACAACTGGATAGTGGAGGATTGGATGTGGTCAAGAATACATCATGCTGCAAATATAGCCGTTATTCATTGTGGTGTTTGGGTAAAAAAAATCAAAGAGATTAATTCAAATTTTTATCTGTACTTTGTGCAAATCATCCTTCAAATCTTTTAGGAGTTCACAATTATGGAAGTTTTTCTTCATGTGTGATAATTTTGGGAAACTGAAAAAATTTATTCCTTCTTTTCATCATTTTGAAAAGATTTATGGGTGGAAAATGCTGCAGATCGTTAAGTATAATAGAGAAAAGGCTTTCCCAAATACAATGGAGGGTTCATTTTGAAGCTGTACACAGAGAAAAGACCAATTTTGAAAAGTTAATCCCAACCTTTGAAGTACTATGAGATCCAAAAGAAAATGTGGGCACAAGAAGATCAGTCAGATTTTGCTCTCTGCTGAGGCTATTTTCCTTCTTTGAATTAACTTTTTTCTGGAGTGAAGTTTTCAGCACGTTTAATCAGACAAACAGATTTGCAAAGACAGCATCAGCTTTGAACAATGCATGTGAAACACAAGGCATTAAAAATTTTCCTTGAAGATGAGCACACAGAAATTGTAGAGAAGACTCATAAATACACAGCAAATGTAAGAAAACGGGCATTAACATAGAAAGAAAAGAATCAAATTTTGAACACCAGCAGCAACAAAAAAAATCAAAAGAACAATGTTTGTATGCTGCAATCATTTTTCCCAACAACCAGACACTTCTAAAGCAATAGATTAAGCAATGCCAGTGTTTACTATCATTGCTATCACTTAGTGATTTTCTCTGACTTTCTGCAGAAGAAAAACTTCAGAAGTTTCTACCAAATATAACATAAATTTGTAATGAATTTTCTAGTGAAGATACTTTATAGAAACTTTTTTGAGTGAAGAGACATTTGAAAGCCACTAGAATCTGTCTCAAAGAAGCAATGAAATGGTCGATTTTACAATTTCTAGAGATTACTGTGCAATAGAATTTTTATGATTTTGTATCTGTTTTAAATTTTCTGAACTATTTCCATATCTGTTGCTTCAGGTAAAGGGGGCCTTTCAAAATTAACTTAGTAAAGATTATTCCTTGATTAACTGTGAGTGAAGACAGGTTGACAAATTTGGTTATACTGTCTATTGAACCTGAATATTCAAAGAATATCAATTTTAGTGAAGTCACTAATAAATTTGCCAAGTTAAGGCTTGAAAGCAGAAACAGTAATATCATTACGCATTATTGTGACAGAGAAATATATACATATAAGAGTTTTTTGTTTTGTTTTGTTTTTCCTTCTTTAAAACACACATTAACGTAACTACAAAGTACTAATCCTGCAGAATGAGAAAGAGCCAGTCATTCAAACAGCAGGGCAGAGATTACTCCTTGTAGAAGGGACAGCAAGAGCAAAGACCCTGATTATGAAAGAACAGGGTGTGTTTTAGGAACTAAAGGGAGGTGAAGTGGCTAGAAGAGACAGTGCAAAATACAGAGTATCTTGGATTGGGCCTGGAGAAGCAAGCAGAGGTCAGATCATATAGCACCCTACAGGCTAACGGTCATGAATTTAGATTTTATTTTTAGCACAAAAAGAAAAGATTAAATTATTTGAAGCAGGAACGTGGTATGATCAAATTTATGTTTTTACTAGATAACTTTGGCTTCAGTGATGAGAACAGATTGAAGGAGAGCAAGAATGAAAATGTGGAGACCAGTAAAATAATTTCAGTAATCTAAGTGAAAAGTTGTTGTAGCCTGGATTAAGTTGATGGAGAAGAGACAGAAAGAAGTGAACAGACCTGAGATCTAGCAGATAGATTTGGGATCTATATTTGGGGGCAGAACTGAAAGGTGATATGGGAGGAGTAAACAAGAGGAGGAATCAAGAAGTCCCAGATTTCTGGTTTAAACAAGTGGTGGATAATGGTGTCACTGGTTGAGAGGAAGGAGAGCCTGGTTTAGAGAGGAAAATTCTTGTCTCAAGGCAACCTCCCAAGAAAAAGTACAAAAATAAAGATAAAATAGAAAGGGCCACCCTCATTTTTTTTTAATCATCATATAGAGAAAACTAAGACAAGATTTAGCCCCTATTTTCATTTTACACTTTAGGAGGCTGAGATGGAAAGGGAAAGATGACTTGTATGTACGGTGATTCAGAGCCTGCATCAGAAGGCATCTCCTAGGTCAGATTCTTTGGCTATCATATCCAAATACTTCACCCAAGTTTTGCTTTGTCTTTTTCATAATATTCTTTTATACTCTCTTTCAGTTCTTAGGCTCTGTCTGCTGACCTAACCTATGAACTCCCTTCTTCAAAGGGCAGTGTGATGCCACCTCACCCATGATGGCTCTCCCTGCCTTCAGATCTTTCAGGCTAGTTACACCCTATTCATGAGAAGCTCCAGGCATGCTGGCAATCAGGAAATCAACCCATCAAGTGTCCTCTTCAAAAGTCAATACTGCCCAGACCATCTTAGAAGGCTTCCAGGCTCTTTAAGAAAAGTGTAGTTATTAAAATAATTCATTCAAACAAATACTGATTTAGTCTACTTCTGTAGGCTATGAATGATTCAAAAGGATGATCGTACCTAGAAGTTTTAGATTTGGAGAGATTAAGATATACAGGTAAAAATTGGTTAAGGGACAGGTCTGATGAGTACAAGATTTGGCATCAAAATACGTGTGAAGCATAATTTGGTTGTAGAGCCTGTGCTCTTAACCACTACAGCACGTGGCCTCTCACTGAGTGCTAGCGGTCTGCAACAGTCAGAGAGAGGTGTATTGAAATGACCAAGCTGAAGTCTGGGAACAAGGACTAGAGACAAGAATAAAAGTCTACCAACAAGTCACTGCGGAGACAGAGTCGTATTACAAAGTCAGAGCAGTCTTAAGGGTCAGCTTCCAAAGACTATACATGAGGATAAACATTAAGAACAGGTTCTGGAAAAAGACAGCCCCTGACTTGGAGAGGGGGTGGGAATAAAAGAAAAAAAGAGTCGTAGTATAAGAGGAACCAATGTTAAGCTCTCTGAGGCAGATTCCTGGCAGAAAGCTGGTCTGGCTGTCTTTGGTTCCACTACTTGTGGGGCTTACCTTTGTCCTGCATTTTAAGGAAAAGTCATGTTAGCCTCTAGAAGGACAATAAATGGAATAAAATTTGACAGAGGAGAACTGGGTATGAAATGCTTAGAGTACACCTTGAACCCCCATCCTCCTATCTCCCTCTTGACGTTGAAGACAAGTATTCAAAGTATGAAGAAACAAGGCCAATTAGACATATCAGATTGTAGGAAACTGAAATTTAGGATGAATGGCTGGAATATAACCTTGAAGGCAACATGGAGTCCCTGAAGGTTCTGGATGCAGGAAGTTAAGAAGATACAATTGGTATATCAAGTACCCTCACTTGACTGTGGTTTATAGGTTGGATTAGAGGGAAAAAGGAAATGTGATAAGAAGAAAAGCTTAAATGCAGCCAAGGCAAGAAGACATGTAACTTGGTGTCAAGAAGGTAGTTAAAACAATGATAAAAACGAGTTTCCGGGAGAAATCCAAACTTTCAGGGATGACTTCTAGCAACTCTGGGAGAGTTCCTTCCTGCAGTGCTAACACTTCAGAAGGTACTTTTGTCGCACATTCAACAATATATTGAAAGATGAGTCCCCCTAACAGAGGTGAACGGTGTAATTTTAGGTAGACTCATAGTTTCTCTTGAAAACATTCTTTCATCCATGATAAATAGAGCTTTAAGCAGTATCCCATATGATTCATGTGGCTGTAACACACCCAACTAGTTTCTCTTTCTAAGGGAACAATGATTCAACTGCCTCTATTTGAGAATTGGGACAATTTGCAAGGATCATCTTAACAGACAGTAGATACACACCTGAAACAAGAATAGTGATACTGAAAATAAAGCATTCTACTCTAGTATAAAAAATTAATAATAATCTTTTTCTTTCACCATATCCTTTGAATTCCCTAAATCTTTATAACAGGCTATCAGCTACATTATTTGTCTTTTGTCTTTTTTATTTCTTAACCATTATTTTCAGGGATTTTCTTAAAGCACTTAGAATGAAAACCTCAGAGAGCTTTTAAAAAATATTTACAGTCTTATGATTCAAATGCTCAGTTTCTTTACCAGTACAGTAGGAAGTTGAACTGGACATTCTCAAAAGAATTAAATATATGTGATTCCATAATGTTTTTATATAAATTTTTCTGATGGTGGTCTTCAAAATATCTGGGATTTCTTTCTACATATGCCAAAATAATATATAGTCTCAGATATTAAACACAAATTTAAGAAATTACATAATCTACATCTATATTAGCTATTACCCAATTAATCACAATGCTTTCATGGATACAACCTTTTAATTAATTGTTTACCAGTTCTTGGTTATATGAGTGAAGAATTTTTCTAGAAGAATGTTCATAAATTTGACAAAATGAATCATATCAGAGAGCTTTCTTTGATGGAGCCCTTTTATACTGTCTGTTCAGCACCACCCTCCACATCGTACCACTGTTCCTGTGAACCGCTGTCCCTCTATATGATTAAAGGGATGGACCCTAATGTCATATTTCCATTTCATGGCTCTATCCCATGACCACAGTCGGCTGACCCAGGCAAAGGCATCTGACTCCAGAATTTGGAATTGGAAAAGAGAGACAGCTGTCACTTACTAAATGACTGGAGGTGGAATATATAACATTGGTAACTTTCAGCAATGGTATTTTTCCATTCGTGCATTGAAAAGAAGAAAAAGCTAATCCATAGAGAGAGAGAGAAAGAAAATCCTTGAAATCAGACACAGAGAGGAGAAGGGTGTTCAAATCTCTGATCCAGCGTGTTTCTGAGGCTTGGCTGCTTCTCTGTCTTAGATTTTTGAGTGTGCTGTACCCATATCATAAATTTTCAGTGTCTGCATAAGCTGTCTCAAATGGGTCTCTGCACTGAATTTGTCTCTCCAGAACAAGGACTCTCACTGAGCAGCCATACAAGGCTGTGTGGCTGATATCTCCCCCAGACTTAACGGGTGCCAGAGAGTACTCAGCCACAATTCCGGGGTCACAAGGAGACACCTCTGGCAGAGTATATTCAGGACAAAATAAGGAGGGGAAACAGCAGTCTCTGCTTAAAGCAGCAGCTCACATCCATGGAGTGCCAAGTCACACCCTCTTCCCCTTTTAATGTATTCCCCAGTCTCTGGAGCAGTGTTATCTGTCTTGGGGAAAGTAAACCACTCCGGCTGCCCAAAGCGCCTTCTAGAGCCAGAGATCTCTCGGGTTCCTCAGGATCTCTCAAGTCTGTGTCAAGTTATGCATGACGAGCTGTGGAAGTTCTCGTCATGGGTACACTGCACAAGGTGCTCAGCTCTCTGCAGGCAAAGCAAGAAGAGTGACACTTGAGCTGATCCTAGCAGCTATCTCACTCATACCTGACTATAGCATGTAGCTTTCTCCTACAAAGCGCAGCACCCCCATCTTCTTACCTCCCCCCGCTGCCAACTCTCACATGCATGCAGATTGAGAGATGAGTTGGTTTCTGACAGTAACAGGAGCCCAAGCCCAGACTGGTAGACTGACTCCCATTAGGAATTCAGAACCATAGGATCATTAAAAATAGCTTGCTTTACCTTTTCCTTCTTAGGCATTCCTCAGACACTCAGAAAATGTAGTCTCATCAGCATGCTCTAACAAGATCACATTTGCATTTTGCCTTTTTGAAGATTAATCTGAATCTATCCAAAGAAATTAAAATACGCTACAGAACGCTTTTTAAAGTCTCATCATAGCCTATGGTCCAAAATCAGCATGGCTCCTGAGAGTCTGCCTCACCCACCTTACCAGTTTTTTTTCCGGATATAGCTTTAAGATGACTTGGCTTTAACTCTGATAAAGCATTTTTAATCAAAACTTCTGCTTCTGCTGGAAGACTAGGTAATGTGAACCAATTCTCACAAAAGATGACTAAGAAATCTGGATGAAATTTAAAGAACCAAAAATCTTGGAAGCCTCAATGGGCTAACAGGATACTAATGATTTGCGAATCCCAGATTCAGAAGGGATAAGAATCCAGATAGGTAAACTTGGTACAATGGCCACTTTTGAATAGTTGGTATTTCCCATTTGGAAAGACCTGGCCAAGAGTCTGAGCTATACTTTTGGTACCTTCACAGAGCTGTGAAGAAAAAATACAGGTGTCCACAGCCAGGCAAGGTAGGAATTCCAAAAACTGCCCCTCATTTTGGACTGGCAGCCCAAAGAGCGGCACCCTAGAAGTAAGTGTAAGCCAGAAGTAAACTGTTCCTTTTAGGAACTACAGATATGCTTGATGGCCTGCAATGTATCAAATCTGAAACTTGGTTTAAGTTTCTTCTGTATTATTAGTGTCCCCAGGCACTTGGCTAACATAATTAAATATCCTCTTTGGTGGACAAAACATCATTCTGGGCTTCAAATTGTGCACTTTGTTTTTGGAAAATTATTTGCCAAAAAAATGTGTAGGACACTACCAAAGTATCCAGGCATATGTCAAGACTAGATACTATGAATGTAAACCACAGGCAACAAAAATAAACTGCAGAAACTCCAGATACTGGAATTTTTTAAATAAAGATATAAACAGCTGTGCTTGCTGTATTCAAAGGGATGAAATTCATGAAAACTTCTGGCAGAGAACAGGAAATAAGTGGCAAATTTAATATCCCACAAATGAAAAAAGTTGATAATTGAAATCAAGAACTCAGTAAACAGACTTAATAGTACCCTGGACGTTGCTAAAAAAGAATTAGGGAACTGCAAACAGGTCACAAGAAATTATCCAGAATGAAACACAGACATATAAAGATGAAAAATACAAAAGAGGAAGAAGCATGGAAAATACATTTAGAGATCTTACATGATTTCACTAGAATCTCAGAAGAGAGACAGATATTGAAGCAGAAATACGAAGAGACAATAGCTGAAATTACTGTGAAACTGATAGAACACAGCATTTATCATCAGACCGTGCAGCAGCAATATACACTACAAGATAATTCTTAAAAACGAAGGAAGACACATCACATGTGGACCATCATATATCCTGGCTGCATGAATTTACACATTCTCAGGCCCATCTGGTCTTCAGTTGTTGCTCCACACAGGACAAAATGTCCCTGCGCATCCTTTATTTTCTACTGCAAGATTATTCAGCTATGCAATTCTCTTCCATGATTACGCAGCTCTCAGCCACATTACATATTATACTACTCTTACACTGCCTTGGGTTTTTGATATTTTTTTAAATTTATTTTGGTATCATTAATCTACAATTATAGGTGCAAGATTATGGTTCTTTAACAACCCACTTCATCAGGTCCCCCCCTGCCGACCAACCCCAATACACTCACTGTCCATAAGCATACTGAGATGCTGTAGAATCACTACCTGTCTTCTCTGAGCTGTACAGCCCTCCCTGGGACTCCCAAACATTACGTCTGCTAATCGTAATGCCCCTTTTTCCCTCTTATCCCTCCCTTCCCACCCATCCTCCCCAGTCCCTTTCCCTTTGGTAACTATTAGTCCTTTCTTGGGTTCTGTGAGTCTGCTGCTGTTTTGTTCCTTCAGTTTTTTTCTTTGTTCTTATACTCCACATATGAGTGAAATCATTTGATACTTGTCTTTTTCGGCTTGGCTTATTTCACTGAGCATAATACCCTCTAGCTCCATCCATGTTGTTGCAAATGGTAGGATTTGTTTTCTTCTTATGGCTGAATAATATCTCATTGTGTATATGTACCACCTCTTCTTTATCCATTCATCTACTGATGGACACTTAGGTTGCTTCCATTTCTTGGCTATTGCAAATAGTGCTGCGATAAACATAGGGGTGCATCTGTCTTTTTCAAACTGGGCTGCTGCATTCTTAGGGTAAATTCCTAAGAGTAGGATTCCTGGGTCAAATGGTATTTCTATTTTGAGTTTTTTGAGGAACCTCCATACTGCTTTCCACAATGGTTGAAATAAGTTGCATTCCCACCAGTGGAGTAGGAGGGCTCCCTTTTCTCCATATCCTCGCCAACATTTGTTGTTGTTTGTGTTTTGGATGTTGGCCATCCTCACTGGTGTGAGGTGATATCTCATTGTGGTTTTAATTTGCATTTCTCTGATGATTAGCGATGTGGAGCATAATTTCATGGGCCTGTTGGCCATCTGAATTTCTTCTTTAGAGAAGTGTCTATTCATGTCCTCTGCCCATTTCTTAATTGGATTATTTGCTTTTTGTTTGTTGAGGTGCGTGAGTTCTGCATATATTTTGGATGTCAAGCCCTTATCGGATACGTCATTTATGAATATATTCTCCCATACTGTAGGATGTCTTTTTGTTCTACTGATGGTGTCCTTTGCTGTACAGAAGCTTTTAGCTTGATATAGTCCCACTTGTTCATTTTTGCTTTTGTTTCCCTTGCCTGGGGAGATATGTTCATGAAGAAGTCACTCATATTTATGTCCAAGAGACTTTTGTCTGTTTTTTTCTAAGAGTTTTATGATTTCATGACTTACATTCAGGTCTTTGATCCATTTTGAGTTTACTTTTGTATATGGGGTTAGACAGTAGTCCAGTTTCATTCTCTTACATGTAGCTGTCCATTTTTACCAACACCAGCTGCTGAAGAGGCTGTCATCTCCCCGTTGTATAACGAAGGCTCCTTTATCATATATTAATTGACTGTATATGTTTGGGTTAATGTTTGGATTTTCTACTCTGTTCCACTGATCTGTGGGTCTGTTTTTGTGCTAATACCAAATTGTCTTGATTACAGTGGCTTTGTAGTAGAACTTGAAGTCAGGGAGCGTAATTCCCCCTGTTTTATTCCTCCTTCTCAGGATTGCTTTGGCTATTCAGGGGTTTTTGTGTTTCCATCTGAACTTTACAATTATTTGTTCCAGTTCACTGAAGAAAGCTGTTGGTAGTTTGATAGGGATTGCATTAAATCTGTAAATTGTTTTAGGTAGTATAGCCATTTTGACAATATTTATTCTTCTTAGCCAAGAGCATGGGATGCATTTCCATTTGTTACTGTCCTCTTTAATTTCTCTTAGGAGTGTCTTGTAGTTTTCAGGGTATAGGTCTCTCACTTTCTTTGTTAGGTTGATTCCTAGGTATTTTATTCTTTTTGTTGCAATTGTAATGTAATTGTTTTCCTGATTTCTCTTTCTGTTAGCTCATCGTTAGTGTGTAGGAAAGCAACAGATTTCTGTGTGTTAATTTTGTATCCTGCAACTTTGCTGAATTCAGATATTAGCTCTAATAGTTTTGGAGTGGGGTCTTTAGGGTTTTTTATGTACAGTATCATGTCATCTGTAAATAGTGACAATTTGACTTGTTCTTTATCAATCTGGATGCCTTGTATGTCTTTGTTTTGTCTGATTGCCGTGGCTAGGACCTCCAGTACTATGTTGAATAACAGTGGAAAGAGTGGCCATCCCTGTCTTGTTCCCGATCTTAGATGAAAAGCTTTCAGCGTCTCGCTGTTAAGTATGATGTTAGCTGTGTGTTTGTCATATATGGACTTTATGATGTTTAGGTACTTGCCCTCTATACCCATTTTGTTGAGAGTTTTTATCATGAATGGATGTTGAATTTTCTCAAATGCTTTTTCAGCATCTATGGAGATGATCATGTGGTTTTTGTTCTTCTTTTTGTTGATGTGGTGGATGATGTTGATGGATTTTCAAATGTTGTACAATCCTTGCTTCCCTGGGATGAATCCCACTTGATCATGGTGTATGATTCTCTTGATGTATTTTTGAATTGGGTTTACTAATATTTTGTTGAGTATTTTTGCATCTACATTCTTCAGGGATATTGGTCTGTAACTTTCTTTTTTGGTGCGGTCTTTGCCAGGTTTTGGTATTAGAGTGATGCTGGCTTCATAGAATGAATTTGAAAGTATTCCCTCCTCTTCTATTTTATGGAAAACTTTAAGGAGAAGGGTATTATTTCTTCTCTACATGTCTGGTAGAATTCAGAGGTGAATCCATCTGGCCCTGGGGTTTTGTTCTTGGGTAGTTTTTTGAACACGGATTCAATTTCGTTGCTGGTGATTCGTCTGTTTAGGTTTTCTGTTTCTTGCTTGGTCAGATTTTCTAAGAAGTTGTCCATTTCTTCTAGGTTTTCCAGCTTGTTAGCCTATAGATTCTCATAGTATTCTCTTATAATTCTTTGTATTTCTGTGGGGTCCATCATGATTTTTCCTTTCTCGTTTCTGATTCTGTTCATGTGTGTAGATTCTCTTTTTCTCTTAATAAGTCTGGCTAGGGGTTCATCTATTTTGTTTATTATTTCAAAGAACCAACTCTTGGATTCATTGATTTCTTCTAATGTTTTAGTCTTCTCAAAATTTTATTTATTTCTTCTCTGATCTTTATTATGTCCCTCCTTCTGGTGACTTTGGGCCTCATTTATTCTTCTTTTTCCAATTTCAGTAATTGTGTCTTTACACTATTCATTTGGGATTGTTCTTCCTTCTTTAAAAAGTACTGGATTACAATATACTTTCCTCTTAGAAATGCCTTTGCTGCGTCCCACAGAAGTTGTGGCTTTGTGTTGTTGTTGTCATTAGTCTCCATACATTCTTTGATCTCTGTTTTAATTTGGTCGTTGACCGATTGATTATTTAGGAGAATGTTGTTAAGTCTCCATGTATTTGTGAGCCTTTTTGTTTTCTTTCTACAATTTATTTCTAGTTTTATACCTTGGTGATCTGAGAAGTTGGTTGGTAGGATTTCAGTATTTTTGAAATTACTGAGGTTTTTTTTGTGGCCTAGTATGTGGTCTATTCTGGAAAATGTTCCACGTGCACTTGAGAAGAATGTGTATCCTGCTGCTTTTGGGTGTACAGTTCTGTAGATGTCTGTTAGGTCCATCTGTTCTAGTGTGTTGTTCAGTGCCTCTGTGTCTTTACTTATTTTCTGTCTGGTTGATCTGTCCTTTAGAGTGAGTGGTGTGTTGAAGTCACCTAAAATGAATGCATTGCTGTCTATTTCCTCCTTTAATTCTGTTAGTATTTGTTTCACATATGCCGGCGCTCCTGTGTTGGGTGCATATGTATTTAAAATGGTTATATCCTCTTGTTGGACTGACCCCTTTATCATTATGTAATGTCCTTCTTTATCTCTTGCTACTTTCTTTGTTTTTAAGTCTATTTTGTCTGATACTAGTACTGCAACACCTGCTTTTTTCTCCTTTTTGTTTGCATGAAATATCTTTTTCCATCCCTTCACCTTTAGTCTGTGTATATGTTTGGGTTTGAGGTCAGTCTCTTGTAAGTAGCATATAGATGGGTCTTGCTTTTTTATCCATTCTGTTACTCTGTGTCTTTTGATTGGTGCATTCAGTCCATTTACATTTAAGGTGATTATCGATAGATATGTACTTATTGCCATTGCTGGCTTTAGATTCGTGGTTACCAAAGGTTCAAGGGTAGCTTCTTACTAACTAACAGTCTAACTTAACTTTCTTGTTAAGTTATTGTAAACACAGTCTGGTGATTCTTTATTTCTCTCCCTTCTTATTCTTCTTCCTCCATTCTTTATATACTATGTGTTTTATTCTTTGCTTTTAGTTAGTATTTGAATGGTATGCTTTCTTTGCTATGATTTTATTTTCTCTGGTGACATCTTTTTAGCCTTAAAGTGCTTCCATCTAGAGCAGTCCCTTTAAGATATCCTGTAGAGGTGGTTTATGGGAGGCAAATTCCCTCAGCTTTCACTTGTCACCTCCCTCAAATTTAAATGATAATTGTGCTGGATACAATATTCTTCATTTGAGGCCCTTCTGTTTCATTACATTAAATATATCATGCCATTCTCTTCTGGCCTGTAAGGTTTCTGTTGAGAAGTCTGATGATAGTCTGATGGGTTTTCCTTTGTAGGTGATCTTTTTTCTCTCTCTAGCTGCCTTTAATACTCTGTCTTTATCTTTGATCTTTGCCATTTTAATTATTATGTGTCTTGGTGTTGTCTTCCTTGGGTCCCTTGTGTTGGGAGATCTGTGGGCTTCTGTGGACTGTGAGACTATTTCCTTCCCCAGCTTGGGGAAGTTTTCAGCAATTATTTCTTCAAAGACACTTTCTATCCCTTTTTCTCTCTTCTTCTTCTTCTGGTACTCCTATAATGCGAATATTGTTTTGTTTGGATTGGTCACACAGTTCTCTTAATATTCTTTCATTCCTAGAGATCCTTTCATCTGTGTCTATCTCAGATTCTCTGTATTACTGTTCTCTTATTTCTATTCCATTAACAGTCTCTTTCATCTCTTCCAGTCTGCTGCTAAGCCCGTCAATCGCTTGTCTTATTTCTGCATTGTTTTTCCTCACTTTCCTCACTTCCTCCCTTAGCTCTTACATATTTCTCTGTAGATCTATCAGTATGGTTATGACATTTATTCTGAATTCTTTTTCAGGAAGATTGTGCATTTCTGTCCCTTCAGGTTCCCTCTCAGGCGTTGTCTGGGTCTGGGTGATCTTTGTACCATATTCCTCTGTCTTTTCATGGCGATAGAAGTGGTTGCTGGTAGGCGCCATGTGTGTCAGCTGGGCTCTTTAAGACTTTTAAAAAGAAAAGAAAAAATGCCCGCTGCGAGTAGATTCTGTGAGGATGCTGTAGGTGGCGCTGCTGCTCCACCGGACTCTTTGTGGTGCCGGCTGTGGAGGGAACACATGGGAGGCTGCTGATCTCTGTGGGAAGCCTCAGCGCAACTCCTTTGCCCGGCCACGGGCCAAGCGTTCCGAAATTACCCAGGACTCCTGGCCTGCTGGGCTGAATGTGCTGGGACAATTTTGTTCTGCTGTTGAGCCCTTGTCTCTTTAAGACTTTTAAAAAAGCATGCGCTTTTCTTTTGTCCTGGGGAGCCAGCTGAGAGGACCCAGCTACGCCGTCCCTCTCAGATCCTGCCCCTCTGTCTCTCCAATCTCCGATACACCACGCAATGTGTGTCAGCTCTCCCGGCACAGGTCACCATGGCTGGTTATTTGGTGGGCCTGTGCCTCCACTCCCTCCCCGCTCTAAATCCTTTCCTCCCACCGGTGCGCTGCGGTGGGGGAGCACTTGGGTCCTGCCAGGTCACTGCCCCGTATCCTACCCGCTTCGTGAGGCGCTGAGTCCCCGCAGGTGCAGCTCTAGCCTGGCTGTTGTACTGTATCTCTGGTCTCTCTTTTAGGAATAGTTGTATTTGTTATATTTTCTTAAATATATATGGTTTTGGGAGGAGATTTCTGCCACCCTGCTCACGCGGCCATCTTCCCTGAAGTTCTGCCTTGGGTTTTGAAGAAGCTCTGTGAGGCTGTCTCATACCTACCCACCCAGATATAACTCAATGATATTTTTTTGTATTCCTACTTCATGGTGGTCATCTGGAAATTCTCGGTTCTGCCTTCTCCCCAGACCTTATATTATTGACCTCTCTGACCTTCATTCCCAAAACCTATGGTGGACAGGGGTGGGAGAATGAATCTTATCCCTATACCCTCAGAACTTGGGCAGACCCCCCTATCAAGGAACCAAGTCTTCACTCCCTCCCAATTCTCACCTTTCTTCTGGAAATGTTTATCTAGTTGCAATTGCTTTAATCTGTTTTAAAACTGTTTTAATCTGATAGTTTTATTTAAAATTTTCTCTCTTATGCCCAGACCAGTCCATCTGCTACTCAAAGGACAAACATTTGATTCTCTGTTAAGTGTCCTGCTGGGTCACTTCTTCCCAGAAACAATGAATGCCTTAGGGAAAAAATAAAAACAAAAACAGAGTAAAGGCAAAGAAAAGCAACCCAGGAACAAACCTGATTAAATATCTCAAAATATTATTTTACACCACATGAAGCCAGAAGTCTTAACTAATACACAAGTGTATATATATATATATATATAATAAATATCACATAGAAAATATAACATATAATTCTAATTATATATGAAATATATGTGAGATACATCATTATTTTATGAGTACAGGTTCACCACAGTAGAGTTTTAACATATTTTTTAGTAGATAAATAATTATATAACTTTTGGCTTAAAATATATATAATTATATAATTTTTGTCTTTGTCCAGTCTTCATGCTTCTCATCAATCTTCTCAAATTCACAAAAATAGTAGGGAGTGATTTTGCCATTATTTATCTAATCCTATAAGACTATCACATAATGTGGCAAAGGCCATAGGGAAGCTCAGTCAGCAGGCCTACGTACCTCGGGCATCCAGCAATTCATGTGGTCGCCTGAAAGGAAAGAGGAGGAGGTTGGGGCTGAGAGCCAAGCCTTGGGTCAGATTCAGAAACTTTGAGAGGAGAGAAAGGCTGCCTTATGTTCTGGGTGGAAGTGCCCTAAGGAAATAGGAATACTCAAGAATATGGGCCCCCCCTTTGCAGGTCTCAGAGAACAAGTACACGAACTTTACGGAGGGATGGGAACCACGGGCAGTATTTGGAAGTGCCAGAGAGCCACTGTTGCTAAGTGACAAAGCTTCTAGGTCTAGCTGACAGAGGAGGAACACAGCCAAGAAGCCCCATCTTCATGCCTTAGACAGCCTAGGGATACCAGCTTGATAGCAATGGCAAAAGGAACAATAACAAGTTCTCCTACAGCAAGTGGGGGACAGAACAAACACTGGAGGTAGAGGCAGGAAAGTAGAACCTGTGCTAGCACAGAGGGAACAGGCAATGTCTGCAAAAGGCACAGCAGTGGGCCAGCAACCACAAGAGGCACAGGCCAGCAGCAAGAGGAATGTGAGTCATTCAGAGCCTGGAGGCAGGCGGCAGGAGGAGGAGGAGGGAGAGGAAAGAGGCATCTCTCTGGATGGTAAACAACCCCCAGATGAACAGAGCCAAACCAGGAAACACCAGAATATCTACCTCTGACTGCATAGGCAGATTCCTGGGCACTAACACAGAGCAGTTACATCAGAATATCTGAGAATGGAATCTAGAAATATGAATTTTAAACAAGTTCTTAGGGCGATTTTTAAGCAGTACTGCCCCTAGTCCTGAGCAGCTGGGAATCCTGACCTGGACCCTGACCTTTAGAGAGCCTTCATCCAGCATGCTCCCCACGGGGCAAAGAGTCCAAGGGGTTAAAAAGGCAGGTGCCCAACACTCTGTGCCCACCTAGTACACCCCACACCCAGGCCATGCTCCTGATACCCAGACCCTGGATTCTCTGCCCCAGTGACACTAGACCAACTCTAGGGCCCAGTGGACCCTCAGGTCTGTTCTCCGGTGCAGGAACACCCTGGATGGTGTGCACAACTCTAGAAACAAGTGTTTGCCAAGCTTACTGGGCGTGGAATTTGGACTGGCATGGTGGCCTGACTGTGTGAGCTCTCCAAGCCTCTCACACTAGGACTAGAGCAGGAAAGGAAGAGGGGTTTCTGCCTTCTCTCCCTCCATCCACATTTGTGCCCAAGGCCCACAGATGATAAGAAAGTCTACTGGTCATTATTTACTACTCATTATTTTTGACCCCTTTTTTTTAAGTCACAGGGGTTTTGTTTAGTTTTGTTGTTTTTGTTTTGTCTTATTTTACTTTGTTTTTAAGAAACAGAGAGGGAAAGAAAGCTCTTAGGGTCAAAATGCCAATTATAAAATGAACAGATGCTAGAATTTAATCCTGCGGTGACATTACAAGCTCTTGATTTTTCCCTTGGCAGGTGAAGCCATGGAGAACAAGGCTTGCATGAATAAGTGGCATCCTTAAACTTTGGATTCGTAGAATTAATTTAGTTTCAGTAGTATCTCTTGAGCATTTATTCTATGCTCCCCATTGTCCTAGAGACTGAGAGGATCAATCAGATATGATGAATATCCTCAAAGTGAGGCCATTGGATCACTTAAGTTGTACACACAGAATGCAAAAATAACAGCTGTGCAAGGGAGGGTGCTATTTTAAGCACCCAAGTGAGTGCCCAGACGTGCTAACTGCAATAGGAATTTAATACATCTTCAACAAGATCCTTTCCTTCTAGTCTCAGGGTGCCACCTTCTAGAGGAGGGGGCACACATTTACACACCCTCCCAAATGAGGGCCTAGTGCTTTCAAGTTTCCGGAACAACCACGATCAGCGAATGATACTTTGTGTGTCAGCACTTCTTTACTTTTGCTGTTCAGGATTGTTTGCTTTGGGGTTTTTTTCATGTGAGCAATGAGACAGGCGTTCTTTCATCAATAATCCATCCATGGAGCCTCGTCACCTATGACAGGCTCTGCATTTGTCAGTTGCAGATGGCCTTTGATAGGCTGAGTGTGGTCAGGGCTTCTTTCTGAGTGGAATATTGAGCAATAACACTTGTGATGATTCAATTACTCACATTGTTGGTGAACAAATATTTGTTTTGCCCTGAACTTACCATAACACAAGCCTAAAACATCTGAGTCAGTAGAGGCAACCACTTTGGGACAGTATCTGTTTCACTTTTTGCCTGTGAAGTTGTGCCATGGAGGACAAAGAGCAACAGAGACAGGAAGCAGCTACCCAAGAGTGAGCTGGGAAATTCCAGCTGCCCTCCTGCCCTACTTATATGGAACAGAGATGACTCATCATTAAGCAGCAAACAGATGTTGGCTTGGCTAACAAAATGCTATGTAAAATTTAACCTCTACAAGCCAATGTTTCCTCTTCTGGGAAAAAATAAAACAGACAGGTTGTTATATTTGGACACCTGGATAGCACTGTTTAATCCTGGTATGAAAGAAGAGGCATGGGTATACTTTTCTAACTGTGCTATTTTTTACGTCCTTGAAAGATAGCCTTCTTCGGGACAATATCTATCTGCAAACTCTACCAGACAAGCTGTACAACTCCATAATCGAGGCTTCAGTTATGCAGATGTGTGGTGCTCTGCTACCTAGAGAGACATGTAATTCTCAGGCACTCACACCAGTTAGTGAATTCTTGTGTGCCCATACAAAGGTGGGAGTCCAGAGACGCAGGTTATAATCCTGGCTCTACACTAAGTAACTACACGGTCTCAGTTTTCTCTTCTGCAAAGACAAGAGGTTTGACTCTGAAGGTTCCTCTCCTCTTCATTTTTTTGTCATTCTAAGACTTTCAGGAAGTTGAAAATGATACCTATAATGCCTATCCTTTCCATTATCTAGCTACCATAATAAGCACTCATATGAGAAACAAAATGTTCTTGTTAACAGTTTTCTTTTAGTGTAGAAGTAGGAAAGTACAGCTTGGGCCATATTGGGTCAAGGACAAGGGTGAATAACTTGTAATGGAGTTAAAAACAATTCCTGACTTACCTCATTGGTAAGGTTGTAATCATCAAATGAGGTCACACCCTTGAGAAGTTTATCATGTATTGTGCTCTATCGAAATGTGCTAGGCACTGAATGTCTGTGTCCTCTCAAAATGCATATGTTGAAGGCTAATTGCTACAGTGATGATATTAGCAGGTGGGGCCTCTGAGAGGTGCTTAGGGCATGAGGACAAAACCTGCAAGAATGGGATTAGTACCCATATAAAAGAGGCCTCTATGGCTCCTTGCTCCTTCTGCCATGTGAAGTTACAGCAAAAAGATGGCTGTCTATGAACCAGAAAACAGGATATCATCAAACACCAAAGCTGCCAACATGTTGATCTTGGACTTCCCAGCCTCCAGAACTGTTAAAAATAAATTTCTGTTGTTTATAAACCACTGTGTATGGTATTTTGTTTTAGGAACCAAACGGACTAAGACAAAAAGGTGTTACTATTACTAATAATAAATGTCAATATATTAACCCAATAAACATTGGCCAAGCACCTTCTATACACCAGGCATTGTGCTAAACATTAAAAAGACATTGATCAAGAGAGGAGATTCAAGATGGCGGCGTGAGAGGCAAGTCAGAGAATTCCTCCCAAAACCACATGTAGTGTGAAAATATAGTTAATACAACTAGCCCTAAAACAGCAACAGGAAAGAAGGCTGCACCAGATTGCATACACACCTCACCAACAGAGCAGACCTCAGGAAACAGCGTAACATACGAAAGCCTTGATCTGGTGGGACCCAAGCCCTTCCCCCACCTTAGCTCACCAGAAGGAGGAAGAGAAACAGAGCAGGGATGGGTAGAAGCCTAAGACTGCTGAACACCCAGCCATGGAGGTCTGCTTGGGAGCACAAACCTACACTGTGTGGTGCTCTGGAGGTTGGATGGGTTGGGAAGCTGGGATAGGCAGACTGCTTGAGAAACTGAGATTCCAGCCATTTGTGGAGGACAGGATCAACATCCAGCTGCTCTGGGACAAAGGAAAGGCAGGTGGTGTGACAGGCTTCCTAGCAGCGAGAGGGCTGCTGAAGGGACAAGGTTTACACAGAGCTTACTACGCGGGAGAAGGGATAGGTGGACAAGGTTGTTTGGGTGCACTCTGCCCAGCAGGTTGGGAACATTGAGGAGCTTCAGGTGCTGCATCCCCCTGGCTGGCTACTCAGCTCCAAGGCCCCCCACTGTGACACGCAGCCTGCTGGGCCTTCCTCCTGGCCTACCGGAACCTGCTTCCAAAATGGCAGTCACTGTGCTGGCTTCAGTCCAGCCAGAGGGAGGCCCTGCCTACAACAGCTAGAGATGCCAAGCAGAGACGCTTACCCCTGTGTGCTCGGCCCACTGTCTCTGATACTGGAGACAGGCACCGCAGCTGGGAATCAGGAAACAGCTCTTTCCTCTGGCCAGGCACAAGCACCACTCCCCCAATGACCCCCAATCTCACTCTAGGGGCTGAGCAGCTCCAGAGACTAGAGAATCTGGGCACGAGAGAGCACCACATAGAATTATGAAACATCAAAGGAACCTGGTTCAGACCCAAATCTCACAAATCCCAGAAAAAGGGCCAAATGAAACTGAACTCACCAAACTTCCTGAAAGAGAGTTCAAAATAAAAATCATAAACATGCTCATGGAGGTACAGAAAAATATTCAAGAACTCAGGGGCGAATTTAAGATGGAGATTCAATCGTTAAGAAATTCTGTATCTGAAATGAAACATACAATGGAGGAAATTAAAAGCAGATTAGATGTAGGAGAAGAGATGGTAAATGGAATAGAAATTAGAGAAGAGTAATACAAAGAAGCTGAGGCACAGAGAGAAAAAAGGATCTCTAAGAATGAAAAAATATTGAGAGAAATGTGTGACCAATACAAACGGAACAATATCCGCATTACAGGGGTACCAGAAGAAGAAGAGAGAGAAAAAGGGATAGAAAGTGTTATTGAGGAGGTAATTGCTGAAAACTTCCCCAATCTGGGAAAGGAGAGTCTCTCAGGCCATGGAAGTGAACAGATCTCCCAACACAAGGGACCCAAGAACACAACATCAAGATATATAATAATTAAAATGACAAAGATCAAGGAAAAAGACAGACTTTTAAAAGCAGCTAGAGAGAGAAGAAAGATCACATACAAACGAAAACCCATCAGGCTATCATCAGATTTCTCAACAGAAACCTTACAGGCCAGATGGGAGTCACATGATATATTTAATGCAATGAAGTAGAAGGGCCTCAAACCAAGAATACTCTACCTGGCAAGATTATCATTTACATTTGAAGGAGGGTTTAAACAATTTTCAGATAAGCAAAAGCTGAGAGAATTTACCTCCCACTCCTACAAACCACCTCTACAGTGCATTTTGGAGGGACTACTATAGATGGAAGTATTCCTAAAGCTAAATAGCTCTCACCAAGGGAAATAAAACCACAGCAATGTAGAACAATTAACTACTAAGCAGATGCAAAATCAAATCAACTACACCCAAAGTCAATCAAGGGATAGACAAAGAGTATAGAATATGACACCTAACATATAAAGAATGGAGAAGGAAGAAAAAGGAAGAGAAAAAAAGAACCTTTAGGTTGTGTTTGTAATAGCATACTAAGTGAGTTACATTAGACTGTTAGATAGTAAGGGAATTACCCTTGAACCTTTGGTAATCACAAATCTAAAGCCTGCAATGGCAATAAGTACATACCTATCAATAATCACCCTAAATGTAAATGGTCTGAATGCACTAACCAAAAGACATACAGTCACTGAATGCATAAAAAAACAAGATCCATCTATATGCTGCCTACAAGAGACTCACTTCAAACCCAAAGACATACACAGACTGAAAGTAAAGGGATGAAATAAGATATTTCATACAACTAATAGGGAGAAAAAAACAGGAGTTGCAGTACTTCTATCAGACAAATTAGACTTCAAAACAAAGAAAGTAACAAGAGACAAAGAAGGATATTACATAATGATAAAGGGGTCAGTCCAACAAGAGGATATAACTATTATAAATATCTATGCACCCAACACAGGGTCACCTATGTATATGAAACAAATACTAACAGAATTAAAGGGGGAAATAGAATGCAATGCATTCATTTTAGAAGACTTCAACACACCACTCACTCCAAAGGACAGATCAACGAGGCAGCAAATAAGAGAAGAGACAGAGGCACTGAACAACACACTAGAACAGATGGACCTAACAGACATCTACAGAACAGGATACACACATTCTTCTCAAGTGCACATGGAACATTTAAAGAATACACCATATACTAGGCCACAAAAAGAGCCTCAGTAAATTCAAAAAGATTGAAATTGTACCAGTCAGCTTCTCAGATCACAAAGGTATGAAACTAGAAATAAATTACACAAAGAAAATTACAAATACCACAAACACATGGAGGCTTCACAACATGCTCCTAAATAACCAATGGATCAATGACCAAATAAAAACAAAGATTAAGCAATATATGGAGACAAATGACAATAATTCAACACAGCAAAACCTGTGGGAGGCAGCGAAGGCCGTGCTAAGAGGGAAGTATTGCAATACAGGCCTACTTCAGGAAAGAAGGACAATCCCATATGAACAGTCACAATTAACAAAACTAGAAAAGGAAAAACAAATGAGGCCCAAAGTCAGTAGAAGGAGGGACATAATAAAGATTACAGCATAAATAAATAAAATTGAGAAGAATAAAACAATAGAAAGAATCAATGAAAGCAGGAGCTGGTTGTTTGAGAAAATAAAACAAAATAGATAAACCCCTAGCCAGACTTATCAAGAAAAAATGAGTGTACATACATAAACAGAATCAGAAATGAGAAAGGAAAAATCACTACAGACACCACAGAAATACAAAGAATTATTAGAGAATACTATGAAAAATTATATGCTAACAAACTAGATAACGTAGAAGAAATGGACAACTTCCTAAAAAATACAACCTTCCAAGGCTGACCCAGGAAGAAACAGAAAATCTGAATAGACCAATTACCAGCAAGGAAATTGAACTGGTAATCAAAAACCTACCCAAGAACAAAACCCCTGGAAAGGATGGTTTCACTGTTGAATTTTATCAAACATTTAGTGAAGACGTAATACCCATCCTCCTTAAAGTTTTCCGAAAAGTAGAAGAGGAAGGAATACTGCCAAATTCATTCTACGACACCAACATCACTCTAATACAAAAACCAGGCAAAGACACCACAAAAAAGAAAATTATAGACCAATATCCCTGATGAACATAGATGCAAAAATACACAACAAAATATTAGCAAACTGAATTCAAAAATACATCAAAAAGACCATCCATCATGATGAAGTGGAATTCATCCCAGGGATGCAAAGATGGTACAACATTCAAAAACCCATCAACATCATCCACCACATCAACAAAAAGAAGGACAAAAACCACATGATCATCTCCATAGATGCTGAAAAAGCATTCGACAAAATTCAACATCCATTCATGATAAAAACTCTCAACAAAATGGGTATAGAGGGCAAGTACTTCAACATCATAAAGGCCATATATGACAAACCCACAGCCAACATTATACTTAACAGCAAGAAGCTGAAAGCTTTTCCTTTAATATTGGGAACAAGACAAGGATGCCCACTCTCCCCACTTCTATTCAGCATAGTACTGGAGGTCCTAGCCACAGCAATGAGACAACACAAAGAAATAAAAGGCATCCAGATTGGGAAGAAAGAAGTTAAATTGTCCCTGTTTGCAGAAGACAGAATATTGTATATAAAAAAACTCTAAAGAATCCACTCCAAAACTACTAGATCTAATACCTGAATTCAGCAAAGTTGCAGGATACAAAATTAATACGCAGAAATCTGTGGTAGTCCTATATACTAACAATGAACTGGCAGAAAGAGAAATTAAGAAAACAATTCCATTCACAATTGCATCAAAAAGAATAAAATTCCTAGGAGTAAACCTAACCAAGGAAGTGAAAGACCTATACTCTGAAAACTACAATACACTCATGAGAGAAATTAAAGAAACCAATAAATGGAAACATATCCCATGCTCATGGATAGGAAATATTAATATTGTCAAAATGGCCATCCTGCCTAAAGCAATCTACAGATTCAATGCAATCCTTATTAAAATACCAACGGCATTCTTCACAAACTAGGAGAAATAGTTCTAAAACTCATATGGAACCACAAAAGACCCCAAATAGACAAAGCAATCCTGAGAAGGAAGAATAAAGGTGGTGGGATTATGCTCCCCAACTTCAAGCTCTACTACAAAGCCACTGTAATCAAGACAATTTGCTGGCACAAGAACAGGCCCATAGATCAATGAAACAGAATAGAGAGCCCTGATATAAACCCAAGTATATATGGTCAATTCATATACGATAAAGGAGCCATGGATATACAATGGGGAAATGACAGCCTCTTCAACAGCTGGTGTTGGCAAAACTGGACAGCTACATGTAAGAGAATGAAACAGGATTATTGTCTGACTCCATACACAAAACTAAACTCAAAATGGATCAAAGATCTGAATCTAAGTCATGAAACCATAAAACTCTTAGAAAAAAACATAGGCAAAAATCTCTTGCACATAAACATGAGCAACTTCTTCATGAACATATCTCCCTGGGCAAGGGAAACAAAAGCAAAAATGAACAAGTGGGACTACATCAAACTGAAAACCTTCTGCACAGCAAAGGACACCATCAGTAGAACAAAAAGACATCCTACAGTATGGGAGAATATATTCATAAATGACATATCCAATAAGGGGTTGACATCCAAAATATATAAAAGCTCACGCACCTCAACAAACAAAAAGCAAATAAGCCAATTAAAAAATGGGCAGAGGATCTGAACAGACACTTCTACAAAGAAGAAATTTAGATGGCCAACAGGCACATGAAAAGATGCTTCACATCCGTAATCATCAGAGAAATGCAAATTAAAACCACAATGAGGTATCACCTCACACCAGTTAGGATGGCCAACATCCAAAAGACAAACAACAAATGTTGGTGAGCATGTGGAGAAAGGGGAACCCTCCTACACTGCTGGTCAGAATGTAAAATAGTTCAACCATTGTGGAAAGCAGTATGGAGATTCCTCAAAAAACTAAAAATAGAAATACCATTTGACTCAGGAATTCCACTCCTAGGAATTTACCTTAAGAATGCAGAAGCCAAGTTTGAAAAAGACATATGCACCCCTATGTTTATCGCAGCACTATTTACAATAGCCAAGAAATGGAAGAAACCTAAGTGTCCATCAGTAGATGAATGGATAAAGAAGATGTGATACATATACACAATGGAATATTATTCAGCCATAAGAAGAAAACAAATCCTACCATTTGCAACAACATGGGTGGAGCTAGAGGGTATTATGCTCAGTGAAATAAGGCAGGCAGAGAAAGACAAGTATCAAATGATTCACTCATCTGTGGAGTATAAGAACAAAGGAAAAACTGAAGGAACAAAATAGCAGCAGAGTCACAGAACCCAAGAATGGACTAACAGTTACCAAAGGGAAAGGGAATGGGGAAGATGGGTGGGAAGGGAAGGATAAGGGGGAAAAGGGGCATTATGATTCGTACACATAATGTGGGGGGGCGGGCAGGCACGGGGAGGGCTGTACAACACAGAGAAGACAAGTAGTGACTCTATAGCATCTTACTACACTGATGGACAGTGGCTGTAATGCGGTACACGGTGGGGACTTGATAACAGGGGGAGTCTAGTAACCATAATGTTGTTCATGTAATTGTACATTAATGATAGCAAAATAAAAAAAATTTTAAAAAAAAATAAAACATAATAATAAAAGACATTGATCGTGTTTTCCCAAGGCTTATGGAAAATCAAAAGAGTTCAGTAAAATAATGACAATATTTATCCTTAAAAATATTTTTTACCATCATGAAGTTTGAGACTGAATAAAGAAACACATTGCTGGATCATTGTTCTCTATTTTCAAGTATTAGGCATCTTTTTAAATATCCCTGCCCCAAATTTAAAGAAAAGCATACCAGAGATTCTGTAAAAGTTCAACTGATTTCAGTTCGAGGTGAAGAAATGAGACATGCCACAGTGTATTAACTATTGGAACCAAGTATGGTGGCACGTATTTAATGAACTCCCCAGCAGTGATGAGAGAAAGATATATGATGATAACGTCACTGTAAAGGGTAACAGAAGACTGACCTTCAGCTATGAAAAATGTGTTCTGTAGCCTGGGCTGCGAAGCCTGCTATCCCCCTTCACGCTTTATGCTTCAGGAACACTGCACTTGCCTGCGTCTAGGTCCTTTCATGTAACACACAGGTTCAGGCTTCTGTGTGTTTTCTCATTGCCTTCCTCAGCCTGGAACAAATAGTTCCCCATCCCGCCTCACTCTTCCTGCCTCTTCTTGCTCCTCCTCCTCCTCCTCCTTCACTTCTCCTACAGGGTACTGCTCAGTATTCAAGATTCCACTCCATTTCCTGTCTAAAGTCTTTCCTCATTTCTCTCCCCACCTCACCCCCAGTCTTCATGAGGTGCCCCTTTATTGTGCTGTCAGCCCTTGGTACCATGGTGAGTGAGAGACTTCTGTTTTTTGCCTATTTCTTCTACTAGTCCAGTGGCTCTCAATTGGAGATTTTGTCCCTCAGGTGGCATTTAGCAAATGTCATTACATATTGCAAATTTGGCAGAAGACATTTCTGATTGTCATGATTGGGGCTGGGGGTGCTGCTGGCATCTTCTAGGTAGAAGCTAGGGATAGTGCTAAACACCATATAATGCAGAGGTAGTGCCCACAACAAAGGATTATCTGGCCCCAAATGCCAGTAGCACCCAGGTTGAGAAACTGCCCTAGACTATGATTTCCTTTAAAGCAGAACCTTTCTCAGGCCTGTTCCACCAGCTCCAAGCACATGCCCAGTGCTCAGTAAGAATCAAATCATTTTTTAATTAAATTGAATTGAACTGAAAATTTTAAGTGGAAAAAAATCTTACCACAACTCTCAGTGAGATAACTAGTAACTTGAGCATGTACCCCAAGTCACAGGAAAATCAACACTCAAGGCAAAGGCAGTCTACCCCCCTCAATCTTTCTCTGCCACGTCCTCCTATTTAGCTCTGTACTTCTTTGCTTTCCTACTTTATATACGTAGGTACTCTCTTCCCCCTGTTCTTGTCAGTTCTGATTTCCACTCCAGAACAGGAATATGAACATGGTGCAGTGAACTGTTTCACATTTGCTTATTTAGGCATTCATTCAATTTAATGTTAATATTTAAAATATCAATTACTGGTGACATGCTGGGCACAACAAGGGAAACCAAGATGATTAAGAAGCTGGTTGCATCCTCCCCGGGGGATTTCAGGAGCAGTGCAACAGAGGAGACAAATCTTCATTGTCATTGATGTGACCAGGGAATGTTTCCTTGAAGAAAAGGCCTTGATTTAGGTCTTCACACATGATTCACAAAACATTTTAAATATGCCACCCATATGTAACCATGTTGTCCTTCCTTCCCTGACGTCTGACCAGCAGTTATAAGCACCACCCTTAAGGACAGGGATTCTTCAGCTTTGGCTGGGTCCCACCTCAGAGTTTCTGATTCAGTAGGTGTGGAACCAGAGAATTTGCATTTCTAACAAATTCTCAAAGAACTTGGTCTCCTAATGACCATGCTTTGAAGACCACTACTTCAGAATAATCAGCCAGGTAACTCCTTGTCTGAACATACACATCCCTTACTTAGCTAAAACAATACATTTCCAGTGTTCACAAAGAAAACAACTGGTGGGTTTCTCTAAGCAGGAGAGGAGAAACACATTCCAATCTATTCCTATAACTAAGGAAAGGCTCAGTTTTCAAAGGTAAATTGTCAGACTCACTTTCATTATACCCAGTGCCCTTGGGAAACATAGTGATTTATTGGAAATATATCATAACTAACATAATATTCTTGAAGATCCTTATAATGGAATAAAATACTGTATTTATTTATGTGTTAAACTCAGGGCCCTAATATCTAGAATTACACTTCTCATGGACATAATACATATTTGAAATGCTGTCAGCTCCTGCTTTTGATTCTAGCTTTTAGTTACTGGAACCCAGTGCTTCTGTTTAATAATTCCTGTATTGTTTTCTTCCACCCACCCGCCCAATTTTCAATCAATTGCCTCTTTCGTCTATGTTCTCTATGTTATCCTGTAATTCTAATTTGGTCTCCTAGGCTATTTGCTTGCTCTCCAGTCTCTCACTGGAATGTCTTTAATCATTTCTAAGAGTTCTTACAGAAAGTTAACCATTTTTGTGCATCTTAAAACTCTTAACCTTTGATCTGAAAATAAATGTTATTATAATGCTTATGAATATATAATGCACAATACTAAATGCAAAATAGTTGACATGTTTCATCCTGTATGTTTAGATATGCCAAACTTAATTTCAGCAGATTAAATAAACACAGAAGTGACTGCATTTTTTGTACACAGCCTCTTCGGACCTGCTGTTTGTTAAGATCAGCCACTAGAAGCTTGTAGGTATGGTTTTCAAGTGATCACTGGATTCCCTGTTAGATCATTGGTGGACCACTCATGCCTACCGAATATTTGCATAATGTATTCAAATACACATAACAGTACCTTCTACAGAAAGCAGAGTAGTGTCCTCTGCCATGCCCCAAAATAAAAATTAGTTTCTTGAAGTGCCCTTAGAAATGGAAACCTTATGGAAGAAATATATCTATTAGGAACATGAGCTCATAGGTAAGTCTAAGAAAGCTCCCACAAACATTTTTTTTAACCATTAGTAAAATAAAGATAGCAGGTGAAAAAGAAATTACTGATGTTATTTGGTATCTGAAAAAATAATAATTGTAATTAATATGCTTTTTTATCCCTTGCTCTCTATGAACTTTTCAAAAGACCACTTTCTCTATGTTTCAGTTAGAAAATTATAAACTACAATTTTAAATTTATAATTTATAAGCTATAAAGTATAAGATTATTAGCCTTACTGCAAATAGCCTGAATGCTGATAAGTGGTATTATTTAAATGTGTCTGGTCCTTTCTAATTTGTACAACTTAGAGCTCTAACTCCTATTATCTCAATTTACACTAGGATTGTAGGGACACAGGAAACCTATATGTTTCAGGGCAACTGAAATATATATGTATAGAACAATAAGACCTGTGCCTACAATGAAACATGTTCTTTGTATATCTCTCAGTTCCTTGCACGGTGTAGGTGCTGGATAAATGTTTGTTGAACTTAATGTGGAACAAAATGAGTTCTAGAAGCTTTAAAGGAATCTGGTTATAGATATGAACTACATTAGATGCGAAAAGAGTCTCTTAAGAAAATATGAGTATCTTCTTTACAATAGCAAACAGTAACTGCCCACACTACTTCCCTCTCATCGGAAAGTTCCAAAAGTCTGTAAAAATTTGCGAATATTAAAAAAAATAATCCTGCTTAAGAAAGCAATTCATTACAGTGACAACTGCTATAATTTAACTAAATGTTTACTGAATGCCCACTATATTCAGGCACTTTACAACAGATATTTTAAACCTTAATTTGCTCACAATACCAGCAAAAGTCCCTACATAACTATTCAAACTGTGGTCAGTATAAAAATGGTAATCGATGTAACCACATTTTATAAGCTTACATATCTCTAAATCAGAAACATTCTAAATTAAGATAGGAATTTGTGGTTCTTGGCTACTTTACTTCAAGTACCCATTCATTTCTGCTATTTAGTGTTTTAAATATAAAGCAAGCTAGGTCTTCTTCAAAAATGTAGTTTTTAACATTGTTTCCTATATGTAGAATGTTTTAAAATATACTGAAACCAAAACGGACTATGAATTCCCACATCATAATAAGCCCACCCAGATCCAGAATTTTCATCCTACAGTGGAAAGCTCTGAAACTCTTCTCCTTTCAAATAGTCTTCACTGTATTTGAAAAATCAAGAGATCTCATTTATCACCACAAATACTGAAACACATGATTCTATCAACAAGCCACATTACCACTGTTTCAAAAATGATCTTAGAAGTGAGAATCTATGGATAACTTCTCAACTTCCAGACCTTTTTATCTTGGCAAAAATCATTATAATAATACAATAAAAGAATGGACTCGTGAAATGAAATCTAGTTTTCAACACCACCACCTAAATATCAAAGGACAAAAATGGTCATGTGTCATGCAAACAAATATATGAGAAAATGGTTCCACAAAGAGTGTGCCCGAGGTGGGCAAGGGGTTCATTCACAAAGATGCCTTGTAGTGCTGTTTCATTTTCTTAATTCATGAATCTAAATATGTCACTCTTTACTTAAAACATCTCAATGGTTTTCCATTGCCTACAAACATGACATCCAACTCCCTTAGCACAGCTCTCACTGACTTCATTAAAGCTCACCTCTCCAAGTTTATCCTTCCACATTTTCCAAAATGCTCCCTTAAATTCTAGCATGCTAGTTCTCTCCTGGTTGTTCCAACAGCCCATGGGAAAAGCTGCAAGATTTCTATCCAGTAAACAGAAATTTGTTTTATGCATCCTTTCTTCACACAAAGAGTTGCCCCTAACTGAAATCGCCTTCCCTACCTGACAACTCAGGCTAGAGAGCCTTCCTTTAAGAAGCTGTCCTGAACCACTTTCCCTAAAGCAAGTTACTCACTTGTTCCTCCTCCCAGCTTTTCATCACCCCAAGATTGTCAATAATGCTCAGAAAAGAGTGGCAGGTAGAATAATATGCCCTGTTTGTTGTTTTTTTTTTCAAGACAGAATTTTTGTTTGTTTTAATTATCAGTCAGAGCACATGGCTCTTTTCCACACCTCCTGTTAGAAAATGTGGGTCAGTAAATCTCATGCAAAGAAACATAGGAAAAGAGACAAATGAAAAATGAAATTCATCTAGTGTGGTGTTCAAGGTGGTCTCCCCAGTTTCTCTTCTGTAAACTGCTTCATCAGCATAGTCCACTGTGGATTATTTTAATATCATGACCATCTTCCCTGATTTTCATGCACAGAGTACACTCATTGGGATAAGTGGACATGTCGCTTCCACACACAGGGTTAAAGTCTCTGGGACATCCTGGTAATTTATACTGATTGCAGTCTGGTGTTCTATATTCTGAAGGTTGACCAGATTGAGAGTTCAAAGAGGCGGTGCGTGGAGGGCGCCGAGGCCGCCCCGCAGGGCTGGTCCACAAGACTCCCTCGGCCTCAGTCCTCCGCGGGTCATCGTTGGACCACTTTCCCTAAAGCAAGTTACTCACTTGTTCCTCTGTGTCACACAGTATTACTACTATATTATTTATTGCAGTTACTTGTTCCCTTTAAAGTTGGATGAAGGTCCGTTTCTTAACTATCTTTGTATCACAGACCCTAGCCCAGTTTCCGACATATATAGTAGGTATTTGAGAAATGTTAAATGTTGTATTGATTTTGTTGAATCCTAGTAGACATATGATACATATTTGAACAATCATCCCTTTATTTGAATAGCTACCATTTTCCTTGGTGGCACTGCTGGCCATGACAGAGCTCTGTAGACCATGCTCCTCCCAGCTTTTCATCACCCCAAGATTGTCAATAATGCTCAGAAAAGAGTGGCAGGTAGAATAATATGCCCTGTTTGTTTTTCCCTCCTTGGAGCTCTCAGAAATTTTGGGCAGCAGTGGGTAGAGGTGAACAGCAGCAGCACGGTGCTGGGCCCAGGGTTGCAAGGAGAGTGAAACAGCTCTTTTCTTTCCCCTTTGACTGACACACAGGGTGGTTTCACTAGGACTGATTTCTAGTATCAATTGTCACACTTTAACATCCTCATGGACCCTCTGACCTTTGGCCTGTACCTAAGATTGACTTATTCTGCGGAACATTCTCTTAATGGTGAATTCTGTGTCAGGGACCCCACCTGGCTTCGTGAATTTTGTCACCTTGTGCTCGTATCTTAAACACACACACACTCCAACCTCAAATCCACCAGACATACTTGTGGACATCTGACCTCAGTTTGAACTACATTTAACTTGTTTATATGATTCTTTCAGGAAGTTTCTCAACACTCTTTGGAATCAGTAGTTACAAAGATAGACTCCCAGCGGAGAGGAGTGTTATCTAACTCCATGTTACCAAAGTATCTAAAACTTAGCCTTGAATCAGAAATGACTCCCTCCATAACAATGATCATTGTAAGAAATATTTTAATTATTGGCATTTGTAGCTTTGAGGAAATCCAGGATCACTCACGTTAAGCTGACAGAGTAAGTATTGCTGAAAATGATGCCCATAAAACTGGCTGAAATTTAAATTATCCAATCATTGAAAATTAAATGGCAGGAAAATCATGAAACCAAATGCATTTGTTTTTCCCTATCTAGTGAAACACAATTTTCTTCTTTTATTTGGCAAATCTTACTGACATAATATAGTTATTACAGGGACCTCCCCTTTTTTTGAGAGATGGCTGTGGCTTGAGCAACTTTCATCTGCAACTGTGTTACATGGAAATATGGACTGTGATGTAATATACTCCATAAACTAAGGTTTTACATTCAAGAGCTCATTTTAATGTTGGTCACACCAATGAGATTTCACTGAAGATAAAAACAGTTTGTTGAATTTTTATACTTCAATAAGTCAGAAATAGTAAGAGGATGTGCACTTCACAAATTACGGAGAGGCTATTTTCCACTATGCTTTGAATTCTCTGGTCTTACAACGTAACAGTAGCTCCTCTTTGAACAAGTATTGGACAAAGGTCAGCTATTTCAGATGACTCAATGTGGAAAAAACACTAAAGCAATTTCCTAGAAATGTATCTAAAATATTATTCATTATACAGTTTGGGTATCTACAATGATGGAACTTACTAAATCATTTATTTTGTATGGTTACTCTTTGAATTATAGGTCATATCAAAATGATACACAAAAGCAAGAGGGCCAGTTGCAGTAAGTGCAGATGTATTTATCTTTCTATTCTAAATGCTTCCAGATATTACACTTAAGTGGGGAAAAGCTGGTTGAAGTTTTTTGTTTGTTTTATCTTCTTTGCCCTGCAAAGGGTCACTTGTGACCCTCCCAGGTAAAAATACAATGCGGAGCAAGTATCCCCCCATTGGCCTAGGAGAAAAGTACATAGCCTTTGGTTTGGTTCCAGTTGCAGAGTAAATCTGCGCACATCTTGATAAGCAGAGGTTTTCCTGGAGAGGGAGATGCCCCAATTTGCCTAAGGATCCTAGCCCCTGAATCCTAGCCAGTATTTCAGGTGAAAAATTCTAATCATGGAAAATAAAGGAAAAAGCTAGGGGTGTCTGTGGGGGACTGCTGGTGCAGAGCCAGCACTAGCGCCTCAGGGTCTACGAGGGGATGCAGATTTGAGCCTTAGAAGTCACACTGGAAGTTCCTCCCACCATGGCGCCTGAGTACTTTGCAGAATAGTCACTGAGTACAAAATGAACTAAAATGTGTGGTTCTCCCATATGATAATCCGATTTATACTAAGAAATATATATTTGGTCCTTGTCCTGTTCCTAGCTCAGAACTTTAAAACCCTTGGAATTTCCAGAGAGAGCCAGCAAGTTGTCTTTTGTTATGTTAATGGCATGACTTTTGGAATAGCCCCAGGTCACTTAAGGATGGGGAATGGTTGCCAGGGAAACCAATCTTTTAAAGGGAGGGTTGGAACTTTCATTCCCAGCCCCCTACCTCCAGGAGGGGAAGAGATTGGAAGCTTCATCAATCGACATGGCCAAGGATTTAATCAAGCATGCCTATGTAATGAAGCCTCCATAAAAAATCCAAAAGGACAGGGTTGGGAGAGCTTTCCAGGTAGTGAACACGAGATTTGGGAGAGTGACACCCTTAGAGAGAGCACAGAAGCACTGCACCTTCTCCCCATATGTTTCTCTATGCATCTCTTCCATTTGGCTGTCCCTGAGCTATATCCTTTTATAATAAAACAGCAATCTAGTATATACAATGTTTCTTTGAGTTCTGTGAGCTGCTCTAGCAAACTAATTGAACCCAAGGAAGGTCTCATGCGAACCTCCAATCTATAGCCAGTCAGTGAGAAGCAGAGGTGATAACCTGGACTTGAAACTGGTATCTAAAGGGGGGTGGGAGAGTGTGATGCAGGGGCCAGTCTTATGAGACCATGCCCTTAACTTGTGGAGTCTGCTGCTTTATCTGGGTAGGCAGTGTCAAAATTGAGTTAAATTGTAAGACACCCAGCTGGTGTTAGAGAATTGCTTGATGGTGTGCAGAACAACACCCCCCCCCACACACAACTCTCAATCCCCACACACCCTGGAATTGGAAACAGAATTCTTCTTACCCTGGACCCACCATGAGGCCTAGCCAAATACCGGAACCAACCAGACCATCACCATGTAAGTATAGCATCTACCAGACTGCAAAGAGCCTCTCTTCATCCATGATGCCATGTAGCAGCAAAAAGCAATACCAGTATGGTCAGAACCAAAACCACCACGGTCAATGACACCACCGTCTTTGAACTGGGATGGTTAGACTGTTTGGGGGGACAGGAAATATTTTAACTCTTATTAATAAGTCTTATGAGGGTTTATGGGGTAAATGGAAGTTATCACCCAGAATTTCCAGAATTATGCGCCTGGCCTTAGTCAATTTACATACCAATGGATGTTTACCACAGCAGAGTCTCTGGTCCATCCTGGGCAAGGGGTGGAGAGAAAACAGCCATTCTCTCCTCCCCTCCATTCCTAGTACCTAACTGGTCTGGTGTTCGCCAGTCCCCAGAGACCTGCCCATGGAGTTCCTCCCGGAAGGGGCAGGCAGGGGAGTAGAGCCCATGCTGCAGCTGGAGGGGACAGATGGTGTGGGGCCTGGCTAGCAGGGACCTGAGAGGAAGGACTTGGGAGTGTGCCAGGGAAAGCCAAGTGAGAGACGGAGCTGTGAGAAATAAATCTCGGTAACCAACTTGTCCTTCCCCTTGTCCTCCTTTGGTTTCACCAGATTCATAGTGAACTCACCCTGGACCAGAAACACCCTTTCCCCCTGGAGCTACAGGGTTATACACAGGAAAGCTTAAGTGTTTCATATGTAACATCAAATACTCCAGACAACCATGGTTAGTCACATCGTCAGAGCCACACTTACATTATAATTCAGAATATAAATATATACTCTAATAACTTTTAATTAAACTTTTGTAATGTTTGACTTTTCCTTGCCATGCAAATAAAATCCAGCTACTAAACAAATCAAGTAGAAAACCTGGGAGCTAGGACAGGACACAGAAACAAAAACACTTGTTTTCTTAACATTATGTCTCTTAACAAGGCCAGAAAATAGTAGAGTGCACAACTTTGGTCTAGACTGAAATGTTTTAAGAGTGGGAACCACCAAAAACACAACCACAGCCCATGTGAGAACACACACACACACACACACACACACTCCTCAAAAACACCAGGTATTAAATGGATAGTTTTTTTTATGTATCATATTTTAAGAATTGGCTCCACAGAAATGACAAGTCTTAAATTCTAATTAGTTGCTAAAGCCTCTATTTTATGACTCAGACTTTCTGTTCCTATTAGAAGAGAGGAAGGAGAACAGTAGTACACCTCAGTTTATTTAGTTTTTCTCCAAACCTTCTTATCAGCTAAGGTTACTATGAAGGTTGAAGACATAGGATGGCTGAATTCTATTTTAAATAATGGAAGATATACTGTGATTGTCTGTTTTATATGGTTTCTTTTCCAGGGACCAGCCATTAATGCACTTTTTTTTATTTTTATAGAAGTTATTTTTCAAATCTACCTGTATCATTCAGTGTTTTGCTTACTTGAGGGGTAATTTGGGAAAATCTACTGCAATCATGTAAGGAACTACAGGATGAAAAAATGTAGTTAGCAACAAGGATTAAAGGCAGTGGCATGAGAGATGAGACAGAGGCTTCCTCCTAAAACCACATATAATACGAAAATATAATTAGTACAACTAATCCTGAAAGAGCAACAGGAAAAAGGGCTGCACCATACTGCATACACCTGGAGAAAAGAATGAACCTCACCGAACAGGGTGACGTACCAAACACGTGGCCGGGCGAGACCCAAGCCCTTCCCCCACCCCATCTCACAAGTGGAAGGAAGAGAAACAGAGCAAGGAGGGAATGGAGGCCTGTGACTGCTGAATACCTAACTCCAGAGATCTGATCTGGGAGCACAAACCTATATTTCATGGTATTTTCATGGTACTCTTGTGATTGGGGGTTGGAAAGCTAAGATAGGCAGAATTCCTGGAGAGACTGAGATTCCAGCTGCATGTGGAAAGCAGAGATCCATAACTGGCTGCTCTGGGACAAAAGAAAGGTGGGCAGTCTGAGAGACGTCCTAACAGCAAGAGGGCTGCTAAAGGGGCAAGGATTGCACAGAGCTTACTGCTCAGGAGATAGGACAGGTAGACAAAATTTTCCGGGTGCACTCTGCCCAGCAGGTTGGGAACTTTCACGATCTTCAGGAGCTTCAGTGCCCTGACTGGCTACAGAGTTCCAAGGACCTCTTCCGTGATACTCAGCCTACTGAGCCTTTCTCCCGGCCATCCCCACCTGGCTCACAAACCGGCAAACCCTACCCTGGCATTCTGCCAGCCAGAGGGAAGCCCCATCTACAGCAACTACAAACGCAAACCACAGAGGCTTATACCGGTGTGCTTGGATCACTGCTTCAGGCAGTGGAGACAGGCATAGCAGCCAGGAAGCAGGAAACAGCTCTTTCCTTCCCCCAGGCACCAATACCACTCCCCTGCAACCCTCGACATTGCTTCAGGGGCTGAACAGTTCCAGAGAGTAGAGCTTCTGGGTATTAGAGGGTGCCATATATAAATATGAAATGCCAAAGGAACCTAGTTCAAACTAAAATTATGAATAAAACCCCTGAGGAAAATTCAAATGAAATCAACCTCATAACTCTTCTTGAAAGGGATTTCAAAATAAAAATCATTAACATGCTAATGGAGGAACAAAAAATTTTTCAAGAACTCAGGGATGAGTTCCAGTCAGAGACCCAATCATTATGGAACACAGTATCAGAAATGAAACATACAATGGAAAGTTTTAAAAGCAGATTAGATACAGTGGAGGAGACAATAAATGAAATAGAAATTAGAGAAGAGGAACACAAAGAAGCTGAGGCACAGAGAGAAAAAAGGATCTCTAAGAATGAAACAATATTGAGAGAAATGTGTGACCAATCCAAATGGAACAATATTCGCATTACAGCGGTACCAGAAGAAGAAGAGAGAGAAAAAGGGACAGAAAGTGTCTTTAAGGAAGTAATTGCTGAAAACTTCACCAATCTGGAGTAAGAGATAGTCCCTAAGGCCAAAGAGGTGCACAGATCTCCCAACACAAGGGACCCAAGGAAGACAACACCAAGACATATACTAATTAAAATGGCAAAGATCAAGAACAGGGACAGACTATTAAAAGCAGCCAGAGAGAGAAATAAGATCACATACAAAGGAAAGCCCATCAGGCTATCATCAGTCTTCTCAGGAGAAACCTTACAGGCCAGAAGGGAGTGGCATGATGTATTTAATGCAATGAAGCAGAAGGGCCTTGAACCAAAAATACTTTATCCGGCAAGGATATTTCTTAAATTTGCAGGAGGGATTAAACAGTTTTCAGATAAGCAAAAGCTGAGAGAATTTACCTCCCACAAACTCTCTACAGTGTATTTTTGAGGGACTTCTATAAATGGAACTGTTACTAAGGTTTAATAGCTGTTACCACAGGTAATAAAACCACAGTAAAGAAGGGAGAACATTTAAATACTAAGCAAATGCAAAATTAAATCAACTATCCCCAAAGTCAATCAAGGGACAGACAAAGAGTATAGAATATGATACCTAATATATAAAGAATGGAGGAGGAAGAAAAAGGAGGTGAAAAAAAAAGAACCTTTAGATTGTGTTTGTAATAGCATATTAAGTGAGTTAAGTTAGACTGTTAGATAGTAAGGAAGTTAACCTCGAACCTTTGGTAACCACGAATCTAAAGCCTGCAATGGCAATAAGTACCTACCTATCCATAATCACCCTAAATGTAAATGGACTGAATGTACCAATCAAAAGACATAGAGTCACTGAATGGATAAAAAAACAAGACACATCTATATGCTGCCTACAAGAGACTCACTTTAAACCCAAAGACATACACAGACTAAAAGTGAAGGAATGAAAAAAGATGTTTCATGCAATTAATAGGGAAAAAAAAGGAGGAGTTGCAGTACTTGTATCAGACAAATAGACTTCAAAATAAAGAAAGTCACAAGAGACAAAGAAGTGCATTACATAATGATAAAGGGGTCAATCCAACAAGAAGATACAACCATTATAAATATCTATGCACCCAACACAGGAGCACCTACATATGTGAAACAAATACTAACAGAATTAAAGGGGGAAATAGAATGCAATGCATTCATTCTAGGAGACTTCAACACTCCACTCACTCCAAAGTACAGCTCAACCAGACAGAAAATAAGTAAGGAGACAGAAGCACCAAACAACACATTAGAACAGATGTATCTAACAGACATCTACAGTACTTTACAACCAAAAGCAGCAGCATACACATTCTTCTTAAATGCACATGGAACATTTTGAAGAATAGATCATATCCAAGGCCACAAAAAGAGCCTCAGCAAATTCAAAAAGATTGAAATTGTACCTGTCAGCTTCTCAGATCACAAAGGTATGAAACTAGAAATAAATTACACAAAGAAAATAAAAAATACACAAACACATGGAGGCTTCACAACATGCTCCTAAATAACAAATGGATCAATGACCAAATAAAAACAGAGATCAAGCAATATATGGAGACAAATGACAACAATAATTCAACAGCGCAAAATCTGTGGAATGCAGCGAAGGCTGTGCTAAGAGGAAAGTATATTGCAATACAGGCCCACTTCAGGAAAGAAGAACAATCCCATATGAACAGTCTCAACTCACAATTAATGAAACTAGAAAAAGAAAAAATGAGGCCCAAAGTCAGTAGAAGGAAGAACATAATAAAGATTACAGCAGAAATAAATAAAATCGAGAAGAATAAAACAATAGAAAGAATCAATAAAAGCAGGAGATGGTTCTTTGAGAAAATAAACAAAATAAATAAACCCCTAGCCAGACTTATCAAGAAAAAATGAGAGTCTACACACATAAACAGAATCAGAAATGAGAAAGGAAAAATCACTATGGACACCACAGAAATACAAAGACTGATTAGAAGATACTATGAAAAATTATATGGTAACAAACTGGATAACCTAGAAGAAATGGATAACTTTCTAGAAAAATACAACCTTCCAAGGCTGACCCAGAAAGAAACAGAAAATCTGAATAGACCAATTACCAGCAAGGAAATTGAATTGGTAATAAAAAACCTACCTAAGAACAAAACACCTGGACCAGATGGCTTCACTGCTGAATTTTATCAAACATTTAGTGAAGACCTAATACCCATCCTCCTTAAAGTTTTCCAAAGAATAGAAGAAAATACTTCCAAACTCATTCTATGAGGCCAGCATCACTCTAATACCAAAACCAGGCAAAGACACCATAAAAAAAGAAAATTACAGAGCAATATCCCTGATGAACATAGATGCAAAAATACTCAACAAAATATTAGCAAACCGAATTCAAAAATACATCAAAAGATCATCCATCATGATCAAGTAGGATTTATTCCAGGGATGCAAGGATGGTACAAGATTCAAAAATCCATCAACATCATCCACCACATCAACAAAAAGGACAAAAACCACATGATCATCTCCAAAGATGCTGAAAAAGCATTCAACAAAATTCAACATCCATTCATAATAAAAACTCTCAACAAAATGGGTGTAGAGGGCAAGTACCTCAACATAATAAAGGCCATATATGACAAACCCACAGCCAACATTATACTTAACAGTGAAAAGTTGAAATATATTCTTTTAAGATCGGGAACAAGACAAGGATGCCCACTCTCCCCACTTCTATTCAACATAGTACTGGAGGTCCTAGCCACAGCAATGAAACAACACAAAGAAATAAAAGGCATCCAGACTGGGAAGAAAGAAGTTAAACTGTCCCTGTTTGCAGATGACATGATATTGTACATAAAAAATTCTAAAGAATCCACTCCAAAACTACTAGATATAATATCTGAATTCAGCAAAGTTGCAGGATACAAAATTAATACACAGAAATCTGTGGTAGTCCTATATACTAACAATGAACTGGCAGAAAGAGAAATCAAGAAAACAATTCCATTCACAATTGCATCAAAAAGAATAAAAAACCTAGGAATAAACCTAACCAAGGAAATGAAACACCTATACTCTGAAAACTACAAGACACTCATGAGAGAAATTAAAGAAGTACCAATAAATGGAAACATATCCCATGCTCATGGATACGAAGTTAATATTGTCAAAATGGCCAACCTGCCTAAAGCAATCTACAGATTTAATGCAATTCCTATCAAAATACCAACAGCATTCTTCAATGAACTAGAGCAAATTGTTCTAAAATTCATATGGAACCACAAAAGACCCCGAATAGACAAAGCAATCCTGAGAAGGAAGAATAAAGCTGGGGGGATTATGCTCCCCAACTTCAAGCTCTACCAGAAAGCCACAGTAATCAAGACAATTTGGTACTGGCACAAGAACAGACCCATAGACCAGTGGAACAGACTAGAGAGCCCTGATATAAACTGAACCATATATGGTCAATTAATACAGGATAAAGGAGCCATGGACATACAATAGGGAAATGACAGCCTCTTCAACAGCTGCTGTTGGCAAAATGGGACAGCTTAATTAAGAGAATGAAACTGGATTATTGTTTAACCCCATTCACAAAAGTAAACTCGAAATGGATCAAAGACCTGAATGTAAGTCATGAAACCATAAAACTCTTAGAAGACAACATAGGCAAAAATCTCAATATAAGCATGAGCAACTTCTTCCTGAACACATCTCCTCGAGCAAGGGAAACAAAAGCAAATATGAACTCATGGGACTAGATCAAACTAAAAACCTCTGTATGGCAAAGGACACCATCAACAGAACAAAAAGGCATCCTAGAGTATGGGAGAATATATTTGTAAATGACATATCCGACAAGGGGTTAACATCCAAAATATATAAAGAACTCACACACCTCAGCACCCAAAAAGCAAATAACCTGATTTAAAAATGGGCAGAGGATATGAAGAGACAGTTCTCCAAAGAAGAAATTCAGATTGCCAACAGGCACACTAATCATCAGGGAAATGCAAATTAAAACCACAGTGTGATATCACCTCACACCAGTAAGGATGGCCACCATCCAAAAGACTAAGAACAACAAATGCTGGTGAAGATGCAGAGAAAGGAGTACCCGCCTACACTGCTGGGGGGAATGTAAGCTAGTTCTACCATTGTGGAAAGCAATATGGAGGTTCCTCAAAAAACTAAAGATAGAAATACCATTTGACCCTGGAATCCCACTCCTTGGAATTTACCCAAGGAATACAAGTTCTCAGATTCAAAAAGACGTATGCACCCCTATGTTTATCACAGCACTATTTACAATAGCCAAGATATGGAAGCAACCTAAGTGTCCATCAGTAGATGAATGGATAAAGAAGAAGTGATACATATACACTATGGAATATTATTTAGCCATAAGAAAGAAACAAATCCTGTCATTTGCAACAACATGGATGGAGCTGGAGGATATTATGGTCAGTGAAATAAGCCAGGTGGAGAAAGACAAGTGCCAAATAATTTCCCTCATTTGTGGAGTATAACAACGCAGCAAAATTGAAGGAACAAAATGGCAGCAGACTCAGAGACTCCAAGAAGGGACTAGTGGTTACCAAAGGGAGGGGTGTGGGAGGGCGGTTGGGGAGGGAGGGAGAAGGAGGTTGAGGGGTATTATGTTTAGTACACATGGTGTGGGGGGTCATGGGGAAAACAGTGTAGCACAGAGAAGGCACATAGTGAATCTGTGGCATCTTACTACACTGATGGATAGTGACTGCATTGGGGTATGGGTATGGACTTGATAATATGGGTTAAAGTAGTCACCACATTGTTTTTTTCATGTGAAACCTTCATAAGAATGTATATCAATAATACCTTAATAAAAAAATTTTTTTTAATGTAGTTAGCCCCTTCAAAATCCTTCAGCCCACAGCACTTTATTGTGTTATAAATTTCACATATTCAAGTTGGACTCTTTCGTCCAGCTGCTCTGTCCCACTCCACACCCACACCCATCTGAAAGATAAAAGCATGTGAATGATGTCTTTGTCTACTAGGACTTTTAGAGAGCAACAGCTTTGAAAATTTTCTGGTACAGTTCATCCAACCTGTGACATCATTTAACTGCAATGACTCACATTTGTGCAATAGTTCAGGACTTAACACTATTTTCACATTTAAGCCTTACACAACCCGGTAAGATAGGCTGTCCCCACTTCTGTTACACAATGGAGAAAATCAAGCCTATTAGAGGCTAACTGATGACTAAATCCAGCTAGCTGGTAATTGGAAGGGCCGGCTTGCCTGACCCAGGCCTTTGTTGCCTTTACTACGCTATTCTGTCTCTTTCCAGTTTTTATGTGACTTTCCACTTGCTGTGTTCCCAGCATATTCAAAATTTGTATTGTTCTCATGGAACATAAATCAGAGAACAAGCAAAATAGAGGAGGGAATTTAGAGAATTCTCTGGATAGGTTGCTCTTGATGTAAGTCCCATTTAAATCTCTATGAAGATTGCAGCATAATATAAAATATATACTCAATATTATATCTTACATATTATATTTTTGTAATTAAATAAAATATATGTATTTCTATATACACATATCTACATGTATATGTGTGTATATTTTCCTCTTTTCTAAAGGAAATATAAAAATGGCCTATTTAGTTAATCTGCTCATCCCCCTTATCTTGAGGTCAATAAACATGTACAGACATTAGTGCAATGTATACGAATCCTGAAATACTAAGTATTATTCCTCAGAAAACAATATATCAATTAGGATTTTTCAGTGTATGATGACAGATGTTAGCTAGACTTATTGTGGTGACCATTTTGCAATATATGTAAATGCCTATCATTACATTGTACACCTGAAACTAGTATAATATTGTATGCTAATTATACCTCAATTTTTAGAAATTAGGATTTTTCAGTCAAAAGCATCAGAAATCAAACGTGGCTAAGCAAAAGGGATTTATGTCAGAGCATACAATCTACCAGAAGGCTGGAGAATCAAACTCAGAACCGGGACAGGGTGGGAACTAAAACAACTGGATTTGCTTGACCTATTCAGGCTGCTGCTGCTGGAATGAATAAATGAATGCCATCATTGTTGCTATTTTGTACTCAAGTCTCTCTGTTCAATATTCAGAGTCCTGAGAAACAGGACTCAACTGGCTTATCTTTAGCCATATATCTACACTCAAATTTAAGATTGGGAAAAGTATGCAACATCTACCACCTGACCTGAGTTTGAGGGATGGGTAGAGTCTAAATGGAAGTGAGGACTCCTACTGGAACTGGACTAAATGCATCTCACATAACCTGTATGGCCTATCTCCTTGCACTGCCCCTACACTGTTCTTTCCATGCATGTGCCCTCTTCTAAATGCACCCATATAACATAATGTTTGTTTAGCTAAATACATACTCACCACTTCTCCAAATGGAGATCATTTAAATTCTCATTATGACATGTACTTGTGTCAAGTCTAGAATCTCTGTGAGGCATCCACTTCTCCTCTAATTTTATCATCACTTCACTTCAATGGGCAATAAGTTTTGTATAAAACAGTAAATTTAATCACTGTCTGCTATGGATTAAATTGTATCCCTCCCAAAAGTCCTATGTTAAAGTCCTAACCCCCAGTATTTCAGAATGCGGCCTCATCTGGGGAGAGGGTCTTTAATGAAGTAATCAAGTTAAAACAAGGTCGTTAGAGTGGGCCTTAATCTAATATGACTGGCATCCTTATGAAAAGGGTAAATTTGGACACACTAATACACAGAGAGATATTTTAAGAAAGAGATTTATTTTAAGGAATTGGCTCCTGGGATTATGGAGGCTTGGCAAGCCTAAAATCTGATGGGGAAGGCCAGCAGGCTGGAGACTAAGTAAAAGAGAGTTTGAGTCCACAGGCAGTCTGCTGGCAAAGCAAGAAGAGCTAATGTTGCACATAAAATTTGAAGGCAGTCTGCTGGCAGAATTGCCTCTGGCTTGGGGGACATCAGGATTTTGGCCTATTCAAGGCTTCAAGTGATTAGATGAGGCCCACCCACATTAGGAAGCACAATCTGCCTTACTCAAAGATTTAAATGTGTATCTCATCCAAAAATGCCATCACAGAAAGACCCACAATACTTTTCACCAAGTATCTAGTCATCCTTGGAGTCTAGCCAGGTTGACACATAAAGTTAACCATCAAACATGGTCTCTCCTCTGTGTGTATATCCCTCTCTGTGCGTCCAAATGTCTTCTTCTTATAAGGAGACCAGTCAGGTTGGATTTGGGATTGGCCAAAATATGCCAGTAATCACCAGTGTGATGGCTTTCTACACCTACCCGTGAACACGCAATTACAGCCAACACCCACCTTAACTTAATCCCCTCTTTAAAATCCTCATCTTCAAATAGTCACATTCTGAGGTAAAGGGGGTTAGGACTTCAACATATGAATTTGGGGGAACACCATTCAGCCCGTAAATTATGATTACTGCTACCCTACTACTACCACCACTACACTGTTATTCCTCCTCACCCTCTTCCTAAGACTTCCATAAAGTGTCTTCCAGTTTCAACTTCCTATGTTTCTATAAAATAGATAGTATAGAGATGGCACCATGAAGCTCAGAGTTTCTATCAAGACTGCATACAAGTTCAGCCAGAGTCAGTTCCTGGAACATGTTGAGATAACTATCGGAAAATATCTCAGGATACAGGAATTTGGTCCAAAGGAAACTATAAAGAAGTTAGGCCGGAAAGATTGGAAAAACAAGACCGCCCACCCAAGGGGAGTTTGAGTCTCTCAGTGGTTACCAACAGGGCAGTTATTCTATTTAGGGAGTCCAAACATTCTGGGACTAGAGACTCTGCAACAGTTGTTTATTAGATGTCATGGGGTTTATCACTTGAATGGTCAGTCTGGTTTCCTCAATAGTAAGAGCCTGAGAAATGTTTACCCTTTATTCCACCTCTAAGCATTAATTATATAATTGTATGTACCAATTTTGTGGTACTTCTTAAAAAATAACTGAGAAATATGCCAATGAAGAATAAGTGGTGAATCCAAGTGGAAAATACTCCAGATACACCCATGCATTCATACCTCAACAGGTGTGTCTTAACAGGCCAGGAAATAATGTTTTTTTTCTTTTTCTTTTTCTGTTTCACCCTATATTCCATGTGAATTAAACTGTATGCACAAAGACACTAAGATTCCCAAAGATGAGCACTGAGTCGTTTTTAAGTTTCTGTCTCCCATTGTGCCTTATTCAGTGTCTTTTACATCATTTTTGTTCAGGAAGTAGTTGCTCAGTTTAGTAAAGAGAAGATTGTCCAAATTCTGATGCTAGCCACTCTGCTACTTCAGCTCTCAAAAAATATGCACCATGTCCAACCATGTCTAGCCATCGAACAGAACAAGGCCACACTATGGACTTATCTGAGTCTGTAACATAGTAAACAGTTCAAGTCATCTCGAAAGTTTTTATTCAGCCTGTGCTATGTGCAAGAAACTGCACAGCTTATCACCTATTAAGGCAGACTGTGTGTACATGAATATCCATAATTCAAAGCAATTTTCTCTATTAATAGAGATATAAATAATGTACTGGGCATGGGGAACATGCCTAAGACAAGGCAGGAAACTGAAACTGGTGCCAGATTGTGGAGCAGTTTAAAGGCTGCACACTACTCTAATTGTCCCTGATAAATCTGTGGCCATTCTTCAAGGTTGAAAAAATATGGAGACACAAAGCCTGGACAGCCTTATTACCTTAACGGGTACTGAATGGAGCAGTTTGATGGTACTAACACCACTCCGGGGAGTAACACCATTTTAGTGATAAGAAAGCCCAATGTTTTCCTCACCAGAATATTTGGTTATGAACATTTATATAGCAATTTCTTTGTATTTTAATCAATATTGTTAAAGCAAGCCAGATTTAAAGCTATTTAATAACATATATAATAAAATAAAATTATTAAAGGGGAGATCTTGTCATAATCCCCTAAGGCTGCCATTTGATAATTATAAGATGGATTCTCCCATCCCAACTCGCTCACCCGGACCTGGGACTGACATGAAAGGAGGAGGGAAAGAGGTAAAGGTGATTCACAGATAAAAGGCTGGGAGGGAGGGAGGAGGGAAGATAGAGAGTAAGAGTCAAAGAGGTGTACAGAGGGAGAGCTGAGGTGGGGGTGGGTGGGAATGCAGAAGGGGGCAGTTAGTTGTGAATGAGAAAAGGAGACAACCTTTAGACTTGGAGCCCCTCAGTGTCCTCCCAGAGATACAAGTAAAGGGCAGATTGCCTTTTTAATTTGGGGAAGGAGATGAGATTGCCTATTGAACTGTGCTTCTGGAATGCCACACTCTTCAGAGACTGAAACCTTAGGGTCCCCAGTTTATTAGGATTGCACTAGAAACTAATATATTTTGGTTGAGATGAAATGCAATACACGTAGAACAGACATGTCCTAACAAATTCTGATTTAACCAAGAAAACTATTTTCTTAACCTAGTGATATCATTTCAAGACAATGGATATGAAAATGAAACGTTTTAGGGGTTTTAATTAGGACATAAGTTTTTTTTGTTGTTGTTGTTGTCTAACTAGCTATTATTTTTCCCAGAAGCAAGCTACTTGAAGTATCTAGGTCAGAAATGAAAACCTCTTTGCACCAAATGAATCGTAAATGCAAGCAGTTAATGAAAGCTTCGTTTCTTTACAATCTATGGAAGACATTAGCCAGTTAATGTTGATCTTTTAACGTGTCATGCCTTTTATTTATAATAAAAACATATGTATGTCTGTGGGTATATTTAGGCCACGTAAGTGACGTGCACTGACACATTTATCAAATTAGGCATGTGACAGCCACAATGCCACAAAAACATAGGGCTTGCGATTTGCTTGTTGTTAACATCTGACATCAAAAGCTCTTGGAATCCCAAAGCTGTAGCCCAAGTAATTAAAAAACAAACAATTTATTGCTCAGTGCTCCAGAAAAATCTATACCCTCCCCAAAGCCCACTGGAAGATTAAACATAGGTTATACTACATAAAGGTACTAAATATTTGCCTCCAGACCCAAGATAGCTATAAAACAAGCAACTGGGTAAATGGGAGACTCCCAAAATCTGCAGCAGATAAATATGCATCTAGGTCCTTGACATCATTAGATCAGTAGGAACAGAAATCTGAAGAAGAGCGAGAATGGCTCTTAAAAAGTATCTGTGTGGTACACTGCTTATCATCAAGGCTCGTAACATGCCATCATTTAGTGGCCTTTACCATGACAAACAGCTGGCAGCTACTCACGCAGAAAGCCAGTGCCTTCCACATTTGTGTGAACAATAGTAATGTATGGATATGAGTGTAAGTCTGTGTGGGAAGACCTTTGTAGCTCTGCTTACAAGAAGAATTTCACCCTACTATTAAATAAAAGCTAGATGCAGTTCTCCTATTCTCTGAGAGTTGTGAGGTGGGGCACAGCTCTCTTCTTTGTTAAACACCAATGGAAGGCAAGAATGCCGAGCAACAGCCCTCACCTCAGGTCCTGATCTCCCAGGTGCATGTCCCAGGGACAGAGAATGTAGGAGTGGACTCAAGAGAAAGAAAATGATTCCAGGGTCAGTCTAGGGCAGAGAATTATCCTGGCAACTCACAGATATGTTGTTTGGCCAACACTGTGTTTTCAAACAGAGAAAATTCACATTTAAAATAAATCCAGATTTCCAACATTTTTGAAAAATTAAAAGATCTGGAGTCTCTGGGTTCCTATTCTCACTCAGCTGGAGTTGAGTACTTCTTGGTTTGCTAGGTTTACATAGGGCAGGTGCTCTCTAGTTTACCATAATTGTCACCTCTCCCTACTGTCATTCACCTGACCCACTTCATTCATGTGTGCTACGTGCCTGGCCCTATAGGCATGAGGGCTTACCACCTTGGGATTACTATATGTCCTAAAAACTCCAGACAAAACTGTCTGGAATTTCATGCATTCCCAAAAGGTTCTATAACGTCCAGAGTTTTCCTGAGTTTCAGGTCTGCTCCAGAGTGGGGGGCAAGACATGGAACCCTGCCTTATTTATAGTTGACTCTCTATGCCTGTCACATAAAAGGCATTCAGTAAATGTTGATTGCTACAAGCTAAGGATAGAATGAGCCATAATAACCTTCAGAGAACAGTGAGCAGTTTTGTTTACTCAAATCAGACCACGCATCCTGGGTTGGCCTTCAATTGAAATGGTCCTGGATTGTTGGAGGATCCGAGGGCTGTGTTGACATGGAGGTCAGAAATCAGAAAACCTGCAAGTTGGTGTACAGTAGAAAAAGGTCTTGCCTAGTGCAGAGAAGGAAAAACTTCTCTACTTTTCTGTGGTGGGGCCTAAGAATTAAACTGACATAGGACAAATTAACAGGAGAAAAATATGCAAATTTTGTGTAATATTTTTATGTGTATACAGGAGTCATCAAAAGGAAAATGAAGATTCAAAGACACTATAGACCCAAAAACTTATACATCTTTTTAAAGAATAAATAATAAATTGTGGGGATGTGACAAGACAAAGGGGCTAGGGCTAGGGACAGTAAATTGTGGGAGTGACTAGGAACTACAAAGGGGAAACTAACAGAAGATAAGGGTTATTTTAGTAGGTTGGTTTGTACAGATCCATTTTAGTGTTGATTCCCACTCTCTGGTAATAAGAATGTTCTCTTCTTGGTACAGGGAGGGTACCTTTTTCATAGGACAACTCATGACCTGCTCTCACACTGACATAGGGAGGTCAGAGAGCTCTGCCTGCATCTGCTGTTCCTCAAGGGCCTTCAGCTCAAAATAATCAATATGTATACTTTGGGGTAGCATGTTCTGAACCCCTACACTAGGTATTAGAAGTCCTAGACATATTGATTCCATAAATAAATATTTGTTTTTACCTACTATGCTCTAAGTGTTAAGGATACAAACATGAAAACAAGCTCCTTTAAGCAGTTCAGCCCAGGGAGGATGCAATCTAACCTTTCCAAACTCTGTTTTTCACCAGCAAAAAAAGGGGTTGGCATGTCTGTTTCTTGGGCTTTATTTCTTGCTACAGTGAGAAACAATTGGAACAATAAGATTGCACACTTTGCAAACTGTGAAACATAAGTAACAAGATGATGGAACTGGATTTTTCCTGCCTCTGTTTCTTAGGGCTCTACTATAATAGATCACAGTCAAAAGAGAGACACACCCCACTCCAAATAGAGTTTTACAGGGAAAGAGCCCTGAAGAATCTCCTGTATCCAGTTGGACTCCTCAAGCAGATGGATGATACAGAAAGAATCTGAGAGGCAAGAGGAAAGAGGTGCTGCCATGCTCTGGGTCTCCACCTCCCATGTGCCATTTTCCTCCATCTCCTTACCTCAAGCCCAAGTGAGGGAAGCATGGCTTGGAATATGTTTCCTATAGTTGGGAGTAACAGAAGATTCCTGCCTGACACACACTAGAAGCATATAAGGCAGCGTGTGAATGGTCCTGGGGAAATTTAGATGGTAGGAGAGGGCCTCCATAACTGCTTTGGTGGTGGATCCAAGAAGGAGTTGCTACGTTGGGGCTGTGTTATCCGCTCTGCGTTTGCCTAAGCAGGAGATCGGGGATATTTCTCGTTGAGCAGAGTGAGCTCTTTTTCTTTTGTCCTGTCATGTTGGCCACATGGAGGTATAAGGTTACCTTAATAGGAAGAGGCTGAATGCATATCCGAGATTCCAAGGACTGGGCAAAGAGTTGCTAGTAAACACCTGGGTTACAAATGCACCCATGGAGGAAAAATGAACTACAGGAGAGAGAAGCTCAGCAAGGGAAGAGTCCAGAGACTACCACACAGTAGAAAGAGTCCATTTTTGTCCCAAGTCCCTGCCACCCAGAATTTCCAAGAGAGGCCGGCTTTAACCATCTGCCAAGTCAGAGAGCCAAAGCCACCTAGCCAAATGACAATGGTCTTATCCTTTATCTGTCCACTTCCCCATGCCATAATGACCCTAGGAAGGAGGTGAGCAAGGAGCATAAAGGACGAAGAGGAGACAAACTAGTTTTCTCTGCTACTGTGGGCTTCAGGCTGAAACAGGAGAGATTCCAGGACTTCAGATTTCAGGCACAAGAGATTTCATGTTAAATACTTGGATATTGACTTTGTATGGCCCTGGACACAGTCAAGACTGAATTAAAGCTATGTTTGTGACTTAAAATGACCATAGGGTAGTTGTTTATCTTACTGAATAGAAAAGACATGGGAATAGCCCAGATTGTCAAATAGGGCCAATGAAGATTACCCCCACTAAGAAAGAATAAAGGGAGAGTAGGAAGTATGCACAAAGATGTCTTTGATCAAAATTCACATGTCGTGCACCATATGTATGTGCCATATAAAAGGAATAATTCTTATAGGTAGCAGTGTTATTTTCTCTTCTTGAAAAGAAGCTTTTAATAGTGAACTATTGCCAAAGTTGCTATAATTGGCTTTTTCTACTTACTTATTCTTAAAATATGGGTAAATCGGGGACCTGATGAAGGGGGTAGTTTAATAACCACAATACTGCACATGTAATTGTAGATTAATGATACCAAAATAAATTATTTTTAAAAAATTGATAAATCCTGCTAATGAAATGATAATGGTTACAGGTCATGGCATAGATCTAAAGTTAAAGAACCAAAGAACCTTGACAACAATTTTTAATAGGGGATTGTGCACCTCCCTTGTAATGTTGACTCAGTATGCCCCCCCCCTTGAAATGTAGGGCTTTCTTCAAATTTTGGAAACATGAGCAGTTGCTGTATCATGCCTCATGCCTCAGTGCTCAAGTTTCTGTGATCTGTCAGTCAAGTGGAATCCTTAGAAGCACCAACTGGCCCCACTTGGCAACGAAGTTGAGTGTAGATGGATAATTATGCTCTGCACCTGTGCCTCTATGCCACCCTAATAAAATTTCCAAAAGAGTGTCTCTGTCTTCCTTGCAATCCTACTAAGGAAATTTAAATATCTTATGAAGGAAATTTAAAACAAAAACTCTGTGATTCAAATAAGGATTACATTCAAGATTTTGCCACTTGGAGTATTTCTTTAAAATTTCTAATCTGTCCATTACATCATCCTGTGGTTAATATAGTGGTTTGAATTGAAATCTGTCAAAGAAATTAGGTTTACTTCTTTACTTTAGCCTTGAAAAAATATAACCCCAGGGATTCTTAGGTATAAGTTGTCTATAGAAAGTAGGCATTTTTTGTTTGTTTTATTAAGAATTATAAGGATGGAAAAGAGAGGAAATGTTCTCCTCTCTAAAGGTACTCTTTTGGATACACAACCCTGGTTCCTCCTCTCAGTTCCCTCCTTCCCACCCCTACTTCTCCAAATTTTATCTAGAACAGTTTCAAGATTGATGAAGTGCTTTTATTAGTTTCTGCTGTGTTGCCTTGAAGTCATAATGCTTATCTTTCAAACAGTTACTGCCACCTCCTTCGCCCAGCCAATTGTCAGTGACAGCTATGTTTAAAAAACAATCACTGCAGTGTCATGAAGATCACTGCTAATTAAACTCAACCAGAGTATTTGCTGAGTGCTTGGAGTCTGTCCTTCACTGTGGATTTTCCTAAGATCTTATTGCAAAGTTAATTATATCAAAATACAGCAGATTGTCTGAACCTCAGGAGGGATTTTTCCCCAGTTTGCATTTTTGCTGTTATTCTTAGAGCATTACTCTTGATTATGTTGAAGAAATCATCTTGAAAAGAAGGCAGAATTTACAAGTTTTAACTTTTGAGAAGGGTGATATTGAATTAACATTTACTAAATGATATTAAGCAAATGCATATACAGAAATATGTTATTGCACTTTACTAGAGAGACATACCAACAGGCTTAGAAGAAATTGAGACTGTAAAGAGAAACATGTACTTCATTAATACATTTGAACGGCTACCCACATGATATTATATGCTTAAAAGAAATATAAGGCATGGCTCTTGGAGACCATACAGTCTAGGTGAATGGGTCTGAATCCTTGGAATTTCATGAACCAACAACTTTTCTGGAGAAAAAGAAATGGGATAGACAGACAACATAGAGACATCAACCTTTTCTTCTGTCCTGCTAAACAATAAAAATGACTAACATTTACAGAGTGTCCTCTATGCACTAGACATGGGTCTAAGGGCTTTATTTATTTCATTTGTAATTTACAGAAACCTTTTTGATAGTTTATAAATATATAACACATGATTAATTATTAATTTCATCAAGATTATATTATGTACTATATTATGGATATATAACTTGATATAGTATTATATAGTATGTTTGTATGTGTATGTGTGTGTGTGTGTGTATATATATGTATATACAGTTATCATCTCCCTTTCCTGGAAACTGAGATCCACAGAAGACAATGACCTCAGCACCACTGGGATTTGAACACAGCCAGTCTGGCCCCCCAAAAACCCTTAACCACTCTACTATTTCACGTCAGTTAATCCCACCATTTCATGAAAGAAATTTATCTTAGTGCTAAAAGAGTAAAGAAGTCAAACTACAACATAAAGATCTGTTGGCTACAATGATACATATCTATATCTTTTTATGATAAACACTACATTGTCCTTATTTTGGTCATTTTGTATCAATCTATAAAGACTGGCATTTGGGGGCCATGAAATGACTTTGAAGAAACAAGACTGATACTTATAAAGTGTAATTAAACCAATTTACGATTCAGGGGAGCAATCCAGATCATAATTGCTAAAGAAGCAAGCAGAGCCCACTGTGGGCTGAAAGACTGAATGGTAGAATGGAGTGGAAGGAGAATTCCAGACCGATAAAGGACATAAAGCAAAGGTCAAGGAAGGAAATAATAGAGGTGTGTATATAGCCATAAGTTTGGCTCAGTCAGAAATCTGACCCAGGATAAATAGCGCAAACTGTAGGCCCATGAACCCCAGAAGACTTACAGTTATATTTGTTTGGTCTGCACAGTACTTTTTTAAGTAATCTTATTTATAAAATATACAACCTACTTTCAGAAAAATGCACAAATTGTACATGGGTAACTCAATGAATTTCACAAATTTTGAACACACTCATGTAAACTCCTTACAGATCAAGAACAGAACACCTACTCACACCTCATAAGTCTCCCTCATGCCTCCTTCCATTACTATCCCCCAAAAGCAGTCACTATCCTGACTTTCATCACCACGGATTGGTTTTGACTGTTTTTAAACCTCATTTAAATGGAATTATGTGGTATATGTAAATTTGTGACTTTTTGTGTTAGTGAGATTCACCCCTGCTGTTTCATGTAGCAATCATGCTTTCCTTCTCACTCCTGTATAGTATTCCATTAAAGAATATGCCACATTTTATTTATGCCTTCTACTGTTGATGCATATTTGCTGCTGCCAGTTTGAGGATATTATAAACGAAATGTCTCTGAACATTCTGGCACATGTCTTTTGGTTCATATGTGCATACATTTCTGATGGAAGTACAGTTGGCTGAATCATAGCATAAGTGTATTTTCAGCCTTAGTGGATACTACCAAGCAGTTTTCCAAGGTGGTTGTGCCTGTTTCTGCTCCCACCAACAGTATCCTATTGTAGTTTTAATGTGCATTCCTCTAATGATTCTTGAGATGACCGCTTTCTTCAGATATTTACTGGCCATTTAGATATCCCCTTGTATGAAGTTCAAGTCGTTAGCCTATTTTTCTATTGGGTTCTATGTGTCTTTCTTATTGATATGTAGATGTTTTTATATATCCTACATATGAGTCATTTGTATAATATGTATTTTACCTAACAAACCTATCTACTCTCTTATTAGTGTCTTTTTTAATAAATAAAAGTTCTTACTTTGAGCTCTGGCTACTTTGTTGCATCCTGTTTAAGAAATCTTTGCTTCTCCTGAGGTCATGAAAATTTTCTTCCATGTTCTCTTCCTTCAGCATTATTATTTTATTTTTCATACTGTATATACAATCCATTTGGAAGCAGTTTTTTTATTATATAGAGATCAAGACCTTTTTCTATGTGGATGTCCAATTCTCTTAGAACCATTTATTTAAAAGACTGTCCATACCCCACTGTACTACAATGCTCCCTTCATTATAAATCAAGTGAACAGTCTATGTGGTTCTTGCTTTTGTACTCTGTTCTATTTGTCTATCTTTACATACAACACTTTTTATCTGGTAGTGTATAAGTCCTCCACCTTTGTTCTCTCTTCAAGATTGCCTCAGCTATTCTGGACCCTTTATATTTTCAGAGAAATTTTAGAATTGACTCATTAATTCTCACATATACAAAAAAATGGAATTATATTGAATCTACAGGTCAATTTGGGGGGAATTTGCACCTTTATAATACTGTCTTCTAAGCCACATGGTATATCTCTATCTCAGATGGCTTTAATTTCTTTACTATTTAAATTTTTAAGTCATTATTTGAAAAATCTGAAAATTTCAAGTACAAATAAATATTTTCAGCTTCTCTTAAAAATAAGAGAATCTGATGGAACCAGTTCAATACTCCTCTGTGGCAACAATAGGCAAGAACTGCTGACTATAACTGGGGCATGTGTTCTTCAATTCATCACAATTTCTATCACAAACAGTGCAAAAATATGGACTCACAACTCTGATTTCACTCATTTATTGTATGTGCTGACCTGCTAGGCCATTATTTATGACAAAAAATAAAAAGAAAAGGAAGGGGGAGAAAAAAGAAAATAGTGAGAAATAATGTTCATTTACTCATTCTTTAAATATTTGTTCATTGCTAACTATGTGTCAAGTGCTATGCTACACATGGGGACACACCAATGAACAACAACAAAGAAAAGAAAAAAACAGCTCTTTTTATGTTTTACCCTGAGAACTTTAATGCAATCATTTTAATCAGATTAGAGAAATGTCGAAAAATATTAACAAGAAAATACTTTGCGTGGTGGCAGTCTTTGTTCAGCTGACTTAAGGGTGTGAGGGTGATAAAAGAGTGAGCACACAGGATGAGGGAACAGGGGGAACCTGAGAGGGACATGGTGAAAGGAGTTGTAGCTGCTCTGTCATATCAGCAGATGACTTCTCCAATACACCAGCACCTCACACTACTCTTGGCTCACAACATCACGGATTCAAAGTGATAGACACAAAATGCCCCACTATAATGAACAATGTCAACAGTCTTTGCTCCTAGGAAGCTTCCATTGTGCTGGTAGCAAACATAGGCTGGAACCAGACCAAGAAGTTGCTTGAACTTCACCCTCAGGAATTGTAACATTATACTCCTATTAATGGGCAATCGGTAGAGCTTTACTACCTGTTATTCTAGGTTTCTTAGTATGCTCACAGAAACCTGTTTCTTCTTGGATCCCAGGTTTGAAATAAACCAACCAGGACCCTAAGGTAAGTAACTGGGATTCTGTGAATAGGAGAAAAAAAGAAAAAAAAATTTCCCCATCCAATGAACTTTTGGAAGACAAAGGGGAAATCAAGGGTGTGTGTGTGTGTGTGTGTGTGTGTGTTGTGTATGCAGCATGTATATGACTGGGCAGGGGAGGAGGGAGTGAAAGGGAAATACAATCCAGTTGTACTAATGGGTTGCTACATCTTCCCCATGCAAAGGTTTTTAGCTGTCTCTTTCTCCTGTGTCTTATATCATGTCTTGGCATCCAATCAACCCTACCAGAAGAAGCAAGCGCATTAACTCTTTCAGGCCACTAGGGTACCATTCAGACCATTCAAAGCATTTCTGGTACTCTATTCTCTAAGTGAACCATACAAGGATGCTATTTAGTTCAATACACTAGTGATATATAAAATCATTCCCTGAAGGCTTGAAAGCGTTAACCTGCGTCCCTCCCTAAACATTCGGCTTAGTACTACAAGGGATCAACTGAGAACAGAGCCCAATAGCTCATTAAATGGCACTGAATTCTAGGGACATAAGCAAAACCATATACTATCATCTTTAGTATTCAAATGGCAAAAACTAAAAACCCCAAGAAGCTTTTGGCCAGTCACACAGTAAGCTGGTCTCAGAGCCAAAACTGTTCCCAGGTCTCCAAATGCTCCATCTGGAGCTCTGCCTGTGGTTTCCTCCAAATCCAAACTCATGTTGGGAAAGGGCGGATGGACGTGTGTGAGGGGCAGAGGTTAACACAAGAGCCCTGTGGGCCTTTTCAAGTCCAAAATCCTGTCTTTTTTTTTTTTCATTTCTCTGAAGTGCAAATGCTGGTCTTTTCCACTGTAAATCCTGCTTGAAATGAAACAGAATTTTTAAATGAAACAGAATTTATAAAACCATCCCTCCCCAATTTCCTTCCTGGACAGTAGTTACAGTCACCTCTGACCATACCAAACTCAGCAGCCTTTCCACATTTTGCCTCAGTTCCCAACAGCGTGTTTGCAACTTCCTGTAACTTAGTTTTCATCTCTCTCTAGCAAACAAGGCCTCTTGTGAAATGAGAGAAGACAGACAGGGTCAGCACACACACTCGCTTGCTGGCTCCACACAAACCCAGGAAAGCCTGTGCGGGAGCTGCCAGGACGCCATGCAGCTAACCAGCATGCAGGCACCACAGCTGGATTCCTCATGACACAGAATTCTCAAGTTTAAATCCCTCTGTGGTTGGGTAGGAGGATTGCCATGAGTCTGCAACCAAACTGTGACCAACACCTTCACACCAAAGTTCAGACTATAAACTTTGGAGCTGAAAATGAATTAAGACATCATCTGGACGAATCACACCTTATCAACAAGAAAACTGACGTGACCAGGGAGCGATCCCAGGCCACATGACTCAGTAGGCACAATCAATGGATGAGGACATTTCAAGTATCAGTCATAAAAAGAGAGAGACTCCCATTAGCTCAGATAATGAGGTTTTGTTTTAAGGAGGCATAGCATAGGGAACGTCCATGGTAGCACAGCCAAACTTCCCCAAGCACAAAACATTGCAGGTATACAAGAGTAGCTCTAATAAATATATACCTGTTACTCTCACTTTTGCAAACACTCCTTAGACACGGGCATCTGCCTGCCTGCTCTAGCCCTTTGATAGTATGGGTGCTGACTACTCTCTGCCTTTGCTTTTACTGCTCCTGTCCACATGAACAATTTTCTTCACTGTTTCTTAATCCCTGCTTCCCTGGGCTTCTGCTTCCTTGAGAGGCTTCCTGACCCGGTTTCTGTGTGTCTTCTGCCTCCTGCCCTTCTATGCACAGTTGGCTACCCTCCAACATTTAAGTTCTGGGAGGTAGATCACATGGGTTCCCTTAGTAACCCTGCAGAGCATTCCCAACAGAGCTCAGGGTTATTATGATAATGGCCAGAGGGAGATGCCCTTCCCTGTCAGTCAGGACAGGTGAGAGACAAAGCTGAGTAGTCATCTTTCCTCAGAACAGGGCTTTGGGCACAAAAAACACTTGGAGCATAATAAACTCATCCTCAAATTAGTCCTTTGGACCAGATCCCATGTCTCCTCAGTTCATGTAGTATACAGTAGCAAATAAGAAAATATTTCTGGAGTCAGGCTGCATGGGTATTGATCACATGACCATTACTTTCTAGCAAGTCATGCTTCGGGAAAGTTATGTAACCTCAAATTCCTTATCTTTAATATAAAGATTATAATATTATCTGTCATAGGATTGCAGGAGGACTGAGGTAATTTACATCAGATGTTCAGAAGAGGATCTGACATATAGTGCTCAACAATGTTAGATACTAATTTTTCTTATTATCGTATTGTTTTTTCCATAGCTCCTGCGATAGCTTTAAAATATATCTGCAAATTCTTTGACACTTTTCCCACAAAGGATGGAACCTAATTCTTCCCCTCTGAATATGGTCCACTTTAGTAACTTGCTTCTCATCAGTAGAATACAACAGAAGACAACAGAAGTGATGCTGCATGATTTCTAAGGCTTGGTCAGAGAAGGCAGTACTGTCTCTGCCTTGCTGGAAATCTTACCCTTGGAATTCAGTCATCTTGTGAGGAATGTCAGGACTCATAGAGAGGCCACACAGGTGTTCCAGCTGACAGCAGAGCTAAGATCTCAATTCAAAGACCAGTATCAACCACCAGATATGTTAGTGAATGAACTTCAGCTAATACCAACCCCCAGCTTTCAAAAGGTCCCAAACACCCTGGTACAGATGATCCACACCAGGCCCTGTTTGATTCCTGACCCACAGAATCTGCAAGCATCACTAATGGTTGATATATATAATTTAGTTTGGAAGTAATTCAGGAAGCCCTAGTTAAGTGGAAATGCCCCTTTCTTTCTTTATCTCTATGAAAGCATTGTTCATGGGCCCTTCACAGGAATCAGGTGATAACAGGTTATTTCGAAAGTTTGGCTTCTACACTGGAGTTCTTCTTAACCAGAGGGTGGATTATAATGATAGAGGAGCTTTATAAAATGCACAGCCGAGGTTCTACCCCCAGACACGCTGACCAGTGGATATGGTACTTAGACATGTGTATTTGAAAATGTTCCTCATTTAACTTCAACAAATCTCCACAAAAGGAGACCATTGACATACCTAGTCCCCATCCTGCATGTAAAGGGCAGTAGCTGAAGACCTTCACCCATGCTTCTTAGGAGTTTACTAAGAATCTCTAAGTGCCTGCCTCTACTGCCTGGGGCCCTGGTAGGAAGACCACACTCACATTCTGGGAATGACTTAGAATTACATTTGGTATTTCTGGGGATAAGCTTTTCTTAATGGAATCCAGGAATATAAGACACCAAACTATAGCTTCAATAGTGAATTTCTAATATATTAGCATTAATCCATCAATTCTTCCCTTCAAAATCTGGAGGGCTAGGAACACAAGGATGTCAACTCTCACACTTGTATTTCACATTGTACTGGAAGTTCTCACTAGGGCAATTAGGCAAGAAAAGGAAATAACAGGCATCAAGATTGGAAAGGAAGAAGTAAAATTATCTCTATCTGCAGATGATATGATCTTACATATAAAATCTGGAGACATTAATAGTGTGTCCTTCTGGGCCCTGAGAACCAAAAGGAGTTTCTCTCCCTCTCCCTCTCCACACAGTGACTCACTCAGGGATTCTCAAACTTTACAGTGCAAAAGAGAGTGGTTAAACATGAATTCTCAGACCCAAATCCCAGAGATTCTGATATGCTAGCCTAAGAAACTTCTAAAAAGCACCCCAGGAAACTCTGATTTGGTTGAGTTTCCAACCAGACTTTGTGAAACAGAGAACTAAATCTTTGAGAAATCATTGACCACAATGATTAAGCGTATCTAGAACTCAACTGCCTGGGTTCCGTCCTTGGCTATTCCACTTGCTAGCTGTGTGACCTTGCACGTGGCACTTAATCTCACTGTGCCTCCATCTCCCCAGCTGTAGAATGAATGGGATTAGATGGTGCCTACCCCCACAGGTGTGAGGCAAGCATTAAATTCAGTAACATAAATGAAGCAGTTAGAATACTCAGAGTACTTACTGTCAATTAGTTGCTGTAGCGAAACTACCTGGTTGTCCCTGGAAACTAGACCTTGCCTATAGACGACTACAACAAGATTCAGTGACATCAGTAAATACAGGAAAAAGCTCATTAAATGCTGGTTCTTTACCCACCATCTTTTCTTTTCTCACTTTCCCTGCCCCACCGAGAAACTGTGGCAAATAGACACATTTTGTTAGAATTCAAAGGGATAAGCCAGCTGATCCTTCTGTAGTTAAGCCCTCTCTACCTTAAGGACCTTTCCTAATCTCTCATTTGGTGTATTACCAGAGTTTGGGTTTTTGTTTAATTTTTTTTCCATTATTTTGATTTATGCTATTAGTGAATTTGGGTTTCCATGTTTTGGGGTTTTTTACAGTGCATTTCACCAAGAGGTCATCTCAAAATGCAAATATGAAGACTGATGTTCCTAAAACTTTATGACTCATAAAATGTACTTCTCCCCACCCCATGTTCACTGCAGATTAGCAAGCCTTTAACAGGTTGCTTTGTACCCAGGGAGGTGGCTCCCCGTGCTCACATAAATAACTGATACTGATCGACACTTGCTCAAATTAATGGAAATGATAATGTTGTAAAGAAAGCATTTTACTGTGTTTCCAAGTCCACTCACCAGTGGTACATTATTGGTATTCCTACATATGAAGGAAACCTGATAGTTAAATGTTCAAAAATCAGAGATCTGGGCCTTGTTTTTAAAATTTCTTGATAGTCAGTTAAGGACAGCATTTTCTTACAGTGAGACGTCTATTACACACTAGATACTGTTAATACTTCACTGACAAGGGGGCAGAAATAGCTCTTTCATTGTATGACTCTGCTGCAATTTTTCTGTCAGCCAACAACTATGGTTTCCTGAAGCAGCAAAAATCTGAAAAAAACGAAGCAGTTCAGAGAGAAGAAATCAGAGTGGACTGGTGATTCATGCATCCTCAGGAAGAGGACTGGACATGACCTCTGAGACACCTTTCAACCTTTTTTTGTTTTTCTACCATTCTACTCAAATACCAGTTTATGCTCAAATATTAGTTGCACCTCAAAAACAAACAAAATGTGTTCACTCCTCCTGCCCATTCCTCAATGTTCTGACTTTAAACTTCTTCCCAGAAAACTCACCAGAAATGTATTCAGGTTAAATTTAAGTCCCTTTATTCATGCAATTCTTTGAGGCCAATAACAAGTATAGAATGAGTTTGGGTCGCATTTAAGAAAAACTCCAAACCAAATATAGCTCTGGAGTTAAAGTCTATATTTCACCTAGAGTGTAAGATAACACTATTTGCTCCTTTGGAGGGAGAAGAAAGGTTATATTCTTGACCTTAAGAGTCCTATCCTTGATCTTGTGTAAACATGAAAAGCTGGCAGCTAGGTATTTGTGTGCTAAACTCTACCCCCTCACCCACGTACCATGTTTGGAGAAACTCAGAAGCACTTCCTGTTTGGGGTCTTGACCCAAGGCCAGAATTTGCAGCTTAGGCAGAATGAGAGCAACAGTATTTGCAAGTGGGACTGGCACCTCCTAAAGGCCAACCTCCCCAACTAAGAAACTCAGAACCCAAACCTGGGCACAGAGCAGAAGGGAAGCCCAGTGGTTTTATTACAGAGACATAGCCCTGGCTTGTGCTCTTCATTGCTGTTTGAGCCTCTGCTCATGCCTCTGTGCCTGGGTCCCCTCCTCTCTCACACATAGACTCTCCTGTGGTGAAAGGAGTGATGCAAACACAGAATCACAGCTCTTTAAAGTGGTGGCTTATGTTACAGATCTCAAATCAAATATATAGGACTGTCCGTAAGGAAACTTGTGAGCTGAATTTTCTAAAATTAATCCATCTAAAAGCTACATAGCAATAGAGGCATTAGTAGGGAATACCAACATCATCTTGAAGGAGACTTTTGCCAGTTTGAAAATTATATGATTAATTCAGGCTGTGTAGTAATGGAACTAATTTAAAACCAAAATATCCAACACAGAATAGAAATAGATCTGCTGTTTTTATCAAGGTAATCACCGGGATAATTGCCAGACTTCCCCTTAGTTTTGTTCCATTTCATGTAAGCCAAGCTTGATGGTTTACACGCACTGTACATACATGTATCGTTGTATTAATAAACAAGTGTGTTCTGAGGACAAATTCATAATCAGAAACTTCCCTCCCAGAAGTTAGGATAGGAAAAAAAAAAGGGCTGTGTTCCCAATCCAGGATACCAGCTTTATGTAAACAAATAAAAACTTTATTTAAAAATCTATGTCTTTATTGTACCTATATTCAGAAGGCTTCTCTCTATATTATATAATAAAACCTTTTTATTGGCAAATATCAACAATATAAATCGATAAATGAGTGAAAGTTAGGACTATTATACAATTTCAAGCTACTTCCAAGCATGAATTAAGCCTGACAAATTCCCTCCTTCCCATCTATGACAGGGTTTGTGAAGGTGTTCTTGCCTCTTCCTCTGTGGCTGTTCATTCCCATGAGTCCCAAGGGGCTGGGCTATTGGAGCTCCTAAACAGGAGGCCTTCAAATTACACCTGGCTGGTGAGCTGGCCTGAGATTCCTCCAATACTCTTTACGCTGAGTTACTATCCACAAAGTCAGTGACTAATCCAACCAAGTGAAAAGGGAGTCCAAGGGCCTCAAAAACCCAAAGACATCCAGGAACCAGGTAGGAAATGTATAGCAATGAGAGGTGGACAGTTGGAAAATATGGGCTGCAGTTACTCTTGCAGTCTCTTCCTAACTCCAGCCAACTTTTACCAGGAGAGATTGGAGGCCCAATAGTGCCACATGGTCTCATTTTTTAAGAGATTCCAAAACTCTTTCATTGATATTTAGCGATTTATAAGTATTTGCAACATATTTAGTTTTACTAAACACCAGGCTAGGAAAGCAAAACACATCTATTATAATAACCACCAGTTTGTGATCTGTGGTTTATAGTGTCATCTTCTGCACATGTAGACAGACACACATGGGCACATACATGTGTGCATACCTACCCATCCACAAATGTTGTTGGCCTCAGAAGTGATGGATCCTCGGAGTTGAACTAGTTGAACTTCAATCATCTTTGGAAACAGCTTGAAATTGTGTAACAGTCCTAGCTTTCATTTATTTACAAATTTATTATTTGGTATATATTTTGCCAGTAAAAAGATTTTATTATAATTTATAGACACCTATTGAACATAGGTCCAGAAAGGACATAGATTTTTAAATGAGGTTTTTTGTTCATTTATTAACCTATGAACTCCAATAAGAAATTTCTATTTCGGGACTTAAACACTTTTAATATATATAAATGAAAATATTCATTTATTTATTTATAAAGAAATAAAACTCTATATGTACAGGCCAAAAAAATTGCATATAAAGAAATAAAACTATATATGTACAGGCCAAAAAACTGCATATATTCATCAAAGTAACAAATTAATGTTCTCTCATCCAAAATTTTGTTTATTCTCCATAATTACTAGAGTCAGAGAGTATGAGTCAGAGAGCCCAAAATAACACTGAGAGAGGTCAGTGTCCTCACCTGTATGAGGTAAACAGCTTAGTCAGCAGCAGACAATTGCTACGGTGTGTCCATGATGACAAACTTCTAGACGTTCTAGAAATCACAATGATTTCTTTTAAAGTTAGAAATAAGGGAGGAGTGAATAAGTTGACTTCTGTATTATATATCATATTAAAACTGTCAAGCTAAAAAAAACCTTCAATGATCAATTAAAGCCCTTGCTGAACCAGAAGATAAAAAAGGGATTCTTAAGGCAAAACAACTCCAAGCACAGACAAGTTCTGTCCTGATTTTTAATTAGACACAAATATCTTGGAAAATAAAAACATATTCATTATAGATCGAGAATGTAATATACACTCAAGAGACATTCCATAGAGTGTTTATCATAGACTTGAACAGTCAGTATGCAATGCTGGTATCTTTTTCCTCCTCTCACAAATAGCAGACTTCATTTTCCTGTAGAGATTGTTGAAAGGGTTTTCAGTGTTCTGAGAATTGGGAGTCATTATGGGGTGCACCTTGAAAATAGTTGCCTACTCAGAAGAAGCTGAAAGGAAAAGGCTATTATTTCCAGTCTAAATCGTTCTAATGGGATTGGGTCAGTTTCTTTCCTACATCTTTATACTGAAAATGTTTTCCTTTTTCTCTCACTGAAAACTTCTATTGCTTAAGAGCAGAGTAATTGTCTTTGCAAACTCCTGGCAAACCTATGTGAGTACATGATTACAAATTCAAGGCTAGACTTCAATGCTATATATCATGAAATAGCAGCTTAAAATCAGAGACCTTGCTTGGACTGAATTGGGAAAGGAAGTTTTGTTTCCAAATTTACCATTATTGTTGTTGTTCTACTGGATACCCATAAACCATTTGCCTCTTCAACTGTCAGGAAATCACTACCAGCTCTATTTAAAGAATTTAGAAATATCCCTACTACATGGAGTTGGGCTTTGGAATCTGAAAGATTTAGAATCATGTCCTGCTTCTGCCCCTCAGTAGCTGAATGCTCTTAGGCAAGCCCTCAACCCCTCTGAAACAGCTTCCCTACCTGAAAATTGATATTAGTATCTATTTTTGAGGCTTGTTGTGAGATTAGAAGACAAAATGCTTGTAAAGAGTTAAGCATAATAGCAAAATTTTTTAAATAAATGTTTTAGGACAAAAGGAGTCTCAGTTTGTTAGAATGTGGGCAACAGAAACAACCTTCCAAGAAGCCAATAAATGACCTTCAAAGGAAATTCTTGAGTTCTTAAGGTTGGCTATTTCCAATCACTTGTAAATAATTCTTATTAGTACCTAACTATGTCCCAAGAGAATATGATTGAACAGGGAAGGAGAAGAGAAGGAATGGAAAGGGAGATATCTGGACAGCTGAATCAGTTCCTTAAAGAATTTAAACTGTAGCAGTAAACAAGGACATAAAACTTGCCAGCAAATGACTATAAATCAGAACCGGAAGTCATCCAGGCTGCAACAGAGGTAGAGCTAAAGAACAATGACAGTTGGGAGGAGGAGGTAATGTTGCCTCTGAATTGTTTCCTTTTATATTTTTGTGATTCTGAAAACTACAGCAAAGCCCAAACTCTAAAGTCGTTTTTCTCAATCAAGTGATTCTAGAGAATTTTAGAACTCAACTATATTTTTAACAGCCTGTGGTTAGAATGCCTGCGTTTTAAGATGAAGAAACTTGTGCCCCCGAAGATGAAGTTAAGTAACCAATTCGGGTAGGGTCAAAACAGTAAGTCTGTTGTGTTCCTCCTGCTTAATACGTCCCATAAGTTCTCTTGGTCTGAGTCAACTGGAAATACCCTGATCACTATATGTCTCTTCTACCAGAAGGACAGAAAACTGATGTTGCAAATAAATCTCTACAACCCTTTGGACTTTAGGATTTTCCATGGACTTGTTCTTTATGCTTTTCTCTTCAGAGATTATAATTTTATTTTCAATTCTCTAAAAGAATACAGGACTTTGCTCTGGTAATTTACTATCTAGCAAACAAACCCAAGTACCCCAGGACTAATGCCTTCTTTTTTGTGTTCTTCTTTCCTTCTTTCTGTGTGGCTTCCTATGACACTGATCTTGGATCCAGTGTTCTTAGATGGACCAAAGATTCTTAGAGCCCAAATGTGGCAAAAGATCTGAAGGAGTCCTGAGCATGGTGGACATCTCAGCAATATTCAGGGTAGATAGAGACCAGTGAGGAACAGGATCTCCCTAATGCTTTAGTGAAAGACTCTGAACTCTTGGGCCAAAACTGAAGAAGGTGAGGGATCCCAAGAATGGTTGAGACTGAATTTCCCACTGGTTCATATCAGACTCAAAATTAAATAGAAAGAAAGGAAAAAGGAAGAAAGGAAGACAGTATTTCTTACATAAAATATGGACTGACATTCGTGAGCAGTACACTTCAGTTAGCAGTGATGCAGTGATGATATTATCTTTATGCCTCATAAAGAAGGTAGTTTTCATTCAAAACAGATCAACCTCAGCCAGAACAGAAGTTTAATAGCTACTATTACTGAGCATCTACCAGCAGCTTTATCTGTGTTATTTAACTTTATCTAATCATCACAACAGCCCTATAATTGTGGTATTATTATCCCTATTTTAGACATGACCACAAGGCTCAGGAAGTTGAAGTAATTCACCCAAAATCACATAGATAATAAATGGGGGACTGGGATTGGGCTCATGTCTAGCAGGAGCCACAGCCTATACCATTTCTACAGAACTGTTCTGCTGCCTGAGACTGTGCACTAGACAAGGCATGGTGACTAGAACTCTTATTAGAAGTGTGAATATCTAGGATTTACTTCAATTCATGTTCCTAATTGTTCTTCAGGATTTCCAAGGACTTTGCCTCTCATGCTCCTTTTATTCATATTTGTGTCTTCTATTGTGCTAATTCACTATCTAACCCTGACCACAATTCCATCTCAACTCATGGCCTCCTGTCAACACTCTCCTATCATCTGATCCCAGGGCCATCCTGGATTTTCTTTTGTTATTCTTGTCTGGTACTGATAGCTCAGAGGGCCCAGTTCCACTGTGTGACCCAGAAGAGACAGTGTTAGGGCACAGAAGGTTGAGAAGACCACAGGCCGCAGTCATCACAGAAGGTCCCTGGTTGAATGGATTTTAATGTAAAGAGATAGTTAAGTGGAAATGAGGGAAAAGACCATTATAGCTAGGAAAGAAGACAGTAAAAACACATGAAAATTAAAATGTGGATATTGAGTAGAGCACACTAGAAGAAATAGAGAACTAATCTTGATAATAATCAGATTACTTTGGGTAGGTGGGTTAAGATTAACTGTGGATGGTCTGAATGTTTTCAGATTTAAACTTAGCTGTCAATGTTATACAGTGTGTTTGAAATAGGAAAGAATGGAGGCAGGAAAACCAAGAATTGTCACTAAGAAGTAGGTAAGAACCAAATGACTCCCCAGATCCAAGACATGATAACTAGAATGACTGGCCTCAATGGAAGACACAGGGAATTCAAAAGGCAGACACTCTTTAGAAAGACTATAAATTTTCATTTACCCATGATAAGTCTGGGATAATTGGGTGAAATTCCATCAAGAAGTTAGAGCTCTAAGACTAGAATTTGTGAACAGAAATTATCCACAAAAAAGTGAGATACAAATCCACGACAGCAGATGAACTAGTCAAAGGAATAGCAGAGGCAAAAATCAGGTTGAGCCGCATAATCTTGGATGTATTTGCATACAAAACTATTGATCACTTATAATATTCCAGGATAAGAGTATATAAAGCTGAGAGGCAGAAAAAGATGGCGGCATGAGAAGTGAGGCAGAAACCTCCTCCCAAAACCACATAAAACACAAAAATACAGCAAATAAAACTAATCCTGAAAGAATGAACAGAAAGAAGACTGCAACAGACAGCCTACATCTGGGGAAAAAAAAAGAAAATCTCATGGAAAAGTAGCAAAGCCGCAATCCGGCAGGAACCAAACCCTCCTCTCACCCCAGCTCACCTGGCAAGATTATCATTAAAATTTGAAGCAGGGATTAAACAATTTCCATATAAGCAAAAGTTGATGGAATTTACCTCCCACACACTATCTCTACAGTGTATTATAAAAGGACTGCTATAAAGTGTTCGTAAGGCAAAATAGCTGTCACCAGAGAAAATAAAAACACAGTAAAGGAAGTAGACCAATTAATTTCTAAGATATGCAAAATTAAATCAACTACCCCCAAAATCAGTCAAAGGATACACAAAAATACAGAATATGAAACCTAATATATAGAGTGGAAGAGGGAGAAAAAGAAGGGAAAAAACAAACTTTAAATTGTGTTTGAAATAGCATAATAAGCGAGTTAACTTAGACTGTAAGATAGAAGGAAGATGCCCTTGAACCATTGGTAACCACAAATCTAAAACCTGCAATGGCAATAAGTACATACATTTTGATAATCACCCTAAAAGTAAATGGACAGAATGCACCAATCAAAAGACACAGAGTTACAGAATGGATAAAAAAACAACACCTATCTAAATGCTGCCAACAAGAGACTCATTTCAAACCCCAAGACATACACAGAATAAAGATGAAGGGACGGAAAAAGATATTTCATGCAAACAATAGAGAGAAAAAAGCAGGAGTTACAGTACTTGTATCAAGTTTACACAAAATAGACTTCAAAACAAAGAAAGTAACAAGAGACAAAGAAGGATATTACATAATGTAAAAGGGGTCAGTCCAACAAGAGAATATGACCATTATAAATATCTATGCACCCAACATAGGAGCACTTAAATATGTGAAACAAATATTAACAGAATAAAAGGGGGAAGCAGAATGCAATGCATTCATTTTAGGAGACTTCAACACACCACTCACTCCAAAAGACAGATCAACCAGACAGAAAATAAGTAAGGAGACAGAGGCACTAAACAACACACTAGAACAGATGGATCTAACAGACATCTACAAAATTCTACACCCAAAAGCAGCAGGATACACATTCTTCTCAAGTGCACATGGAACATTTTCCAGAAGACACCACATACTAGGCCACAAAAGGAGCCTCAATAAATTCAAAAAGATTGAAATTGGACCAACCAACTTCTCAGATCACAAAGGTATAAAACTAGAAATAAATTATACAAAGAAAACAAAAAGGCTCACAAATACATGGAGGCTTAACAACATGCTCCTAAATAATCAATGGGTGAATGACCAAATTAAAACAGAGATCAAACAATATATGGAGACAAATGACAACAATAACACAAAGCCGCAACTTCTGTGGGACGCAGCAAAGGCAGTTCTAAGAGGAAAGTATATTGCAATCCAGGCCTATTTAAAGAAGGAAGAACAATCCCAAATGAATAGTCTAAAGACACAATTACTGAAATTGGAAAAAGAAGAACAAATGAAGCCCTAAGTCACCAGAAGGAGGGACATAATAAAGATCATAGAAGAAATAAATAAAATTTTGAGAAGAATAAAACAATAGAAAAAAATCAATGAAACCAAGAGCTGATTCTTTGGAAAAATAAACAAAATAGATAAACCACTAGCCAGTCTTATTAAGAGAAAAAGAGAATCTACAGACATAAACAGAATCAGAAAAGAGAAAGGAAAAATCATGACAGACCCCACAGAAATACAAAGAATTATAAGAGAAACTATGAAAATCTATATGCTAACAAGCTGGAAAACCTAGAAGAAATGGACAACTTCTTAGAAAAATACAACCTTCCAACACTGACCAAGCAAGAAACAGAAAACCTAAACAGACCAATCACCAGCAACGAAATTGAATGGGTAATCAAAAAACTACCCAAGAACAAAACCCCCGGACCAGACGGATTCACCTCTGAATTCTACCAGACATATAGAGAAGAAATAACACCCATTCTCCTTAAAGGTTTCCAAAAAATAGAAGAGGAGGGAATACTTCCAAACTCATTCTATGAAGCCAACATCACTCTAATACCAAAACTGGGCAAAGACCTCACCAAAAAAGAAAATTACACACCAATATCCCTGATGAACATAGATGTAAAAATACTCAACAAAATATTAGCAAACCAAATTCAAAAATACATCAAGAGGATCATACACCATGATCAAGTGGGATTCATCTCAGGGATGCAAGGATGGTACAACATTCGAAAATCCATCAACATCATCCACCACATCAACAAAAAGAAGAACAAAAACCACATGATCATCTCCATAGATGCTGAAAAAGCATTTGACAAAATTCCACATCCATTCATGATAAAAACTCTCAACAAAATGGGTATAGACGGCAAGTACCTCAACATAATAAAGACCATATACAGCAAATCCACAGCCAATATCATACTTAACAGTGAAAAGCTGAAAGCTTTTCCTCTAAGATTGGCAACAAGACAAGGATGCCCACTCTCACCTTTGTTACTCAACATAGTACTAGAGGGCCTAGCCTCGGCAATCAGACAACACAAAGAAATAAAAGGCACACAGACTGGTAAGGAAGAAGTCAAGCTGTCACTGCAGATAACATGATATTGTACATAAAAAACCCTAAAGAATCCACTCTAAAACTACTAGGACTAATAACTGAATTCAGCAAAGTTGCAGGATACAACATTAATAAACAGAAATCTGTGGCATCCGTATATACTAATGATGAACTACCAGAAAGAGAAATCAAAAAGAATAAAATAACTAGGAGTAAACCTAACCAAGGAGGTGAAAGACCTATACCCTGAAAACTACACGACACTCATGAGAGAAATTAAAGACACCAGTAAATGGAAATTCATCCCATGCTCATGGAAAGGAAGAATTAATATTGTCAAAATGGCCATCTTGCCTAAAGCAATCTACACATTCAATGCAATCCCTATTAAAATACCAACGGCATTCTTCACAAACTAGAAGAAATAATTCTAAAATTCATATGGAACCACAAAAGACCCTGAATAGCCAAAGCAATCCTGAGAAGGAAGAATAAAGCAGAGGGGATTATGCTCCCCAACTTCAAGCTCTACTACAAAGCCACTGTAATCAAGACAATTTGCTGGCACAAGAATAGGCCCATAGATCAATGAAACAGAATAGAGAGCCCTGATATAGACCCAAGCATATACGGTCAATTAATATATGATAAAGGAGCCATGGATATACAATGGGGAAATGACAGCCTTTTCAACAACTGGTATTAGCAAAACTGGAAGGCTACATGTAAAAGAATGAAACTGGCTTATTGTCTTACTCCATAAAAACTTGAAATGGATCAACGACCTGAATGTAAGTAATGAAATCATAAAACTCTTAGAAGACAACATAGGCAAAAACCTTTTGAATATAAACATGAGCAACTTTTTCCTGAACACATCTCCTCAAGCAAGGGAAAAAAAGCAAAAATGAACAAATGGAACCACATCAAACTAAAAGTTTCTGTACAGCAAAGGACACCATCAGTAGAACAAAAAGGAATCCTACAGTATGACAGAATATATTTGTAAAGGACATATCCAATAAGGGGTTAACATCCAAAATATATAAAGAACTCAGATGCCTCAACATCCAAAAAGCAAATAACCCGATTTCAAAATGGGTGAAGGATCTGAACAGACATTTCTCCAAATAAGAAATTCAGATGGGCAACAGGCACATGAAAAGATGCTCCACAACACTAATTATCAGCGAAATGCAAATTAAAACCACAATGACAAGGAACAACAAATGCTGGCAAGGATGTGGAGAAAGGGGAACCCTCCTACACTGTTGGTGGAATGCAAATTAGTTCAACCATTGTGGAAAGCATTATGGAGGTTCCTCAAAAAACTAAGAATAGAAATACCATTTGAACCAAGAATTCCACTCCTAGGAATTTACCCCAAGAGAACAAGATCCCAGATTCAAAAAGACATATGTAACCCTATGTTTATCACAGAACTATTTACAAAAGCCAATATATGGAAGCAATATAAGTGTCCATTAATAGATGAATAGATAAAGAAGATGTGGTACATATACACAATGGAATATTATTTAGCCATAAGAAGAAAACAAATCCTACCATTTGCAACAACATGGATGAATGTAGAGGGTATTATGCTCAGTGAAATAAGCCAGGCAGAGAAAGACAAGTACTAAATGATTTGACTAATTTGTGGAGTATAACAACAAAGCAAAACCGAAGAAACAAAACAGCAGCAGACTCACAGACTCCAAGAAGAGACTAGTGATTACCAAAGGGAAGGGGGTGGGGAGGGTGGGTGGGGAGGTGGGGAGAAGGGGGTTAAGGGGCATTATGATTAACACACGTCATGTAGGGGGGTCATGGGGAAGACAGTGTAGCACAGAGAAGACAAGTAGTGACTCTACAGCATCTTCTCTGTTGGACAGTGACTGCAATGGGGTGGGGGCGTACTTGATAATATGGGTGAATGAAGTAACTACAATGTTGCTCATGTGAAACCTTCATAAGATTGTATATCAATGATAAGTTAACAAAAAAATAACATCACAATTTAAAGGGAAAAAATAAAAGTATATAGATCCAATTTTTTTTATTTTTATAACAGACAAGCACATCTGGTTTAAATTTTTTTTACCTTTTTAAATTTTTAATTGTGGTAAAATTTTGTACCACATAATGTAAATTTTATCATTGTAACCATTTCTAGGTATACAGTTAAATGGTATTAAGTACACTATTGTTGTGCAGCCATTACCCCATTCATCTGCAGAACTCTTTTCATCTTGTCAAAACTATAACTTTGTATCCATTAAACAATAATTATCCCTTCTTCCACACTCCTCCAGACCCAGCAACCATCATCCTATTTTCTGTCTTTATAAACTTGACTATTCTAGGAACTTCATGTAAGTGGAATCATATATCATTAGTTTTTTTGTGACTAGCTTATTTCACTTACTATCCTTGAGAATCACATCTTTTGTAGCATATGTTAGAATTTCCTTCCTTTTAAAAGCTGAAAGTATTCCATTGTACATATAGACTGCATTTTGCTTACCCAAAGCAAAGTGTCCATAGACATTTCCACCTCTTGGCTACTATGAATAATGCTGATATGAACCTGAAAGTACAAATATCTCTTCAAGATTCTGCTTCCAATTCCTTTGGGTATATATATTCAGCAGTAGAATTACTGGATCATATGGTAATTACAGTTTTAATTTTTTGAGGAATCTCCATACTGTTTTCCAAAGCAGCTGCACCATTTTACATTCCCACCAACAATGTTCAAGTGTTCTAATTTCTTCACATCCTTGCCAACACTTGTTACTTCCTAGCTTTTTTTATAGTAGCCATTCTAATGGGTGTGAGGAGGTATTTCATTGTGGTTTTGATTTGCATTTCCCAATGATTAGTGATGTTGAACATCTTCTCATGTCCTTATTGGACAAATGTATATCTTCTTTGGAGAAATGTCTATTCAAGACCTTTGCCCATTTTTTAATAAGGTTATTTATTTGATTGTTGTTGAGCTATGAGTTCTTTATATATTCTGGATACTAACCCCTTATCAGACATATGACTTTAAAATATTTTCTTCCATTCTGTGGGCTGCCTTTTCACTCTTAATTGTGTCCTTTGATGCACAGAAGCTTTTAATTTTAATATAGTACAGTTTATCTATTTTTTATTCTGTTGCCTGTCTTTGGTATCATATCCAAGAAATCATTGCCAAATCAAATGTCATGAAGGTTTACCTTGTTAATTTCCTTAAAAACTTTCTGAGGTATAATTTATATATCATAAAAGTCACCTATCACAAGTCTATCATTCAATGATCTTCATTAAATTGATACAGATGTGCAACCATCAGCACAATGCAGTTTTAGAACATTTTCACTACTCTATTTAAAAGATCCCTTATGCCAGTTTATAGTAAATCCTGATCCCATCCCCAGCTCCACACAACCACTGACCTACCTTCTGTATCTATAGATTTGCCTGCACCTGAGTAAATTTTATAGGTTATTTTCAAGTTATCTTTTTAAAAAAAAAACTAGCATTTCATAGAGTTGGGGTAGGGGTGGGGCGGGTATCTCACATAATCCCCATCACGCTTTGTATACTTTTTACGCATTTCTTTTCACTGACTTACCATTTTGCTATCCAGTTTTTTTATTTTTGAATCTTTATCAAAAGCAAATTTGAAAAATCAATCTTGTTGGTAAGGGACACACTTAAAATATGTCATTAGAATGTTCTTTAGCTCCTAGTGTGTATCTCCTACCACTGAATCCAATTTCTGTCTAAAATAAGGCATGACATTTCCACTAAGGCACCCAGGTGAGTCATATGCCTGTCCTAATCAACAGCCACCTGTCATGATCCAAGCAGGCTTCTAGGTTGTTTATATTCTCTCTTCCTCCTTCCCTAACCCAAGACTGAACGTCCTACTCTTCAGTACTGATTACATGTACTCTGCACACACTTCTACCTGTACTGGGTGGAATTCAGATGCCTCATTTGAATTCCTTGAGGACTTGGTATGTGGAGGCCCACACCCATGTAATTTCTGACATTTAGTTCCTTCCAAAGCAAGTTAAAAAAAAAAACAATGTTAAAGAAGAAAGAACAGGTGTTTAAAAAATACAGAAGTGTATTTTAGGTTGTTTTGATGAGCAAATAATGTCACTGATACTCAAGTCAAATTCAGAAAAGCTTGGTAAAAAAAAAAGGACATAAAACAGTATAGAGACAAATTTTAAGCCCAATTTCCTGAGATAATGAGGTTAAATTCTGAGTTATGGGTTTTTAATAGAAGGTCAGCTCCAGATTAAGAGCTTTGTGTTGGGTTTGTCCATGTGACATGTAGATGCTTTAGTGAGTTTCAGTTGAGGATGATGCCTTTAATAGAGGGAAACCACTTAATTTTAGTGTAAAGGGTATAGGATTAGGACTTGAATCACACCATGTCAAAGCAAGATAACAGTGTGGGAGGTTATTATTACCAGAGTAGGTTATGTCTGTGGCTTGACAAGATACCCCACACCCATATCGTCTTTGTCTGTTCAACTCTAAGAGAGCTAAGTAGGGAATAAATCTTTGTCTATCAGCCAAGGAGTCTCCAGGAAAATTAAAATATTCAAACCCCAAACTCGAATGAGTTTCACCATTATTTAACAGTCTTAACTGAGATCAGTGATCAGGATAGGCCCCCAAGATATTCTCCCAAAAAAGAAAATCATGTTAAGAGAGAGGGATGATGGGCCAATCAATGGTCTTGCCACAATGTCATTACCTAAATAATTCCCAGAAGAGCTCTGGCCATAGTGTATAACTGAGATAAACAATCTCTCCTGGCCCAGGTCCTCCAGCACTATAGATATGCTTTCATGAGCAGCTATGACTATTAATATAATGGCAAGCAGTCTTACTGAGTTACCACACATAAAATGATATGGAGCGATCACAGCCAAGTATAACACTGCAGGGAGACTTCTTTACCTCCCTCTCCTGTACACTGGTCCTGAGAAGTTACTACCAAACCATAGCAGTGAGAATGCTAGGGAAGCGCAAAAGGTTGTTTGTTTTCAACAGAACCTTGTGAGATTGGCTTCTTCAGTTCTCTCTCTGTAAGGCCCTTGGCAGCAAGCTTGGCAGTGTTTCCTCAATGGACTGTCTACCAGGACATGTTTTTGCAATAACTAAAAAATAAATAATAAAGGTTAAAACAATATGACATAGATTTTTGTGATTAGGTCATACCTAAAAAGGCAATCCTTTCAATATGCAAGAGAGGAATTGGCAAAAGCATACATTCTTGTTCTATGCGTCTTTGACATAACAGAGTGACCAGCAAGTGACAACTTAACTTGTATTGGAATTTTTTATTCTATATTAAAGTCTCCTATCCATGGAGTGGAAGATTTGTCAAGAAGAAATAAAAGATATTCTACCTCCCATCCCCAAGAAAGGGCAGTGGACAGATTCTCATGTTTCTGAGGCCCACATGCAATGTGGAAAGGCGGAGGAGAAGGTACCATTTATATTTTAGAAAGATGAAGAAGGAAAGAAGCCCATAACCTGAGCGGGTTCTAGAATTCAAAAAAAAAAGGTAATTGTTGTCATTTTTGAGACAGGGAGATGTCTAGACATGCTTTGGTTGGGTGAAGGACCTTGAGGGAACATGGCTGTACTGGTTCCAGGAAGGGTAAGCATTTGCTAGGAGCCTCGGTGCCTGAGCCAAGGGTTCTGAATGATCTGGGAGCAAGTTATGCTATTCTTTGGTGCCACCGCCATTCGAAGTCTTGCTGCCAAGCAGAAAACCGTATAAGCTGATGAGTTGGTTAGGCCTGAGAAGCAAGGCCAGAGGTACAGTGGGAAATTGATGGTCCCAGGAGATCCTAGATAGGGGAGACAGGTGTGGACAGAGATTCATCAGGGTCTCCTGTCACCAGAAAGTGGAATTCTGGCAGACTGCCTTTGGTTGCTTAAGCCCCTTGGGATTGTGGATGATCCAGGAGGAGGGGTTGGGAGGAGTCTTAGTCTGTTCGGGTTGCTATAACAAAAATACTATAAACTGGGTGGCTGATAAACAACAGAAATTTATTTCTCACAGTTACGGAAGCTGGGAGGTCCAAGACCAAGGTGCCAGCACATTCAGTGCCTTGTAAGGACACTCTTCCTGATTCCTAGAGGGCCATCGTGTCGCTGAGGCTTCACAGAGCAGAAGGGGTGAAGGAGCTCTGTGGAGTCTGTTTTATAAGGACACTAACCCCATTCACTAGGGCTCCACCCTCATGACCTAATCAACTCCCAAAGGTCCCCCACTTCCTAATACCATCACCCTGGGCATTTGGTTTCAAAATAGGAATGGGGGAAGGAGGACGCAAACATTCAGTCTATAGCCAGAAGGCCGAAATGTGATACTGGATCTGGCATGTCAGACTTACAGCCAGTTCCATTTTAATCTGAAAAGTAATGAAATGTAGCATGATGCACATCACAGGTCATGAAGCACTTCAAATTTGTTATATAAAGCATAATGTTCAGATTTGGGATTTAACAAATATGCTGCAATTTATTTCATCAATTTATTCAGTCAGCATCCAATAAGGGGAAATAAAAATAAATGCAAAGGCTCATTGTGCTGCAATAAGCTACTCAAACTGAGTGTCCTGGAGCAGATACTTACTATAATAAAACAAGATAAATTCTGCAACATTAACAGTGACCTGTCAAAGCACAGCAACAGCAAGGTTCTAACTTGGCCGTGGGGAGTTTAGAGGGTTTCCAAAGGGAGGTGAGATTTGATGTGAGTCTTGTTGATGGGAAGGAGTTTGCTGATTCTCTCATCACCAGCCCTTTAATGGAGACACCACCAGCCAGCATAAGTTCCCACCAGGAGCATATCTATGAAATTGTTTTACTTAATCAGACATCTTATTTTTATCTTTCCTAGTTTTCCAAACTCCACTTGATCCCATTTACTATGAATGCTCTTTAAGGTAAGATATTTAGCTAGGACTGTAATTTCAGACTCAGGAGATGCCCACCCCTTTAATCCTATCCTGTATCCCACCACCATCACCTGTATGGAACAAGGTGCACTCTGCTGAGCCTCTTAAAACAGAGGATGAAACATTGTTAGGCAGAGAAAGGAAACTGGTGGGAAATATACATGAGTCTATCACATTCCTGGAACACGCTCACTCAGCCTTTCTTTTTAATTTTATGACCTTTGAACAGGTCGTAATTCAGCTCAACCCATATTCACTGAATATTCTTAGTAGATACTTTGGGTAATATCATAGTTCGAGCTGCTATAACAAAAATACCATAGATCAAGTTTTTTAAACGACAAACATTTTATTCTCACAGTTCTGAAGCCTTGAAGTCTGAGATCAAGGCACTAGCAGATTCACCCTTTCATGAGGGTTCACTACTACTGACTTCTTGCTGTATGGCTGGAGCTCTCTCCGGTCCTTTTATAAGGTAACTAATCCCATCCACCCTCATAACCTAATCACCTCCCAAGGGCCCTAGCTCCTAATAAAATCACTTGAGGGATAAGATTTCAGCATATGAATTTTGGAGAACAGAAACATTCAATCCATTGCAGGCAGTGAAAGATAAAAAGGATGGGACCTATTAGGCTATAATGGCTTAGAACACAACCTCTGAAGCTCAAATTCTAGTTTCTCCAAATAATTCTTATGTTTCCCCTAATATGCTCCCTCCAAACCAAGGAGAATAGGCCACTTCACCACTGTTTTGGGGCTACTATTTCTAATGAGAATGTGGCATATCCTTCAGATATATAAGGGTAAAAAAATATATTAAAAACTGCTAAGATGATTTATATAAAGGGTCTAGTACATGCCTGACATATTGTAAGCATAAATAAATGGCTGGTTTAAGGACATGAAATATAAATAGAAAATGTGTGATTTGGGTAGCTGTTCTTTCCCCCCTGGGATTTACTAGCATAATGAGTGCTGTCCACATGTTAGACTCAATTTACACCTTCTTTATCCCTATGCAAAATCACTTTACTAAAATACCAGTTAGTGATTTCTTATTTCTTAAGCTGTTCCAAATCTAATACATTCTAAAAATATTTACTTTTCCTCATTTTTCATTCTAAATTTTACTAAGCTATTAATGTTCAATATGGACCTGCCGTGATTAGCATTTTGCTTACAGAAGAAAGCAACTTCTTAGTTCAGTCTGCATCAGAGATAGTTATTGTGAATTCTTCCCTAAAATATTGAAGCTGAGAATATGAAATTAAAGTTGGTTTCACTCAAAAATGAAATCCTTTTCAGATAGTAAACTGTAAAAATGAGAAATATACCCCTGCTATTTTATGCCTCCTCCACAAATTGTTTCCATCCGTGTCTCAAGTGCCAGTCTGTCTTCATGAGTTTCAATTATAACTGGCAACACAGAACTGCTGGGAATAAGAGTTGGGCTGGGAGGAAAGGGGAGCATTTTGACATCTGCAGAACCCCATAAAAGCTCTGAGATTTTCATTTGAGACTGGCTTTCCAAACATGGAAAGAAGCTAATGAGACCAGACTTTCTAGCCAGTCTAATAACAGACATTACGTTCTGAGGTTTTCTCCTTGGACAAATACAAAAGGCAGAACTTCTGTAGTTGGGCTAAAACTGACAGAGGAAAAAGGGAACCACTGTAGTCAAATACTAACTTGATTAATAGAACAAATACTGCGATGTAATGGAAAATTAAAGAAAGCTTTGTCCAGTGTCAGTGGTACTGTTTTGGAGACCATGGTTGTTCCCAGATCTTGAATGGGCATAACCATCGAGACATGAAATTACAGATTTGTTTTGGCCAGAAAAGACATAAAGGAGGTATCTTACCACAGTTTGTAGTATTAAAGTGGGTTCTTTGTATTTCAACAAATGCAAAATAAATTTAACTTACTGAGGAAGAGATTTTTCCTAAAGACAGTGATTTATTTATTTTTTGACATAAAGTGAACAGTATCACTGAAACCCTCTCAAAACCAGGAAAACTTGCCATTTCCAAACATACCCAGTGTCTGGCAAACTGAATCCACCATTTAGATAAGAATCAATATGACTCAATGAAATCTGTAATCATACAATAATTTCTCCAGAAGCAAAAACAAATAGCATCAGGGGTGTCAGTTAGCTAATTGCCTTGAAAATACTATAACAAGTGCATTTGCTCAGCAATATCCTTAGTATTTAAATATCCAGAACTAATGAAAGACAACACTAATGTGGACAAACGTAAAATATATAAACAAGTATGTGACAATATGGAATAAGTATTTATACAAAGGTACATACAAGAGGAGTCACTGCAATTCATGTCACTCTACCAAGCCCTCAGCAGGTTGAGGGAAGTTGAGTCAAAGAAAAGGTCAGGCACAGATAAAACCCAAGATATTCCCATAGGATGTCTGAACCCATTCATCATTGTCTAAATCAGTGGTTCTAAACTTTTTAATCCCATGCACCTATGAATAAAACAGTAATATATTTATGTACATAGATCAAAGGCATAAGCTTAAATATATAAACATTAAAAAGTATAGGCATGTACTATTATGCTACCATATACATAATAAAACACATACAAAATAAAAATGCAGAAGGATGAGATAAAGATAACATAAATAATGGTTTATTTTATTTTTACTTTATTAATTTACAAGAAAATCTGTTCTCACTTTAAAGAACCATTAATATTAAAATTTGTGTAAATGATGTGATTTAATATTTTTTAAAACCTTGATGTAACATTTGTGATTCAGTCCAACTTTGTGTTCATTATCTCTGTACTTTAATGGCTGTCATAGCTGAAAAGTTAATTCCTAATAATAGAAGGATGTGAAAGTAAAAAAGCTCATTATCTTGCCTACTAAATCATGGTACTCACTTTTTAATACTCTCCACCAGTTATGCAAAAATTTTGTTTAAATTTGACACCCAATTCAACCAAAGTGAGATCTGTAATGATACAGGAAATAAATCCATACTTCATATATTCTTTTAATCATTTCAAAATTCATCAGAATTTATATATTCTCTTTTTACTTATTTAACTGCTGAAGAATTGGTTCTATAGGATTATGAGAAATGTCAACTCTGCCATTTTTTTCCACTATTAAGTAGAGCATGCATTATCTTCAATCTCACATACTTCTGCAGGAATCTTTTCATCCATTTGTCCATGTTGTGAAGTGAGTAATTAAATTCCTCAGTCCACTTAATCAGGTACAAGCAAACTTCAATGTGTGTCAATGTACTGAAACCAAGCAAGAGAGAACTCCACAGCCAGTCACTTGGGATTGGGCAACTGCTAGTCTTCCACTAAGAAATCTCAAATACCTGTCTGATAATCCATTTGTGCAGGAAGTAGTGCCAATCTCTACATTAAATGTCAGCAAAGCTTAATTTCTTTTCTCTATATACTAATGTGAAGCCATAAATTACAGAATCTTTTTACACATACCAATGAATGGTCTGTCTTGTTCACACCCTGGTAAGCATGTCTTCCACTTTGAAATGAATGTCTCTCCATAAAGACTTGTCTCCTTTTTATCTATAAAGTAGATGAATGTGTGCTCTATGTCCCATGAGGTAGGGTTACAGGTTAACAATTGCTAACACTTCTAGTGACTTTAGGTTCCTGAGTTAACTTCTTTTATGTGTAGAGTACTACTGAAAAATATACTCATTCATTCATTCCACAGATATTTACTGAGATTCTATTATCTTACTACATTGAAATTCTATATAAAAAATGTGAATAATTTAGAACTAAAATGAGTAATCTCCAAATAATGTAGAACAAAGATCAGAAACCTTATGTGTAAAGGACGAGATAGTAAATATTTTTGGCTTTTTTGGCCATGCGTTCACTTGTTGCTGCAATTACTCCACTGTAGGATGAAAGTGGCCATAGACAATATGCAAAAGAATGGTCATGGTTATGATTCAATAAAACTTAAAAAAAAAAGGTAGCAGGAAGGATTTGCCTTGTGAGCCATAGTTTGCCAACCCCACATCTAGACAACTGCTCCGGTTTCCCTATCTGATTTGACTATAATGATAAGAGTCTATGCAATTTACATATCTGACTTTTGAGTCGTGCTATTTTCTTCTCCTTGGTAAGAAAAATAAGGAAAGCAGGTCATTTTCTTGATGCATAGTCAGATACTTATCTTTATCTTTTAAGATACCCTCTGTATTTTCTGTTACAAGACACACTGACCAAATAAGTCAGCCCTTATTCCTTGTAAAACAGAAATAATTTGATATAGAATCAAAAGGTACAATCTGGCCTGTGAAAGAACAAAGGTCTTGAATGGTATCTGCTGCCGAAAACTTCAAGATGGATCTTGTTTGTTTTTGTTTTGCTTGGTAACATATACATCAGATGGAACAGGGGCAGAAAAAGCAAAATATAGCTTCTTGCCAAGAAAACAGTAACTTCCATTGTAATACATAAAAAGCTGCCTACTGATGACTGCAATGTGTTACCAGCAACTTGTTTATCAACACTTCTCAGCGTACTCTAAGAAATGTTCTACTTCAATTCTTACCCAAAGGTTCTCAATGGAAATTTCTCAGTGGTACCCAATGGAAGCTTCTTCATCTTGGAAGTTCATTAAAATACTGATTGTTTGTAAGTCTTCTGGAGTGACAACCAAGCACTTCCAGTGATTGTGATGGGACCAGTCAGAACAAAACATACATAATGGAAAGCAAGAGTAAATTTGCTGCCTTCAAAATGCCCCCTACACCAGAAGTTACCAAAAGGAAAGGGGATGAGGAGGGAGGGTGGGGAGGGAAGGAAAAGAGGACTAAGAGGTATTATGATTAGCACACATAATGCAGGGGGGGCATGGGGAAGGCAGTATAGCACAGAGAAGACAAGTAGTGACTTTATAGCATCTTACTACGCTGATGGACAGTGACTGCAATGGAGTATGTGGGGGTACTTGATAATATGGGTGAATATAGTAACCACAATGTTGCTCATGTGAAACCTTCATAAGATTGTATCAATGATACTTTAATTTAAAAAAATGCCCCCTGCAAGCCTGGTGTGAACATTAGTGAAAATATATCTGAATGTCCCTAAATCAGAACTTGGCAGACAACACATTCTCAAAGATCTAAATAATTTTATAACTATTATAACAGTATAATTATTACTGTCATAAAATTGTTATTTCATATGAAAAAGGAGCTATGAAAACTGGGCACATTTAAACTGCAATCAGGTGAAAAGGAAATTTGTAAATCTTCAGTACCAAAAATGGATGCAGAAATGAGAGGATCAGAAACTGCAAGAGTTAAGAAGAAAGGTCATAACTGCTGAATCATTAGGTGAACAGTAATCCAAACTAGAGACAAGTAATGAAGGAAGAGAGGGAAAAAGCCTTAATGGCTATGTGCCCATATGTCACAAAACAGAAGCACAGACATGTTTATTATCTGGATCATCTGGGTCTAGCCACAATTTTCTGACTCTCTTTGCCTGAATAAACCTAAATTCAAGGCAATAAAATCAAGAAAGTGATGGGACTTAGGGAAAAGGGAAATTTGCAAACTGTAGCTGAAGTCAAAGAGCCATTTCAGTCTAAAAAGATCATTGCTCTCCTCGATAAATCCCCAGAGATTAAAAGTTTTGCCATCTGCTTTGCCCTTGGCAGAGAATACCTTGGACTCTTTTCAGGCCAGTCTGGTTCTTCCATTCATTTGTTCATTCATTCATTCTATATTTAACAAGCTCTGACAATGTACCAAGCACATGTACCTAGGCCCTTGGGATGCATAAGTAATCAAAAGTATAGTTAAAGAACCCTGCCCTTGTAGAATGTATATTCTAGCAAAGAGAGGCAGACAAGAAAACATAAGCATGAAGACTAAGTTGTGCAATATAAAAGGAAAAGTAAGCCGGATAAAGGAGAGTGATATGTGAGAGGTGGTCAAGGTCAGCTTCACTGGGAAAGTGAAACTTGAGCAGAGACTTGAAAGAAGTGAGGGAAGTGGGCCAGCAGCAAGGGGTGACAGAGCATTCCCAGCAGAGGGAACAACAAGGGTCATAGGGCAGGAGAGTGCTAGACTTTTTTCAAAGAATACCAAGAAGACCAGTGTAGCTGGAGAAGAGAGAATGAGAGGAATAATCACAGATAAGAGCAGAGAAGTAATTGAGGGCCCAGATCATTGTAGAGCCTTGCAGTCCATTTCCTGTAAGAACTTTGGCTTCTAGGCTTTTACTCTTAGCAAAATGAGCAGCCTTTGTATGGCTTTGAGCACAGGAGCAACATGATCTCATTTAGGCTTTAAAAGGCTCACTCAAGCTGCTGTGTTGAGAGTAAGCTGGAGAGCAAAGGAAGCTCATACCTGCAGTAATCACAGTGCATAGCTCAGTAACTCCAGCAACAGTGGTTTACACAGATGGAACGCTTCACTGGGAAGGATCTGCTTCTAATATTGATCTCTGCCTGAGCTTGATCACTGACCCATAACTGAAGTTCAGACTTGCTACTCAGTTTTGACCTCTGGCCACCATGCAATCTAATTATGTGGTCCCAGCCATCCTATTGTTCTCTCAAATTTGCCTTATCCCCCCTCACCCCCAAAAAGGGGCATAAAGTTCAGTCCTTTTCATCCAAAACTTTCAGAGTTCATTATTACATTAAAACACAAATGGTAATTAGAAGCATTTGAAACTTACTTAACAAGGGGTAACAAGTATCACATTTTTAATTTTTACTATATGCCGAGTGTTGTGTTTGATGTATACCAACAGAGTTAATCCTCTTAACCCAGTGAGCTGGTATGTCATTGTGATGTCTCAGGGGTAGAAGCCATTCCTTGAAGACATTGAACAATTAGGAAGAACAGAAAGCAGGATTCAAATGTAGAAAATGATACTACTACCTTGTAATATGTAATTTAGCTTTGAAATAAATATTTATACCTCAAAAGCCTGAAAAAGAAAAATGCTGTTAGGATCTTCACACTCTTCATTAGCATAGTATATCCTGTTAAATACCAAGAGAACAAAGGACACTTGGAAGCTTTAGCCTGGCCCTGACCTCACTGTGACAAATTAGAGTAAATACCTGTTAACTGGACACAGTCAAAGGACTGCTAGTTGGTGGGTTAATTTAAAAAAAAAAGGAGAATTAAAGTGAAGAAAGATGAGAAATTACACATGTATACCTAAGTAATTTACTTTTGCTTCAATCGTTTCTTTGTGTATTCTTTCATCAATTTTGTCCTAGACCATTTTCTTATACTCTGTGGAGTTTTCTTACTTTCTTGCCTAAAGCTTCATCTTTGACCTCCAGTTTCAGCTTCTTGAAAGTGGAGTTAAAAAATAAATTCAGCTGTGAAGAAACTTGAAAACTGACTTCTCTAGATATTTATGAATATTTTCTAATATTTTATAATGTCTTATACTACACAAACCCCCACCCGACAGAGTCTCTCCAAAGCCCTTAGTTCAGTTCTTGTGGAAACAACTCTCTTTTCACACCCATATTTCTCTGGTTTTCATACTGTTTAATAAGTTATGTAATTTCAATAACAAACATAACTGGCATAAACAGATTTGGGAACAAACTTAGCCGACTCTTGGTAAATATAAAACTCGACTGATGGGGGCAGAAATGTAAGGACATACTAGAATATTCTTCTGGCTTCCAGTATCTTTCTGTGATGGGCCTCACCCAGCCTGTTTACCCAGGGAACAGAAAGCATTGTTACTCTAGTGGGTCAGTTAAATGGACACTGATTAACTAAGCACCTATGGTGTAGAGTATTGTTGTCAAGTAATGAAATCTTATTGGTAATTGCAGAACCATACAAACTGGAAGGACCACCAACAATAAAAATAACAGCATAATCCAGTGATTTAACAGATGAGAAAATGCAGATCTTGAGAGCTAGAGTATCTTCCCAAGATCACTTCGATACAAGGAAGAGGAACAGATTTGACATTTCTGTTCAATGCCCCTTCCCACATTAGAGTGCTCTATTTTGTCACTCCTTGATAAAGTTACTAAAATACTCAAATTTCCTCTTTTCTCTAGTCCTTCTGTTTTTCAAATAAAGTGCAGAGAAGGAATTCTCTCACCAGAGACCAACATTTTCATTACCTAAAAAAATTAGAAAATTAGAGATGTTTTATCTTGAGGCTTTCAATTAAAAATAGACTAATTTGAGTTTTGTTTTATTTGAGATTTCAGTATCTCTGCCAAAACATGGAAACTCAGGAGCAAATTGTGTGTGTGTATATATATATATATATATACACAAACATACCCCATTAAAATCCACATTTGGGCATAGGCCAGGGACTAGAAAATAATTTAAAAGAAAAAAAAAAAGCAACTGAAATACTAGAAAAACTTAATAAGTAAACAAGAAACCAACCTTGTAGCTGACTTTTCCAGATATTTTGCCAAGATCCTAATGTCTTTGGTAAATACTCAATTCTCGTGTAACACTATCAAAAAATACTACAGAAGTAGATCAGAAATGGAATATTTACTTTGCAAAAAGTACAAGGCTCCTGTGATGTATGCTCATGTACATTTATAAAAAATGGGTCAAAATATAAGGGAATAAATTCTAAAAAAAGGAACTGGGAAATTAGAACCAGATCCCATATTCGCCTACTTATTTTTTCCTATTTATTTTTTCTGCTAGAAAAATATCCACCAATAAAATGATTTGTCATAAATCAATGTATACACTTATTAGCCCATCTTCAGCTTGGACCCCAAACTTCTGGTAATAATGAGTTACTTTTAAGCCCTAAGTCTCCTGATTACATCCCCAAAGGAGAAATGGTACCAAGGTATTTCTGGGAGCACTGCAGCTCTCTTTTGTTGGAAATTCTCACCCTGCCTGGGAAGGATCAGATTGGTATTGTCTTGGGAATCACTTGAGTAGTTGGTCTAAGTGAACTTTTAAATATTTACTCCAAAGCTTCCATGACACTGGACTCTGCTGGTTCTTTTCAAACCTTTCTAATTTTCTCTGTTTCCCTACAGATATTTTTCCTTCATTTTATCATTAAATATTCCCAGACTTGGCCCATTGTTCTTCCTGGTCATCTACTCTCTTAAATGACTTCATTCCCTCTTGAGTATTGACTAGCAACCATTAGGCCACTGAACAGCTCTATCCAATAGGCCTTGTACACTTCAAACTCATTCTACCAAAAACTGAACATCTGATCTCCTTTCCTCCCGAAACTGCTTTGTCTCATGTATTCTTCCTCTCACCTAGAAGAATCAATTACCCAATTCAGAAACTTTGGAGAAAATTCTCAGCAATTGGATTTTTAGCATTTAATTTAGATTTTTACTATGACTATAATTACAAAGACTTAAGATAATGCTAGTCTTATTTAAATTAATGCTATTGCACTTCACAATAATATAACCAAAGTAACAAATTAATCCACTAACAGCTTTTCTTAAGCACTACACAATTACCACCACTACCACTACCACCATTCCTGGCTCTGTCATACCAGGTTTTTCCTCCCAGCTAAGGCTCTTTGCAGACTTATGGTCGTAATTGCACTTTGAAAATTCCTAATTTGGGTAATCCTGTCAATATAGAGCTACACAAAAGCAGCCAGCATCACAGATTGCATGTACTTTATTTAAGAATGCAAAATATAAACAACTGAGTATCTAGATACATATTCTCACTTCCTTTCATGCATATATTGACAGTTTTACTCTCCAGAACTTAAAAAGGAGTGGGGGGTGGCAGAGGAGAGGGGGAGCAAAAAATACTTCTCTGGGAAAAGGTTCCAAAAATAAAAAGGGGGGAAGGGAATTGAGCAGAGAAAGAGGTGACAAAACACTGATACATTTTCTACTTACACTAATTAAGTCTAGTCACAGCTGACAACTATTGTGTCCTGGGTTTATAAAGTCAGCTTAAAGGCCCCATTCCCAATTAAATCAAGTACAAGCAGTACTAATGGCACTGAGGATAAAGCAAGCCCCATTAGACTGTTAAAATATAACAGGGATCCTCCTTCACAAATCAATGTATTTCTATTTAGCCAGAGCCTGCCACTCTGAAAATGCATCAGTAATCATTCTCTCTTTCTTGATCTTTTGCTACGTTCTCCAGGGCCTGCAGTCAACTATGGAGGTGGAACAATGAAGCCTTTCATGTGGAAGAAAAAAAAGGAAAGAAAACTCCCTGAGTGCAATGCTCTCTCTCCTTTTCTGTATCACTGTGAACATACTGAAAGAAACAAAAGGAACATTATCAACCCCCTTACCAACGGTCAAAAGGTATTTTAGAAATAATGGAAGAGATCCTTGAGAATGGCTTTTATGTCTGTCTGTCTTCCAATTGATTGTCATTGATGGTATGTGTTAAACCTTTTCAATGTCAGGAATCCAAGTCCAGAGCAAGCAACTGAAGCACAGACTTGGGTTTTCTCATGAAAAGAAATGAATGACCTTTGGCTAAGATGACTGAGAGACCTTTGCATTATAGAGAATTCTATAAGTAAAAAGGCTGGCACCACTGAGCCTTTTGAATGCTTAGACAGACAAATGTAGACAACCCTCCTAAACCTGACCTTACCTACTGTTTACAAAATAAGATGAGCAGTATATATGACAAACCCACAGCTAACATCATACTTAACGGTGAGACACTGAAAGCTTTTCATCTAAGATCGGGAACAAGACAGGGATGCCCACTCTCTCCACTGTTATTCAACATAGTACTGGAGGTCCTAGCCACGGCAATCAGACAAAACAAAGACATACAAGGCATCCAGATTGGTAAAGAAGAAGTCAAATTGTCACTATTTGCAGATGACATGATACTGTACATAAAAAACCCTAAAGACTCCATTCCAAAACTACTAGAACTAATATCTGAATTCAGCAAAGTTGCAGGATACAAAATTAACACACAGAAATCTGTTGCTTTCCTATACACTAATGATGAACTAACAGAAAGAGAAATCAGAAAAACAATTCCATTCACAATTGCATCAAAAAGAATAAAATACCTAGGAATAAACCTAACGAAGGAAGTGAAAGACCTGTACTCTGAAAACTACAAGACACTCCTAAGAGAAATTAAAGAGGACACTAACAAATGGAAATGCATCCCATGCTCTTGGCTAGGAAGAATAAATATTGTCAAAATGGCTATACTACCTAAAGCAATCTGCAGATTCAATGCAATCCCTATCAAACTACCAACAGCTTTCTTCAATGAACTGGAACAAATAATTCTAAAATTCATATGGAACCACAAAAGACCCCGAATAGCCAAAGCAATCCTGAGAAGGAGGAATAAAACAGGGGGAATTACACTCCCTGACTTCAAGCTCTACTACAAAGCCACAGTAATCAAGACAATTTGGTATTGGCACAAAAACAGACCCACAGACCAGTGGAACAGAATAGAAAATCCAAACATTAACCCAAACATATACAGTCAATTAATATTTGATAAAAGTGCCTTGGATATACAATGGGGAGATGACAGCCTCTTCAGCAGCTGGTGTTGGAAAAACTGGACAGCTACATGTAAGAGAATGAAACTGGACTACTGTCTAGCCCCATACACAAAGGTAAACTCAAGGTGGATCAAAGACCTGAATGTAAGTCATGAAACCATAAAACTCTTAGAAAAAAACATAGGCAAAAATCTCTTGGACATAAACATGAGCAACTTCTTCATGAACATATCTCCCCGGGCAAGGGAAACAAAAGCAAAAATGAACAAGTGGGACTATATCAAGCTGAAAAGCTTCTGTACAGCAAAGGACACCATCAGTAGAACAAAAAGACATCCTACAGTATGGGAGAATATATTTATAAAAAATGTATCTGATAAAGGGTTGACATCCAAAATATATAAAGAACTCATGCACCTTAACAAACAGAAAGCAAATAATCCAATTAGGAAATGGGCAGAGGACATGAATAGACACTTCTCCAAAGAAGAAATTCAGATGGCCAACAGGCACATGAAAAGATGCTCCACATCGCTAATCATCAGAGAAATGCAGATTAAAACCACAATGAGATATCACCTCACACCAGTGAGGATGGCCAACATCCAAAACACAAACAACAACAAATGTTGGCGAGGATGTGGAGAAAAGGGAACCCTCCTACACTGCTGGTGGGACTGCAAATTAGTTCAACCATTGTGGAAAGCAGTATGGAGGTTCCTCAAAAAACTCAAAATAGAAATACCATTTGACACAGGAATTCCACTCCTAGGAATTTACCCTAAGAATGCAGCAGCCCAATTTGAAAAGGACAGATGCACCCCTATGTTTATTGCAGCACTATTTACAATAGCCAAGAAATGGAAGCAACCTAAGTGTCCATCAGTAGATGAATGGATAAAGAAGATGTGGTACATATACACAATGGAATATTATTCAGCCATAAGAAGAAAACAAATCCTACCATTTGCAACAACATGGATGGAGCTAGAGGGTATTATGCTCAGTGAAATAAGCCAAGCCAAAAAAGACAAGTATCAAATGATTTCACTCATATGTGGAGTATAAGAACAAAGAAAAATACTGAAGGAACAAAACAGCAGCAGACTCACAGAACCCAAGAACGGACTAATAGTTACCAAAGGGAAAGGGACTGGGGAAAATGGGTGGGAAGGGAGGGATAAGAGGGGAAAAGGGGCATTACAATTAGCAGATACAATGTTGGGGGGGCACGGGGAGGGCAGTACAACTCAGAGAAGACAAGTAGTGATTCTATAGCATCTCATTACGCTGATGGACAGTGATTGTAATGGGGTTGGTGGGGGGGACCTGATGAAGGGGTAGTTTAATAACCGTAATATTGCACATGTAATTGTAGATTAATGATAATAAAATAAATTATATTAAAAAAAAGAGACTAGAAAAAAAAATAAGATAAGCAGTGAAATCTTGGAACTTACATTTAACTTCAGGGTCAAGAGAGAAGCCAAGTAAAATACAGGGCGCTTTGAAAGATCTGAAAGACTAGAGCCTACACTAGGTCAAGACCTCAGCCATTCCTGTTCTTTAGTTGAGAGCAAAAGCAAAGCCAGACTATTTAGAAGAGCTGGAATATGCAAAAGATCTAATCAGTGTGGGTGCTTCTAATCTACAAGCTACTCAAGAGGCAAGGGTCTCCCAAGTCCTTATCTCTGCTATTTTTTTAAAAGGACATTGCCCTTATAAATCTTTAAGTCCAACAACTCTTGCTTTAACATAGTGTTTAGAATTTTTAAATAGTATTCCTTTATATTTGTATAATAGTTTATAAACTAAAGGGATGTAGAAGGATTTACTCATCATTAACTAATTTTATCCTCACTTCAAAATTGGTAGGTATTATCCCCATTATTATCAGCTAGGATGAATGATATCAACCCAGTTTTGTAAATGGGAAGTCAAAGCATTAAGGAAGCTGAGAAGATTAGACAACAGTCTTATACTTTGTAAGTAGTAGAAACAAGACTAAAACCCAGCTCTTTAATAGTCCAACATTATGTTACCAGATGAACAAATTATATTTAAATACCAAAAGAAGCGACATTTTTTGAGAGGCAAGTAGGCAGTTTTTATCCAATGTGACTACCATCACCAAAGCAAAAGCATTTGTCTAAGAATGTTCAGACACATAATCAATATTCAGCCAAATGTGTTTGGTATGGAGAACAAATGCTGCATGAACAAATACCCACTGACAAAGTTAATTATTTACATCTTCATCTATTTTAACTGAGGATCATACTGGGAAACCAGGGACTCCCCCTCTGAATCCCACCTTCCCAACATTTGAAGAGCTAAGATCTGGTACCGGTTTTAATATTGCTGATTTACAAGCCACAATAAATTTGTTTGGCTGCTCTTCCCTGGAGGCTTATTTAAATGTGAAAACAAAGGGACTAGTCATAAAGATTCTCTTTGAATTTAGTTGGGAGAGTAGAAGGTCACTAGAAAGATAGGTACATTGGGGACATAGTGCATAATATCTTTGATATGCTATTAGCGTTCAATCAACTGTAAAGCACAATGAATGGAGATTTTCTAAGTTCTATATATTTTAACTGAACTAAAATCAGTAGCAGTAAAGCAGTAGTAACCAGAATGCACTGTAACAATGAAATAATAAATTATAAACTGGACTTGAGAAAAGATGGACAGGGAATTGAGCATAGGAATCTAACTTTGCTCCCACTAGAAACCCCTGTAAAACCAAGAAAAGGGATGGATAGATAGATGGAAAAGTTTTAAAGGTATATATCAAAGGATAAATGTAAACAATACAACAGGACAAAATGTAGAAAGGCAAGAAAGCAGACAGATGGGTGTTAACTAAAGGGCCCTGTAGGCCCAAGAAAACCAGATCTGACTGTCAATGAGGAAAGTTGAAAACTGACTAAATCTTCACTTCAAAATCATCAGTCTCAGAAATCAGCAGCATCTGATTCATCTTCATGAGGAGACTAAGGGGAAGGGGAGACAAAAGAAGGAAGATTGATTGGAAGCTTTTTAAAAAATTGGGTCCTTCCTCCTAGATTCTTATGCCTCTTCCATATCACTGAATTACTTTCATTCCCCCTTGATGGCAGATCAGAAAGATTAAAACAGATTCTCTGCTCTGGGAGAAGCCATGCATAGTTGAGAATGTGAGTACTGGCCTAAAAAATGCCTGGATTAAGTGAATAAACTATCTGGCTACCAGCTTGCTAGCAGAGGTTTTACACTTCAGGGGGAATATTGGAAGACATTTCTCTAAAGTGATCAGCCCAAGTGAAAAGGCTTAACATGAATATCAGGGGTACCCCAATAACAGGCCAGCCAAATCACCCTACAGGGAAACTCAACATTAACAAGGCCACCCATGCCCTCAAAGATTCCAGACATTCCAATCAGAAATCAGATTTCCCCACTTTGAATCATGAGCAGTCAAGCAAAGATTACCAGAATGCCAAATAATTCAAAATATAAGAGAAAAGTAGTAGTAACAGCTATAGATCTAGACATAATGTCCAGTGTTTAACAAAAGGTGTTTGAGAGGGCAGAGAAAATGAAGGGAAAACAATTATCAAGCTAAAAATAAAAGAGAATTTTCCAGTACTGGTGAGACTTCAGACTGAAAGGGCCCATTGGGTATGTAACAAAATATACAGAAGGAAACGAAACATATTCACTCACATGATTTTAAAATATCAGAACATTAAGGGTAAAAGTTCACTTATAATAGAATGGCAATTAGATTGCTATCCGCTTCACTGAATACTAGAAGACAAATACTGAAGAAAAAAATTTTAACCTCAGAACTTTTAAGTAAACCAAACTACTAATCAGTATAAGGGCAAGGTACTTTCAGACATACAAGGACTTAGAAAGTTTACCTCACATGTATCCTTTCTTGCATATTAACTTTTGGACTTTTTTCTATTAAGTAAATCAGTCAGCAAAAAAGGAAGACAGTGGATATCTTGGACAGGGTAGATGCAGCTTAGATGAGCAATGAATGAATGTCCCAAGACCACAGGTTTGCAGCCATCCTAGAGAACAAACCCAAGTTGGAACACGAGGAGTCCAGGGAGGAGGTATTCAAGAAAAGAGAGAAATCCATGTTTGATCCCTGAGACATTGTAAGACTTAATAATGTTAAAAGCAGACAATGAAAGAAAAAGAATGTCAATTAGAAACCCTGGAAAAACAAAAATCCAAACAAGAAAGTAAATATATTTGACTAGGCTATGAGCAATATTAATATTATCATAACAACACAAGCACTATTTACTGGCATTTATCCTTTAAAATCATTCTATCAACAAAGCACAGAAGACTTAGTTACAGCGCCAGAAGAGAAAGCAATGTTATCAACCTTAACCATATAAAAGTTAAAAAACAGATGACAGAAGTCAGAAGGTAAAAGGGATGAAGAAAGCTGAAGAGAAGAGAGGGTGTGATAATGTCCCAGTCTTACAGTGCAGGAAATCAAGAGATGCTACATATAATGGATAGAAAAAAAGTAAGATATTTGCTTATTATTTAAAACTATAAAGTTAACCAATAAAGGAATTGAGACAATTATTTGGGAAGCAGAGATGGGATGGCAATATAAATATGCTAAATCTTTTTCTGTTAAATAGGAACACAAATAAATAATCTTTAAAACCGATAAGTCACATAATAACAGTATAGACATACTTTTAGACAAACTGAGATGACACCAGAATTATTAAAATTCAAAACTTAAGAATAAACTATGATTTTTCTCTGGCAAATGAGACTGGGGTTGCAGAGTGGGATGAGGCAGTTGTTCTTTTGTATTATTTGAAATTTTTAGCTAACAAGTACATGTGTTACTTTAATAAAGATAAAATAAAAGTTATTTTTAAATGACTCAGATGTCATTCCTACCCTGAGGAGTCTTGCAATCTGGTACAGAAAACTGGTTATTAAAAGGTAAAAAAAGGGAGATGACAAAAAATTCACTGAGTGACTACCTTGTGCTGTGCATTTTGCTGGGTAATTTACATATACCATCTCCTTTCAACCTTCTTCCTTTCCAGTGATTTCTTCCCATTTTACTCTGAACAATGGAGGCTTGAAAAGGCAGGTAATTTATTCTAGATCACAAAGCTCCTATGTGTACCCAGGAATCAAACCCAGTTCTACCAAAGTCTAAAATCATGTACTTTCTCTTACAGAAGGTGGTCATATAAGTGCAAAAGATATTTGGTTATCAGTAAGATTTCTAAGATAGAAGTTGCCTTCCTGCTAAAAGGAAGTTATAGTCAAGGGCAGGCAAGTTATCATATAGATTTAAGAGATGGCAGGACGAGGTAGGCACCATCCCTGTGGTGAGTCCTTCTCCAGAGGAGCAGACTGCTCAGGGCCCGTTTTTTTGATGTTCATGTCCCAGCTAACATGTTCAAAACTTTTAGCATCTCGAAAGATGAATGATTCATCTAAAGTCAGCCCAGGAGTCTGGAAACCTCTCTTTGTTGCAGGAGACGCAAGATTAACTAGGAAAAGATCCATCTTCCTGTTCCACTCCCTGTCACACTCTTCTGGGATTTGGGGCTGGGCTAACTTGGTCATACTATTCTTCAGTTGGGCCCTGCCTCAGAAAGCTTCTTACACATTTTTGGTCACTGACCTATTCCTTTTCTTGGAGTAATTCTGTTAAATTCTCACCACTTCCTTAAACTCTCAATGCCCCTTCCTCTTCCTCTTCTTCTCCCCCCTCTTCCTCCTCTCACCCTCTCTGTCCCCCTCCTCCTCCTCTTTCTTTTCCTCTCTCTGTCACTGTCTCTCTCTCTCTCTGTCCCTGTCTCCCAGTTGATAACCACACCCTACTATATCTCCAGGAAACAGAGACCATCAATCTTACAACATGAATTCAATCAACTTCTATGTTCATCTATTCTTCCTTTCTTCCCATGTCAGAAGAAGCAGAGACCTTCTCCCAGACGAAGCTAACTCCCCTACATTCACTTTTTCTCCTCCTCTTTGCTCCTGCTTCTCCCAGAATCTTCACTGTCCTTTATTGTTTTCTCTGTGCTTTCTACTCCTCCATCTTCATGAGTACCAATTGTTTACCCTAAAACATAGCTAAGCTTCTCCCACTTAAGGAACACGCTTTTTTTTCAATTCCTTCCTTTCTTCCACAGACATCCATGGAGCACTTATTATGTGGCCAACTCTACACTGGATGATGAGAATACTTTGGGAAACAAAGCAGACTGACCCATGGAGTTTATAGTCTCGTGGAGGAGCAGATGATAAGTAAACTATAAATATAAAATTGCACATTTCCATAAATCCTAGAAAGGACAAATAGGGTACAGTGATGAAGAATAAAAGTGGGAGTCCACTAAGTTAGGGTGACCAGGAAAGGGCTTTTATAAGTCCACCATTTCCATTACTGGAGTTCAGGCTATCATCTTTCACCTGGGTTCCAAAGAACCTTAAACAAGTTCCCTGCTTGCAAATTCCAACTTTTGGTCCTTCTCACATATTGCTACTACAGTTGAGTCTCTAAAGCACAGCAAATCTTGTCATTCCCCTGCTTAAGCCTGCGGTGTTTTCTCAATACCTGAAAGCCCAGATACTTGAGCTTAACATTTTTAAATGCCTATGTTATTAAGAAGAGACTATGCAATTGCTATATAAACAGAGACCAGTGCTGTAAGAATGCTTTGTGCTGACTTCAATCTCCAGGACTCTCTTGGGCTTGTTATTTTTACCAGTCAATCTCTGTTTTAGTTTGTTTAAACAGACATCCAATGGAATAGCTAGAGCAGCAGCATTCTCCTCTACAATCACTAAGAATTCCTAAGAGGCAGGTTGGGCTGTGGAATCTGCAAAGTGGAGATGGAAGTGACTGACACCCTGAAGGAAGAAAGGGCCATCCAGAGCAAAGAAAGAAGCCTTAGCAGATGAGCAGCAGGAGGGAAATGTCAATGAGGGCTCCTACACAAACACTTAACACAACTTCCTGTCTTTTGACCTCTTTCTCCCAGTTCTTGCAGGATACCAAATTCAGCATTCTTCCTTAAAATTCTATTAGGAAAATTAGTCAATAAAAACAAAATAAAAATAAACTTGGTGACTTTCTCATTTGGCGAAATGGATTTCTGTGAATTGGCCAAGTAATTTTGCTTCAGGAGTCTAGGGGAATTTGACATTCTGCTTATTTGGCCAATTTTACCAGGGGGGAAATGAATTATACAGATCACGGTTAGTGCCATGGGCAAAGGAGTTTCTGCCCTGCTTCCTTTTTAGTATAGGGAGGATACTGCATCATCAGTGGCCTTTGCATCAATGGTGCAGAGCAGAGAGAGGACCTAGATGTAGCTCTCCCAAGCTACCCCTGAAAGGGAATATGGAACTTAGTTGAGGATCTGATTAGTAGGAGTCTGTCAAAAGCTGTCTCACAAAACAGATGAGCTAATCTGCCACTGGTGAGGCAGAGCTGGCTCACTGCTCACAGAGTTATTACATTGTCAAAAATTTTGCAAGCCAGTTGTTAAACATAGCAATTATTAAACATTACATTATTTAACTTACAGTTAAATAAGTTATATAAAATAAAGATAATTAAATGTTCAAAATTATCTCCTCATAGTTATTTTACTACATATTACTAGTATCTTGGTCTTAAGACTTTTACCATCTATTGCATCTTTATGTCACATCTCCTCGCACTGCATTCATTGACATCACAGTGGTAGCTTGAAGAGCCACGGTGCAAAGTCTGCAAAGGCTACAAGTCAGGGATCTTCTTGCCCAGCACTAACACTAATCATCTTGCAGCACACCACTATATATGGTCCACACAGCAGGGTAGACTGCCTGCACAAGAAATGAGGGGAGTCACACTGGACTTCTTCAGTGCCAATAAGGCAGGGCCAAGCCAGCAAGGATGAGATGGCCCATCAGTTACACCATAGCTACAGCATCAGACACCAACAGAACATCCTGGGATGGGGCCAGTCCCACCAGCCCAGGGAGTAGCCCTGACCAGCCATGACACAAAAGAGACCAGTTAAGGATTCAAAGGACACCGAGGACCCTCTATCTCCCTGTAGCACCATGAGATCACTTAAGTGTCACACTCGGGTGCCATCTTAGAAAGAAAATGGAGGAAGGCAAAATCTGAAAAACCAAGCACTTTATCTAACACAGATAAAGAATTTACCTAAAGAAGTGGTTTTCTTTACAAAATTGAATGAAATTCATTGGGTGGGGCTGAAACTGCCCTACCTCCCAGGCCTAGCCACCTGGGGTGGGTGTGGTTGAGCGAGAAGACACTTTGGTGAGGACAGATCAATTACAGAGGACAGGAACCATACATTGTAGTTTTTGCACCTTTAAGAATGGTGGTGTACATACAAAGGAAAACCCATGAGGCTGTGATCAGATTTCTCAACAGAAACCTTACAGGCCAGAAGGGAGTGGCATGATATATTTAATGCAATGAAACAGAAGGGACTCGAACTGAGAGTACTCTACTCAGCAAGGTTATGATTTAAATTTGAAGGAGGGATTAAGCAATTTTCAGATAAGCAAAAGCTGAGAGAATTTACCTCCCACAAACCACCTCAACAGTGCATTTTGGAGGGACTTCTGTAGATGGAAGTATTCCTAAGGCTAAATAGCTGTCACCTGAAGAAATAAAACCACAGCAAAGTAGGACAATTAATTACTAAGCAGATGCAAAATCAAATCAACTATCCCCAAAGTCAACCAAGGGATAGACAAAGAATACAGAATATGGTACCTAATATATAAAGAATGGAGGAGGAAAAAAAGAACGTTTATGTCATATTTGTAATAGCATACTAAGTGAGTTAAATTAGACTGTTAGATAGTAAGGGAATTACCCTTGAACCTTTGGTAACCACGAATCTAAAGCCTGCAATGCCAATAAATACATACCAATAAATAATCACCCTAAATTTAAATGATTTGAATGCACCAACCAAAAGACATAGAGTCACAGAATGGATAAAAAAACAAGACCTGTCTCTAAGCTGCCTATAAGATAGACTCACTTCAAACCCAAAGACATACACAGACTAAAAGTGAAGGGATGGAAAAAGATATTTCATGCAACCAACAGGGAGAAAAAAGCAGGAGTTGCAGTATTTGTATCAGACAAAATAGACTTCAAATTGAAGAAAGTCACAAGAGACAAAGAAGGACATTACATAATGATAAAGGGGTCAGTCCAACAAGAGGATATAACTATTATAAATGTCAATGCACCCAACACAGGATCACCTATGTATGTGAAACAAATACTAACAGAATTAAAGGGGAAAATAGAATGCAATGCATTCATTTTAGGAGACCAAAACACCAGTCACTCCAAAGGACAGATCAACCAGACAGAAAATAAGTAAAGAGACAGGCGTACTGAACAACGTATTAGAACAGATGAACCTAACGGACATCTACGGAACACTCCATCCAAAAGCAAGAGGACATACACATTATTGGCAAGTGCACATGGAATATTTTCAAGAATAGATCATATAGTAGGCCACAAAAAGAGCCTCAGTAAATTCAAAGAGATTGAAATTGTACCAACCAGCATCTCGGATCATGAAGGTAAGAAACTAGAAATAAATTACACAAAGAAAATGAAAAAGCCCATAAACACGTGGAGGCTTAATAACATGCTCCTAAATAATCAGTGGACCAATGACCAAATAAAAACAGAGGTCAAGCAATATATGGAGACAAATGACAACAATAATTCAACAATACAAAATCTGTGGGACGCAGCAAAGGCTGTGCTAAGAGGGAAGTATATTGCAATACAGGTCTACCTCAGGAAAGAAGAAAAATCCCAGATGAACAGTCTAAACTCAGAATTAACAGAACTAGAAAAAGAAGAAAAAATTAGACCCAAAGTCAGTAGAAGGAAGGACATAATAAAGATTAGAGCAGAATAAAAAAAATCAAGAACGATAAAACAATAGAAAAAAATGAATGAAAACAGGAGCAGGTTGTTTGAGTAAATAAACAAAATAGATACACCCCTAGCCAGACTTATCAAGAAAAAAAGAGAGTCTACACACATAAACGAATGAGAAATGAGAAATGAAAAATCACTATGGACACCACAGGAATACAAAGAATTATGAGAGAATACTATGAAAAATTATATGCTAACAAACTGGATAACCTGGAAGAAATGGACAACTTTGTAGAAAAATACAACCTTCCAAGACTGACCCAGAAAGAAACAAAATCTGAATAGACCAATTACCAGCAAGTAAACTGAATTGGTAATCAAAAAACTACCTAAAAACAAAACTCCTGTACCAGATGGTTTCACTGGGGAATTTTATCAAACATTTAGTGAAGACCTAATACCCATCCTCCTTAAAGTTTTCCAAAAAGTATAAGAGGAGGGAATACTCCCAAACTCATTGTACGAGGCGAGCATCACTGTAATACCAAAACCAGGCAAAGACACCACAAAAAATCAAAACTACAGACCAATATCCCTGATGAACATAGATGTAAAAATACTCAACAAAATATTAGCAAACTGAATTCAAAAAGACATCAAAAAGATCATCCATCATGATCAAGTAGGATTTATTCCAGGGATGCAAGGATGGTACAACATTCAAAAACCCATCAACATCATCCACCACATCAACAAAAAGAAGGACAAAAACCACACGATCATCTCCATAGTTGCTGAAAAAACATTTGACAAAATTCAACATCCATTCATGATAAAAATTCTCAACAAAATGTGTATAGAGGACAAGTACCTCAACATAATAAAGGCCATATATGACAAACCCACAGCCAACATTATACTTAACAGTGAGAAACTGAAAGCTTTTCCTTTAAGATCGGGAACAAGACAAGGATGCCCACGCTCCCCACTTTTATTCAGCATAGTTCTGGAGGTCCTAGCCATGGCAATCACACAACGCAAAGAAATAAAAGACATTCAGATTGGCAAGGAAGAAGTTAAACTGTCCCTGTGTGCAGATGTTATAATATTGTACATAAAAAAACCTAAAGAATCCACTCCAAAACTACTAGATCTAATATCTGAATTCAGCAAAGTTGCAGGATACAAAATTAACACACAGAAATCTGTTGCTTTCCTATACACTAATGATGAACTAACAGAAAGAGAAATCAGAAAAACAATTCCATTCACAATTGCATCAAAAAGAATAAAATACCTAGGAATAAACCTAACCAAGGAAGTGAAAGACCTATACTTTGAAAACTACAAGACACACATGAGAGAAATTAAAGAAGATAACAGTAAATGGAAACACCCCAAGCTCATGGATAGGAAGAATTAATATTGTCAAAATGGTCATCCTGTCTAAAGCAATCTACAGATTCAATGCAATCCCTATCAAAATACTAACAGCATTCTTCAATGAACTAGACCAAATAGTTCTAAAATTCATATGGAACCAAAAAAGACACCAAACAGCCAAAGCAATCCTGAGAAGGAAGAATAAATCTTGGGGGATTATGCTATCCAACCTCAAGCTCTACTACATAGCCACAGTAATCAAGACAATTTAGTACTGGCACAAGAACAGACCCATAGACCAATGGAACAGACTAGAGAGCCCAGATATGAACTGAAGTATATATAGTCAATTAATATATGATAAAGGAGCCATGGATATACAGTGGAGAAATGACTGCCACTTTGACAACTGCTGTTGGGAAAACTGGACAGCTACATGCAAGAGAATGAAACTGGATTATTGTCTAACCCCATACACAAAAGTAAACTCAAAATGGATCAAAGACCTGAATGTAAGTCATGAAACCATAAAACTCTTAGAACAAATCATTGGCAAAGATCTCTTCAATATAAACATGAGCAACTTTTTCCTGAACACATCTCCTCAGGCAAGGGAAACAAAATGAACAAATAGGAAAACATCATTCTAAAAGCTTCTGTATGGCCAAGGACACCATCAGCAGAACAAAAAGGCATCCTACAGTATGGAGAATATATATTTGTAAATGACATATCCGACAAGGGTTAACATCCAAAATATATAAAGAACTCACACACAACACCCAAAAAGCAAATAACCCTATTAAAAATGGGCAGAGGATATGAACAGACACTTCTCCAAAGAAGAAATTCAGATGGCCAATAGGCACATGAAAAGATGCTCCACATCGGTAATTATCAGGGAAATGCAAATTAAAACAACAATGAGATATCACCTCACACCAGTGAGGATGGCCAACATCCAAAACACAAACAACAACAAATGTTGGCGAGGATGTGGAAAAAGGGGAACCCTCCTACACTGCTGGTGGGAATGCAAATTAGTTCAACCATTGTGGAAAGCAGTGTGGAGGTTCCTCAAAAAACTCAAAATAGAAATACCATTTGACCCAGGAATCCCACTCCTAGGAATTTACCCTAAGAATGCAGCAGCCCAGTTTGAAAAAGACAGATGCACCCCTATGTTTATCGCAGCGCTTTTTACAATAGCCAAGAAATGGAAGCAACCTAAGTGTCCATCAGTAGATGAATGGATAAAGAAGATGCGGTACACATACACAATGGAATATTATTCAGCCATAAGAGGAAAACAAATCCTATCATTTGCAACAACATGGATGGAGCTAGAGGGTATTATGCTCAGTGAAATAAGCCAGGTGAAAAAAGACAAGTATCAAATTATTTCACTCATTTGTGGAGTATAAGAACAAAGCAAAAACTGAAGGAACAAAACAGCAGCAGACTCACAGAACCCAAAAATGGACTAACAGTTACCAAAGGGAAAGGGACTGGGGAGATGTGTGGGAAGGGAGGGATAAGGGGGAAAATGGAGCATTACAATTAGTACACATAATGTGGGGGGGCGGGTGATGGGGAGGGCATTAAAACACAGAGAAGACACGTAGTGATTCTATAGCATCTTACTACACTGATGGACAGTGACTGTATTGGAGTATGTGGTGGGGATTTGATAATGGGGGGACTCTAGTAACCATAAGTTGCTCATGGAATTGTATATTAATGATACCAAAAAAAAAAAAACTAATTGACTAAAACAGCAGCAGACTCACAGAACCCAAGAATGGACTAACAGTTGTCAAAGGGAAAGGGACTGGTGGGGGGAGGTGGGGGGGGGGCGTAGGGGGGAAGGGAGGGAGAAGGGGAATAAGGGCATTATGATTAGCACAGATAATGTAGGGGAGGGCCTGGGGAAGGCCGTATGGCACAGAAAAGACAAGTAGTGAGTCTACAGCATCTTACTACACTAATGGCAGTGACCATAATGGGGTATGCAGTGGGGAGTTGATAATGGGGCAATCTAGTAACCACAATGTTGTTCATGTAATTGTATATTAATGATACCAAAATAAATTTAAAAAAAACAACGGTGCTGTAAATTTACACCCCGGGTGCAATGGTGATATTGTGCTTTTACTGAGTGGCAGTACTATCAGTGTCTTTCACATGCAGATGAAGAAGTGAAGGCTCAGAAAGTTTGTGTAACTTACACAAGGTCACACAGCTAGGAAATAGGAGACAGACCTTGAAAGGAAGACTGATATGACCACAGGGATTGAGCTCTTTTGTTCTACTGCCTGTCATCTACCCTACTCTGGCCACGTAGGTACTAACATGACTGGGACAACTGGGACAAACCAGGAGACTGCTTCCTCACAGAGAAACATCTGGAACAGACAACCTGGAAGCCAAGCAAGTCAGGGAAGCTATTACTTGAGAGGCTGACCATAAATACTTTAGGACCTAGGACAAGAAATGAAATGCTACTAGAAAGGAAACTGAGGTCAGAAACTAAGTGCACAAGTCATGAATAAGGTAAATGAGCAACAGAATTGGCAGCTAATAGAGTGAGAGACTGAAGCAAAGAGTGAGGTGTAGAGCCAAGAGGTTGGACCATGTAGAAGCAAATCCAGGAACACTGACCGAGCGTTCCTTTTACGTAGGACCCAGCTCATCTGGCCAGAGCAGCAGTGGCATCATAAAGGAGCCAAACCAGGCAGGAAACCAGACTTTCTCCAAAGTATGATCATTACTCATGCATTCCCTCCCACTGTTCTCCACATCACAAGACTGCTATCTCCATCCTCCTCTTTTTGTTTTGAAAAACAAGTATTTTTATTAGTTTATTAAAGTAATTCATGCAGATAATTTTAGAAAATTATTATCATATGGAAGGGCTTATAAGAAAAAGCAGCTGTCATCTGTGCACCTCATCCCCTTTCTAAGTCAAATTATCTACACTTTACACTGAACTTCTGTAAACTCCTAAATGCCCCATGTCCTCCCATAGCTCTTGCAGGACAGCACAAGCTGGCACCTGCCTCAGAATTTCTCCCCTGGTTTGATTATCCCAGAAAGAGTGGGAGGAGCAGAGCATAAAAATCCCAAGATACAGAGCCTTGGCAAATACAAGGAGACTGAGATCCAGAGTAGGCCAGTGGGGAAAGGAGGTGTCCCCAAGCCCCCTTTTGTTTTACTGATCCAAGGGCAGATGGATGGATTCTCCCCATTGTCTGGTGTGTATTGTGTGCTTTGCCAATTCAAGGGAATGAGTCATCATCTCCCTTCTTCTGTATTTCCCACCCACTTCTACTGCAGCTCTCTACCACCTTATTAACTCCCTTTAGGGCTAAGAAGAACCTCAAACACTACTTGAATTTGAAGGCACATATTTTTCCATCTTGGCAGTAGGAGTTTGTTCTTGGGTCTGGTGCTGCAATGACTTAAGAATTCCTTTGTCTACTGTCCTGAAGGATATCATTCATGTATTCATTCATTCAACAAATATTTGCTAAGCATCCTCTCTGTGCTGGGCATGCACTCAGCATGGTGGACACAGTTTAATGTGCAGTCTGTACCCTCATCATGCTAGTGGCCTGGAGGGCACATCAGATGAAAAAGACTCTGCAAGGCAGTATGGTGAGAGTGCTCATGTAAACAAGGTCCCTGGCAGCATGAGGAAGGGCACTGCCCTGCTGACCGAGTGGCCAGGGACAGCCTTCCAGAGTGGGGACACTATGGTGAATTTTAAAGGTCAAATCTGAGTTACTAGGTCTGTGAAGATCATCTAGACTACCTAGGGGTGTTGAGTGGGCTTGGAGTAATCTTCCTCTGATCAGGGCCCCAAAACTGCTGATGGATATTCACAATATCTGGACAATATCTGTCAATTCTCTGGATTAACATCCCAAATGTTGATTTTTAGAAAATGACACTTAAATCCCAGATTTCAGATGTTAAAACAGATTTTGACTGTTATAAACCAGCTTCCCAGTTTGAGAACTATCTTTATACCATGATCTCCACAGAGCTAAATTAGAAGCCTTGTTCCAGCAGCCAGCCCTGTCCTGGTTTTTTGCATCTGCTTGGGCTTCTGGTTCATTTTGCTGCTTCAAGAGACCCAAGTTTCAATATCTGTCATTCTGAAGCTTCCTTCCTGAGTGTTCCAAGACCCTGAAAAAGGAAGTAAAGTGCTCCTCAAAGCTACATTCCCACTGTTTCAAGAAATTCTATGAAGGACAAAGGAAGCAAGAGAGTAGGATACATGGAAGTCCCCCAGAACTCCAGCCAGTCTCCCCCTGAAATTCCACATTGATATTTCATCCCTTAATCTAAACATTTTGTACTTATTAAGCTGAGATTCACCCCAGAAAAATATTATTGGGAGTAAGTAAGTTCCAAACTTTTTTATTTTGATGGGGAAAGAAAATAATAACACCGAACAACAGAAAAGTAGAAACTATTGAGTAAAGGAAACCATTCAGGTCTGAAGGCTAAAAGGTTAAAATGTCACAAGTTTGCTGGCAATTAGACCTGCCTTTAAAAAGAGAAGACAAAACTCCTGAATATAAACATGAGCAACTTCTTCCTGAACGCATCTCCTCAAGCAAGGGAAACAAAAGCAAAAATGAACTTATGGGACTACATCAAACTAAAAAGCTTCTGTACAGCAAAGGACACCATCAACAGAACAAAAAGGCATCCTACAGTATGGGAGAAGATATTTGTAAATGACATATCCGACAAGGGGTTAACGTCCAAAATATTTAAAGAGCTCACACGTCTCAACACCCAAAAAGCAAATAACCAAAATAAAAAATGGGCAGAGGATATGAAGAGACAATTCTCCAAAGAAGAAATTCAGATGGCTAACAAACACCTGAAAAGATGCTCCACATTGCTAATTATCAGGGAAATGCAAATTAAAACCACAATACAATGAGATATCACCTCACACCAGTTAGGATGGCCAACATAGAAAAGAATAGGAACAATAAATGATGACAAGGCTATGGAGAATGGGGAAACCCTCCTACACTGCTAGTAGGAATGTAAGCTAGTTCAACCATTGCTGAAAGCAGTATGGAGGTTACTTAAAAAACTAAAAATAGAAATACCATTTGACTTCGGAATCCCACTCCTAGGAATTTACCCAAAGAATACAAATTCTCAGATTCAAAAAGACATATGCACCCCTCTGTTTATCACAGCACTATTTACAAAAGCTAAGAAATGGAAGCAACCTAGTGTCCATCAGTAGATGAATGGATAAAGAAGATGAGGTACATGTACACAAAGGAATTCTATTCAGCCATAAGAAAGAAACAAATCCTACCATTTGCAGCAACATGGATGGAGCTAGAGGGTATTATGCTTAGTGAAATAAGTCAGGCTGAGAAAGACAAATACCAAATGATTTCCCTCATTTGTGGAGTATAACAACGAAGCAAAACTGAAGGAACAAAACAGCAGCAGACTCACAGACTCAAAGAAGGGACTAGTGGTTACCAAAGGGGAGGGGTGTAGGAGAGTGGGTGGTGGGAGGGAGAAGGGGATTGAGGGGTGTTATGTTTTGTACACATGGTGTTGGGGGATCATGGGGAAGACAGTGTAGCACAGAGAAGGCAAACAGTGAATCTGTGGCATCTTACTACACTGATGGACAGTGACTGAAATGGGGTATGGGTGGGAACTTGATAATATGGGTGAATGTAGTAACCACATTGTTTTTCATGTGAACCATTCATAAGAGTGTATATCCATAATACCTTAATAAAAAAAAAGAGAAGAGAAAAGAGATGGGGAAAGGGGCAGAGGGAAAGAGGAGAAAGTAAAAGCAAAAGGAGAAGGAAGGAACTAAAGAGTAGTGCAGCGGTCTGAACAAGGGGCAGAGAAATAAAATGCCAAAACTAGGACCATATAAATGGATGAGTTTATGGGAAATGTACGTTAAAATATGTACTGAAAAGGGACAAAGGGGACAAGACAAGATAACGAAGTATGGGTGATGTTACACTTGGTCCACAGAGAATCACTTGGCTTTGGCTGATTGGAAAAAAGACTAGCCAAAGACCAATCAAATATGCCATCTCTGCTGTCTTCCATACACAGCCTCTTTCAGCTACCCGTCAGCCTCAGCATGGGGATACTGCACAGAATACACTGGATCTGCGCTAGGAGTCATCTTTCTTAATGTTACATAGAGGGCAGTTGAGTTCTGCTGGTTTCCACAACTAAAATTAAGTTTCCTCTAGCCTGTTTTTGTGAGTTGCTTCTGAAGTTATCCTCCAACCTTCCCTGCCTCATTTTGTCAGGGGAAATAGCCAACTGAACAAAGAGTCCAATTATTCTCCATGTGTAGGAGAAAGTGACTACAGTAACTTTGAGAAATCATTCCAGAATTAAGCATGACATGAAAAATTCTACACACATACACACTCACACATCCACATACTACCTCTGGAATCCTTGATGTTGGAAACAGTATTTCATTAACAATCCACTAAGATGAGGACACATATTTTCAAACCATCTATTATATACACATTGATGGCCCTTCTCTGTATATTTCATTTGTGTAGAGCCCATTCACAAAGAAATGTCAGAGGGGGAATTTCTTACCCATGTGTATCTCCTACAAAAATAGAGAAGAAAAATGGCAAAGATCAAAGACAAGGACAGAGTCTTAAAGGCAGCCAGAGAGAGAAAAAAGATCACCTACAAAGGAAAACCCATCAGACTAGCATCACACTTCTCAACAGAAACCTTACAGGCCAGAAGAGAATGGCATGATATATTTAATGCAATGAAACAAAAGGGCCTTGAACCAAGAATACTGTACCCAGAACGATTATCATTTAAATTTGAAGGAGGGATTAAACAATTCCCAGACAAGCAAAAGTTGAGGGAATTTGCCCCCCACAAACCACCTCTACAGGATATTTTAAAGGGACTGCTCTAGATGGAAGAACTCCTAAGGCTAAATAGATGTCATCAGAGAAAATCACAGCAAAGGAAGCAGACCAACTAAATACTAACTAAAGGCAAAAAATAAAATCAACTATCCACACAAAAGAGTACAGAATAAAAAACCTAACATATAAAGAATGAAGAAGGAAGAATAAGAAGGGAGAGAAATAAAGAGACTGTGTTTATAATAGCTTAATAAGACTTAAGTTAGACAATTAGATAGCAAAGAAACTACCCCAGAAGCTTTGGTAACCACGAATCTAAAGCCTGCAATGGCAGTAAGTACATATCTTTCAATAATCACCCTAAATGTAAATGGACTGAATGCACCAATCAAAAGACACAGAGTAACAGAATGGATAAAAAAGCAAGACCCATCTATATGCTGCTTACAATAAACACACCTCAAACCCAAAGACATACACAGACTAAAAGTGAAGGGATGGAAAAAGATATTTCATGCAAACAATTGGAGAAAAAAGCAGGTGTTGCAGTACTTGTATCGGACAAAATAGACTTTAAAACAAAGAAAGTAACAACAGATAAAGAAGGACATTACATAATGATAAAGGGGTCAATCCAACAAGAGGATATAACCATTATAAATATATATGCACCCAAGACAGCAGCACCGACATATGTGAAAAAAAACACTAACAGAATTGAAGGAGAAAATAGAATGCAATGCATTCATTCTAGGAGACATCAACACACCACTCACTCGAAAGGACAGATCAACCAGACAGAAAATAAGTAAGGACACAGAGGCACTGAACAACACACTAGAACAGGTGGACCTAACAGACATCTAAAGAACTCTACACCCAAAAGCAGCAGGATACACATTCTTCTCAAGTGCACATGGAACATTTTCCAGAATAGACCATATACTAGGCCACACAAAGAGCCTCAGTAAATTCAAAAACAATGAAATTCTACCAACTAACTTCTCAGATCACAAAGGTATAAAACTAGAAATAAATTGTACAAAGAAAACAAAAAGGCTCACAAACACACAGAGGCTTAACAACATGATCCTACATAATTAATGGATCAACGACCAAATTAAAACAGAGATCAAGCAATATATAGAGACAAATGACAACAACAGCACAAACAAAGGCAGTTCTAAGAGGAAAGTATATTGCAATCCAGGCCTATTTAAAGAAGAACAATCCAAAATGAATAGCCTAAAGTCACAATTATTGAAACTAGAAAAAGAAGAACAAATGAGGCCCTAAGTCACCAGAAGGAGGGACATTACAAAGATCAGAGAACAAATAAATAAAATTGAGAAGAATAAAACAATAGAAAAAATCAATGAAACCAAGGGATGGTTCTTTGAAAAATAAACAAAATAGATAAACCCCCAGCCAAACTTATTAAGAGAAATAGAAAATCTATACACATAAACAGAATCAGAAATGAGAAAGGGAAAATCACAATGGACATCACAGAAATATATAGAATTATTAGAGAATACTATGAAAATCTATATGCTAACAAACTGAATAACCTAGAAGAAATTGACAACTTTCTAGAAAAATACAATCTTCCAAAACTGACCCAGGAAGAAACAGAAAATCTAAACAGACAAATAACCAGCAATGAAATTGAATCAGTAATCAAAAAACTACCCAAGAACAAAACCTTCAGGCCAGATGGATTCACTGCTGAATTTAATCAGACATATAGAGAAGACATAATATCCATTCTCCTTAAAGTTTTCCAAAAAATAGGACAGAAGGGAATACTTTCAAACTCATTTTATGAAGCCAGCATCACTCTAATACCAAAACCAGGCAAAGATCCCACAAAAAAAAAAAAAAAGAAAATTACAGAGCAATATCCCTGATGAACACAGATGCAAAAAAACTCAACAAAATATTAGCAAACCGAATTCAAAAATATGTCAAGAGGATCATACACCATGATCAAGTGGGATTCATCTCAGGGATGCAAGGGTGGTACAACATTCGAAAATCCATCAACATCATCCACCACATCAATAAAAAGAAGAACAAAAACCACATGATCATCTCCATAGATGCTGAAAAAGCATTTGACAAAATTCAGCATCCATTCATGATTAAAACTCTCAACAAAATGGGTATAGAGGGCAAGTACCTCAACATCATAAAGGCCATATATGACAAACCCACAGCTAACATCATACTTAACAGCGAGAAAGCTGAAAGCTTTTCATCTAAGATCGGGAACAAGACAGGAATGCCCACTCTCTCCACTGTTATTCAACATAGTACTGGAGGTCCTAGCCATGGCAATCAGACAAAACAAAGACATACAAGGCATCCAGATTGGTAAAGAAGAAGTCAAATTGTCACTATTTGCAGATGGCATGATATTGTACATAAAAAACCCTAAAGACTCCACTCCAAAACTACTAGAACTAATATCTGAATTCAGCAAAGTTGCAGGATGCAAAATTAACACACAGAAATCTGTTGCTTTCCTATACACTAATGATGAACTAACAGAAAGAGAAATCAGAAAAACAATTCCATTGACAATTGCATCAAAAAGAATAAAATACCTAGGAATAAACCTAACGAAGGAAGTGAAAGACCTGTACTCTGAAAACTACAAGACACTCCTAAGAGAAATTAAAGAGGACACTAACGAATGGAAATGCATCCCATGCTCTTGGCTAGGAAGAATAAATATTGTCAAAATGGCTATACTACCTAAAGCAATCTACAGATTCAATGCAATCCCTATCAAACTACCAACAGCTTTCTTCAATGAACTGGAACAAATAATTCTAAAATTCATATGGAACCACAAAAGCCCCCGAATAGCCAAAGCAATCCTGAGAAGGAGGAATAAAACGGGGAATCATACTCCCTGACTTCAAGCTCTACTACAAAGCCACAGTAATCAAGACAATTTGGTACTGGCACAAGAACAGACCCACAGACCAGTAGAACAGAATAGAAAGTCCAGATATTAACCCAAACATATATGGTCAATTAATATACAATAAAGGAGCCATGGATATACAATGGGGAAATGACAGCCTCTTCAACAGCTGATGTTGGCAAAACTGGACAGCTACATGTAAGAGAATGAAACTGGATCATTGTCTAACCCCATACACAAAAGTAAACTCAAAATGGATCAAAGACCTGAATGTAAGTCATGAAACCATAAAGCTCTTAGAAAAAAAATAGGCAAAAATCTCTCGGACATAAACATGAGCAACCTCTTCATGAACATATCTCCCCGGGCAAGGGAAACAAAAGCAAAAATGAACAAGTGGGACTATATCAAGCTGAAAAGCTTCTGTACAGCAAAGGACACCATCCGCAGAACAAAAAGGGATCCTACAGTATGGGAGAATATATTCATAAATGACATATCCAATAAAGGGCTGACATCCAAAATATATAAAGAGCTCACACATGTCAACAAACAAAAAGCAAATAATCCAATTAAAAAATGGGCAGATGATCTGAACAGACACTTCTTCAAAGAAGAAATTCAGATGGCCAACAGGCACATGAAAAGATTCTCCACACCACTAATTATCAGAGAAATACAAATTAAAACCACAATGAGATATCACCTCACACCAGTAAGGATGGCCAACATCCAAAACACAAACAACAACAAATGTTGGCAAGGATGTGGAGAAAGGGGAACCCCCCTACACTGCTGGTGGGAATGCAAATTAGTTCAACCATTGTGTAAAGCAGTATGGAGGTTCCTCAAAAAACTCAAAATAGAAATACCATTTGACCCACGAATCCCACTCCTAGGAATTTACCCTAAGAATGCAGCATCCCAGTTTGAAAAAGACAGATGCACCCCTATGTTTATCGCAGCACTATTTACAGTAGCTGAGAAATGGAAGCAACCTAAGTGTCCATCAGTAGATGAATAGATAAAGAATATATGGTACATATACGCAATGGAATATTGTTCAGCCATAAGAAGAAAACATATCCTACCATTTACAACAACATGAATGGAGCTAGAAGGTATTACGCTCAGTGAAATAAGCCCAGTGGAAAAACACAAGTATCAAATGTTTTTACTCATCAGTGGAGTATAAGAACAAAGAAAAAAACTGAAGGAACAAAACAGCAGCAGACTCACAGAACCCAAGAATGGACTAACAATTACCAAAGGGAAAGGGACTGAGGAGGATACGTGGGAAGGGAGGGATAAGGGGGAAAAGGGGCATTACGATTAGCAGACATAATGTGGGGTCGGGGGGTATGAGGAGGGCGTACAACACAGAGAAGACAAGTAGTGATTCTCTAGCATCTTACTACACTAATGGAGAGTGACTGTAATGGGGTATGTGGGGGGCTTGATGATGCGGGGACTCTAGTAAACATATGTTGCTCATGTAATTGTACATTAATGATACCAAAATAAAAATAAAGAATAATACTATGTCCTAGGAGTTTAGAATAAAGCTGATGTGAACACACTCAGGAATTTTGTAAAGCACCACTGGAGACTACTTACCAACCTTACTTGTAGGTAGTAAATTTCTAAAACCACATTATCCTGAAACCATTATTTATTTTTCTCCATGAGCTTTGGAAAGCATTGATTTGGAAATGTGGATTTATCTGCTCACTGAGTCTGCTGGAAAACATGTTCTGGTTCTCTTTATGATCCTAGCCTGTCTTCCTTGCTTTATATGGAAGTTAATATATTTTGGAATTACAACCATTTCTTCATCTAAGGCAGATATAACGTTCAACTACATCTCTCCAGAGTTTTACAAATGCTCATGTTGAGGCTTTCAGGGGAAGGAAGAGCTTTAACTCCATGTGGGGAAGGCTGATTAGTAAGAAGGACCATGGATCACTTTAGCAAGAAATTGGGGTTTTCTTTGGAGGAAGAGGGAACTAATTAAGCAAGAGCATGTTAAGATATACATTGAGGAGGAACATTTTTTGATAGATGTTCAATGCCTAACAAATTCTGAAACTGACTACCAAGGAATAACTAATACAGATGTTTAAAAAGAATTATCCTTGTTACATCACCAATTCTTTTGAATTATATAAGTAGTAAGTAGTTTATAATGATGAAGTCCTAAGCTACACTCAGAAAAAAAAAGCCACACTCATAAACCATCTCTATTCTTGCAAAGATACATAAAAATATGGGCTCCAGCCAGAAATCATTCATTAGCCACATGGCCGTCCTATAGCTCTTCTGATTCTGGGTATGCAATTGACTTCTAGGAATTTAGGAAGGAGAACTGAATACTCAAGACTGGAACCTAGGCTTGAATGACTCATCTTCTTTGGTTCAACTAACATTTTTACCTTCTCAAAAAGGAATTTGGGGTGAATTTTCTATCACTCAGTATAAAGTAATCATGTTAGGTAGAGAACAGACAATGACGTCACAGTATAAGAAACTGTCTTCTTCCATATACTGGACTCCCTAGTTAAATTGACTATGGCTAGGACAGCAGGGTTTGGTTGATTAGGAAACAATGCTATATCAGTTCTATCAGAGTCTGTAGTAAAGAATCAGTTGGGGTCATTTTTTTTAACATTACTTTGCCACAATTATTGAAAGAAGATAAAAAGAAAGATAAATGCCACACAAGTGTCAAAGTATTAATGTAAAAAAAGTGTTCTAGTAAATTTTTTTTAATTGCAATTAGAAAAATGAAGAAAGGACATTTGTCTTTTTTGGGGGGACTACCCACCATCTGAATACCCATCTAACACAGACAGGTATTAGTGAAGAGTAGCCCCCACATTTTACTACAGAAGCCACAGGAGCCAGAGAATACTGCCTTTACCATACCGATCACTATAGTTTAGGCATGTGACCTAGGCTCAGTCAGTCAGGGGCTCCCACCTAGGACTCTGAATCTTGAAAATAATGCAAAGACAAAGGGGCATTTGAGAATTTATTCACAGTAGTATTGAGAGTCCTAAGATAGTGCAGTATGTTGTATAGAGATGCCAGGAACAACATATTAACAGTTCTATCCTACAGTGTTAGATTATTGTGTTCCCATGGCCCAGGCCTTCTTTACCAAGCCTGGTTCTCCAAGCATCTCACTGATTCTGTAACCTCCCCCATATCACACTTCCAGCAAAATCCATTTCTATCTAGGTAAACCAGAATTGGCTTTTGTTGCTTGTAACTAAGAGCCCAGAGTGGTAAAGCATTGATTTGGAAATGTGGATTTATCTGCTCACTGAGTCTGTTGGATGTTCAACTTCACTAATGATCAAGGAAGAAAGAAGAGTAAACAAAGGGAATAAAATATGTATTTTCACTAGATTACCAACAATTAAAAGAACTGTTACCCTCAGACAGGGTAATTTGCCCAAGGTTAGTAAAATACAATCTGATGCCAGACAGTATTGGCAAAGGTATAAGGAAACAAGCAATTTAATAAACCATTCATGTTAATGAGCTTTTAAGTTTGAGGTAACTTTTCCAGAAGGCAAAATGTATTACAATATTTTAAATGTGTATAATCTTTCATCAGCAATTTCACTAATTTATATTTTTATAAAAAAACAAATTATATTTAATTTATATTTAAGTGAAGGCACAGCATTCATGTTTATATGATAGCACTGTTTATAATAAAAAGATTTAGAAAATGTTTATAATTTTAAAAATAAACCAATCAATTGAGAAATTATTAAATTATTATTAAACCTCAAAAAATAATATTATTCAGCAACTTTAAAAGGCAAGGTTATTTACATTCACTGAGAAACATCCTCACAGCTTTCATGGAAGAGAAGAAAAGGTTGCAGAAGAATAAATATTGTGTAATATCATATAAAATACACAGTGTTTTTTGGCCTAAGATGGTAGGCAGAACTCTGAGATGTCCCCCAGGTTCTCTGTCTCTGCTTTATACCCATGACTATGTTATATTACATAGAAAAAGGGGTTTCACAGATGTAACTAAGATTACTAACCAATTGACTTTGAGTTTATCAAAAGGGAGATTATCCAGTGGGCCTACCCTTATCACATGAGCCCTTTAATAATAGCACAGCTGATGGCAGAAAGAGAACTGAAAAATTCAAAGCACAAGAGAATTCAACATGGCCTTACTGGCTTGAAGATGGAGGGGACCACATAGAAAGGATTTGATGTAAATGAAGCCTCTAAGGGCTGAGTGGACACATGGCCAACAGCCAACAAGAAAACAAAAATCTCAATTTTAGGACTACAAGGAAATAAATTACTCCAAAAACCTGAAAACAACCTGATGCTGTATAACAATGTAATATTATATGTCCTATTTGTAATATGTATGACAATATATGAATTGTATAACAATGTTATATGTATTTATATAATATACATACATACAAGGTGATTTGCTTACATATTAAAGTTTGAAAAGTGTAGCTTTACCTGTTATTTAATCCTTACCTTCATCCTAGAAAGAAGACACTACATCATTCCCATTGCATAGGTGAAGAAATTGAGTGTCAGACAGGGTAATTTACCCAAGGTTAGTAAAACACAATCTGATGCCAGACAGTCAAAGTTCAGAGCCCACCATTCAACTACTGCCTTGCTGCCTCTCATAGCAGGTGTCTGACCAAAGATAGATGAATTTATAATTATAAACTATAATTCCATGGCCCTTTCTGTTCTACTCAGCACTGCAGTGTAGGGATGACTTGGGACCCCATCTCCCAATTGCAAATAAAAAAGAGGAGAAAACAACATTTTAAAGCCTTTGGGGCACTGAGCCAAAATAGATTCAGAACAAGTCCTTGCAATATTTTATTCTTTCTGTTCTTCTCTTGCCATTTATTATTATCAAATGTAGTTTCCTATGTTAGTTACTAGCCTGAATACCTACATGCACTGTTCTTCCTTTCTTAGTAAAAGGTCCTGTCCAGAGGGAGTTACTTAATGTTGATGGAAACCTCCATACCCAGGGAAGTACCTTTGGTACATGTTCAGTCTGTAAGGTCAATGGTGAGTAAGAACTATTTGACTTTAACAACATACACAAGGTGGTAATATTTTAAATTTTTGATTGTTAATAATGCTAACACTTGTACATCACTTTACAGATTGATTTTGCTATGCATTGTGCACCATAATCCTGACAATAACCCTGGTGATAGGTATTATTATTCCAGTCTTGAGGACAAGAAAATGAAGCTTGGTTGATAAGCAACAGAACTTGGAACTTGACCCTGTGCTTGAGTCACATCCAAATCTAGCCTGTGTATTCCTATAAAACAGCTACCCACAAGATTATCTCCTAAATGCAGAATTCTAGATTTTACTTACTTTTAAAGAAACATGAGTATATTTGAAATAATATGATAGCAATATGCCCCCTGGTAGGGACTTAAATATTTTCCCTACATTTCCTTTTGCATGATTAACTTGCATACCTAATTCTTTTTTCATAGATTATGCAATAAAACGGCACTTGCAAAAGCAGCTGACACATGGGAAAAATTGAATGAAAGTTATTTTAAAAGAAAAACAAAAACTTCAGCCCAGCACTCATCCAATCCATCACAAATTCTGTTTCTGAAATTAAATGCAATGAAATCCTTTTTGACATTACCTCAGAGGAATAAAACTACATGTACTAAATGGGCTAACAGTGTTCCCATACACTTTGGCTACCTGTGACTATGTCTCTTTTGTGTCACTGTATGATACACAGTATGGATGCAAATCAATAACATCAACAATAATGGCCTACCATATTCTTTATTCCTCTTGTTAAATACCAATATCTTATCAAATCTATACAGGAAAAAGAACCAGAATTCTCTGCCCAACAACGGTAACTTCTATTATCATCCATCATATGTCCTCAATTCCCTCTTGAGCACACAGGTTCTTTAAGATGTGTCCTTTAGCACTTAAAGAGTTTTCTAGCAAATTTCATTCATATGGTGGAGAATCAAAGAGAAAATATTTTCCTTATACTCAAAAATTTCTCAAATTGGAATTGCTGAAAATTCTGAACTCTCTTCTCAGAAGAAAAAGATCTAGGACTGAAGGATCAATACTGTATTATTATGGAAGTAGAAATAATTAGGTGAAGGATCTTCTGGGTCCTCTTACTCAGGCTCTCATCCTGCTTGCTGTAAGACATGGGTGTGCCTCACCTTCCTTAGAAGCAAAGCTGAACAAATGCCCCCATCTGTTGCAAAAGGCATGTCATGCTTCTCTAAGACTGCCAGGGTGGTACCCCTCTTTTGTCAATTGGACACAAATGAAAATAGCTATTTCTGAAAGGCTTCTCCAGGATAATGGCTCTCTGTTGCTATATGGACAGTGTGAGGACCACACCCTTCTTTGTCAGGTTGATGAAAGTAAGTGGCAAAAAGAAAATTCATTTGGTCTTGTGAGTGCTGTTGATGATAACCACTCTTCTCTGATGCTAATTTCAAAGGTTCCTGTTTCACCATCCCAGTAAATTAAGCATAGAAAAATTGGGAAGAACACTGACAAGTCCAGAGAAGAATCATTAGAACAACCTAACAAGAGCTTACTATGGACTTTGTAGATGCCAGTAATGATCAGTAACTAACATCCACTAAGCACTTACAATAAACTAGTCACTATGATGAGTGCTTTACATGTACGTTTACTTGACCATCACAACAACTTCCTGTAATACGAACTGTGATTATTCATATTTACCATACAAGAACCAGAAGCACAGAGAAATTGAGAAACTTGCCCAAGTTACACTGCCATTAAGTAGCAGCGGGAAACTTGAACCCAGGCAGATGGCTCCAGAGCCCGTGGTCGTAACTTCTTTACGATTATCTCATGTAATCCTTACAACATACCCCAAGAGTGATCTAATCCCACTATTATCACCAATTATTTTTTTAAACCAGACGTGTCTTAGAGATTTAAAGTGTCTTCTTTAAGATCACTCAACTAGACTTCCAGAAAGATGGCGGCGTGAGCAGGGCAGCAGAAATATCCTCCCAAAATTATATATATCTATGAAAATAAAGCAAATACAACTATTCCTAAAAGAGAGACCAGAAAACACAGGAAAGCGCACAGCATGCATCTACAACTGAGAGGACACGGCACCCCGTGAGGCGGGTAAGATACGGAGCCGCGACCCAGCGGAACCAGAGCATTCACCCACATCAGTGCACCAGCAGGAGGAGAGGATTCAGAACCGGGAGGGAGTGGAAATACACTCCGTGAAATAACCAGCCCTGGTGATCTGCACGGGGAGCGCTGACACACATCACGCAGTGTAGCGGAGATTGGAGAGACAGAAGGTGCAGGATCTGAGTGGGGAACGCGCCAGGGTGCTTGGAGCCGGCTCCCGGGAAGGAAAAAAAAAAAAAGAAAGAAAAGCACGTGCTTTTTTCAGCGGTCTTAAAGAGACAGGAGCCCAATGGAGGAGCCAGATTGCCCTGGCACACTCAGCCCAGCAGGCTGCGAGTCCTGGGCACTTTCGGACCCCTTAGCTGGCGACTGGGAAAGGGTGGCGACACTTACACTTCCCACAGAGATCAACAGCCTCCCATTCATTCCCACCCCGGCCAGAGCTATAAAGGGCACTGCGGAGTGGCGCAGGCATGGCTGAGGAATACTGGAGCAACAGCGCCACCTACAGCACCCCCACAGAATCTCCTACTGGTGGGTGTTTTTTTTTCTTTTCTTCTTTTTTTTTGTTGTTTTGTTTTGTTTTGTGTTTTTTCTTCTCTTTCTTTTTTCTTTTCTTTTCTTTCTTTTCTTTTTAAAGTCTTAAAGAGCCCAGCTGACATACATGGCAACTACCAGCGACCACTTCTATAGACATGAAAAGACAGAGGAATATGGTCCAGACTAAGATCAACCAGAAAACCCCAGGGAGGGAGCATGAAGGGATGGAAATGTACAATCTTCCTGAAAAAGAATTCACAAGAAAAGTCATAACCATGATAATGGTTCTACAGAGAAATGTGCAAGAGCTGAGGGAGGAAGTGAGGGAAGTGAGGAAAGACAATGCAGAAATAAGACAAGCGATCGACAGGCTTAACAGCAGACTGGACGAGATGCAAGAGACTGTTAATGGAATAGAAATCAGAGAACAGGAATACAGAGAAGCTGAGGCAGAGAGAGATAAAAGGATCTCTAGGAATGAAAGAATATTAAGAGAACTGTGTGACCAATCCAAATGGAACAATATTCGCATTATAGGAGTACCAGAGGAAGAAGAGAGAGAAAAAGGGATAGAAAGTGTCTTTGAAGAAATAATTGCTGAAAACTTTCCCACGCTGGGGAAGGAAATAGTCTCGCAGTCCATGGAAGCCCACAGATCTCCCAACACAAGGGACCCAAGGAAGACAACACCAAGACACATAATAATTAAAATGGCAAAGATCAAAGATATGGACAGAGGATTAAAGGCAGCTAGAGAGAGAAAAAAGATCACCTACAAAGGAAAACCCATCAGACTATCATCAGACTTCTCAACAGAAACCTTACAGGCCAGAAGACAATGGCATGATATATTTAACGTAACGAAACAGAAGGGCATCGAACCAAGAATATTGTATCCACCATGATTATCATTTAAATATGATGAAGGGATTAAACAAATTTCCAGACAAACGAAAGTTGAGAGAGTTTGCCTCTCATAAACCACCACTGCAGGATATCTTAAACAGACTGCTCTAGAGGGAAGCACCCCTAAGGCTAAAAAGATGTCACCCGAGAAAATAAAATCATAGCAAAGAAAGCAGACCATCCAAATACTAACTAAAGGCAAAGAATAAAACACCTAGTATATAAAGAATGGAGGAGGAAGAATAAGAAGGGAGAGAAATAAAGAAATATCAGACGGTGTTTACAATAACTTAACAAGAAAGTTAAGTTAGATTGTTAAATAGTAAAGAAACAACCCTTGAACCTTTGGTGACCATGAATCTAAAGCCAGCAATGGCAATAAGTACATACCTATCAATAATCACCCTGAATGTAAATGGACTGAATGCACCAATCAAAAGACACAGAGTAACAGAATGCATAAAAAGGCAAGACCCATCTATATGCTGCTTGCAAGAGACTCACCTCAAACCCAAAAATATACCCAGACTAAAAGTAAAGGGATGGAAAAAGATATTTCATAGAAACAACAGGGAGAAAAAAGCAGGTGTTGCAGTACTTGTATCAGACAAAATAGACTTCAAAACGAAGAAAGTAACAAGAGATAAAGAAGGACATTACATAATGATAAAGGGGTCAGTCCAACAAGAAGATATAACCATTATAAATATATATGCACCCAACACAGGAGCGCCAGCATATGTGAAACAAATACTAACAGAATTAAAGGGGGAAATAGAATGCAATGCATTCATTTTAGGACACTTCAACACACCACTCACTGCAGAGGACAGATCAACCAGACAGAAAATAAGTAAAGACACAGAGGCACTGAACAACACACTAGAACAGATGGACCTAACAGACATCTACAGAACTCTGCACCCAAAAGCAACAGGACACACATTCTTCTCAAATGCACATGGAACATTTTCCAGAATAGACCACATACTAGGCCACAAAAAGAACCTCAGTAATTTCAAAAATATTGAAATTGAACCAACCAATTTCTCAGATCACAAAGGTATAAAACTAGAAATAAATTATAGAAAGAATGAAAAAAGGCTCACAAATAAATGGAGACTTAACAACATACTCCTCATTAATCAATGGGTTAATGACCAAATCAAAACAGAAATCAAAGAATATATGGAAACTAATGACAACAACACAAAGCTACAACTTCTGTGGGACGCAGCAAAGGCAGTTCTAAGAGGAAAGTATATTGCAATCCAGGCCTATTTAAAGAAGCAAGAACATTTCCAAATGAATAGTCTAAAGACACAAATACTGAAATTGAAAAAAGAAGAATAAATGAGGCCCAAAGTCACCAGAAAGAGGGACATAATAAAGATCAAAGAAGAAATAAATAAAATTGAGAAGAATAAAACAATAGAAAAAATCGATGAAACCAAGAGCTGGTTCTTTGAAAAAATAAACAAAGTAGATAAACCCCTAGCCAGACCCATTAAGAGAAAAAGAGAATCTGCACACATAAACAGAATCAGAAATGAGAAAGGAAAAATCACTATGGACCCCACAGAAATACAAAGAATTATAAGAGAATACTATGAGAATCTATATGGTAGCAAGCTGGAAAACCTAGAAGAAACGGACAACTTCTTAGAAAAATACAACCTTCCAAAACTGACCAAACAAGAAACAGAAAAACTAAACAGACCAATCACCAACAACAAAATTGAAGCAGTAACCAAAAAACTACCCAAGAACAAAACCCCTGGACCAGATGGATTCACCTCTGAATTCTACCAGACATATAGAGAAGAAGTAACACCCATTCTCCTTAAAGTTTTCCAAAAAATAGAGAGGAGGGAATTCTTCCAAACTTATTCTATGAAGCCAGCATCACTCGAATACCAAAAACGGGCAAAGACCTCACCAAAAAAGAAAACTACAGACCAATATCCCTGATGAACGTAGATGCAAAAATACTCAACAAAATATTAGCAAATCGAATTCAAAAATACATCAAGAGGATCATACACCATGATCAAGTGGGATTCATCCCAGGGATGCAAGGATGGTACAACATTCGAAAATCCATCAACATCATCCACCACATCAACAAAAAGAAGAACAAAAACCACATGATCATCTCCATAGATGCTGAAAAAGCATTTGACAAAATTCAGCATCCATTCATGATTAAAACTCTCAACAAAATGGGTACAGACGGCAAGTACCTCAACATCATAAAGGCCATATATGACAAACCCACAGCTAACATCATACTTAACAGCAAGAAGCTGAAGGCTTTTCACCTAAGATCGGGAACAAGACAAGGATGCCCACTCTCTCCACCGTTATTCAACATAGTACTAGAGGTCCTAGCCACAGCAATCAGACAAAACAAAGACATACGAGGCATCCAGATTGGTAAAGAAGAAGTCAAATTGTCACTGTTTGCAGATGACATGATACTGTACATAAAAAACCCTAAAGACTCCACTCCAAAATTACTAGAACTAATATCTGAATTCAGCAAAGTTGCAGGATACAAAATTAACACACAGGAATCTGTTGCTTTCCTATACACTAATGATGAACTAACAGAAAGAGAAATCAGAAAAACAATTCCATTCACAATTGCATCAAAAAGAATAAAGTACCTAGGAATAAACCTAACAAAGGAAGTGAAAGACCTGTACTTTGAAAACTACAAGACACTCCTAAGAGAAATTAAAGAGGACACTACAAATGGAAACTCATCCCATGCTCTTGGCTAGGAAAAATAAATATTGTCAAAATGGCTATACTACCTAAAGCAATACACAGATTCAATGCAATCCCTATCAAACTACCAACAGCTTTCTTCAATGAACTGGAACAAATAATTCTAAAATTCATATGGAACCACAAAAGACCCCGAATAGCCAAAGCAATCCTGAGAAGGAGGAATAAAACAGGGGGAATTACAGTCCCTGACTTCAAGCTCTACTACAAAGCCACAGTAATCAAGACAATTTGGTATTGGCACAAAAACAGACCCACAGACCAGTGGAACAGAATAGAAAATCCAAACATTAACCCAAACATATAGAGTCAATTAATATTTGATAAAGGAGCCTTGGATATACAATGGGGAGATGACAGCCTCTTCAGCAGCTGGTGTTGGAAAAACTGACAGCTACATGTAAGAGAATGAAACTGGACTACTGTCTAGCCCCATACACAAAGGTAAACTCAAGGTGGATCAGAGACCTGAATGTAAGTCATGAAACCATAAAACTCTTAGAAAAAAACATAGGCAAAAATCTCTTGGACATAAACATGAGCAACTTCTTCATGAACATATCTCCCCGGGCAAGGGAAACAAAGCAAAAATGAACAAGTGGGACTATATCAAGCTGAAAAGCTTCTGTACAGCAAAGGACACCATCAGTAGAACAAAAAGACATCCTACAGTATGGGAGAATATATTCATAAAAAAAAAGTATCTGATAAAGGGTTGACATCCAAAATATATAAAGAACTCACACACCTTAACAAACAAAAAGCAAATAATCCAATTAAGAAATGGGCAGAGGACATGAATAGACACTTCTCCAAAGAAGAAATTCAGATGGCCAACAGGCACATGAAAAGATGCTCCACATCGCCAATCATCAGAGAAATGGAGATTAAAACCACAATGAGATATCACCTCACACCAGTGAGAATGGCCAATATCCAAAACACAAACAACAACAAATGTTGGCGAGGATGTGGAGAAAAGGGAACCCTCCTACACTGCTGGTGGGAATGCAAATTCGTTCAACCATTGTGGAAAGCAGTATGGAGGTTCCTCAAAAACTCAAAATAGAAATACCATTTGACCCAGGAATTCCACTCCTAGGAATTTACCCTAAGAATGCAGCAGCCCAGTTTGAAAAAGACATATGCACCCCTATGCTTATCGCAGCACTATTTACAATAGCCAAGGAATGGAAGCAACCTAAGTGTCCATCAGTAGATGAATGGATAAAGAAGAGGTGGTACATATACACAATGGAATATTATTCAGCCATAAGAAGAAAACAAATCCTACCATTTGCAACAACATGGATGGAGCTAGAGGGTATTATGCTCAGTGAAATAAACCAAGCCGAAAAAGACAAGTATCAATTGATTTCACTCATATGTGGAGTATAAGAACAAAGAAAAAATACTCAAGGAACAAAACAGCAGCAGCCTCACAGAACCCAAGAATGGACTAACAATTACCAAAGGGAAAGGGACTGGGGAGGATGGGTGGGAAGGGAGGGATAAGGGGAAAAAGGGGCATTAGGATTAGCAGACATAATGTTGGGGGGGCACAGGGAGGGCTGTACAACTCAGAGAACACAAGTAGTGATTCTATAGCATCTCACTACGCTTATGGACAGTGACTGTAATGTGGTTGGTGAGGGGGGGGCCTGATGAAGGGGGTAGTTTAATTACCATGATATTGCACATGTAGTTGTAGATTAATGATACCAAAATAAATTATTTAAAAAAAAAGATCACTCGACTGGTAAATGTGATAAACTGGGACCTAATCCCAGACCCAACTGACACCATGCTTCAATTCATTAACCACTTGACAATCCCATCACCAAGTCTAAAAATTAAAATATTATAATCTAATGCCATATTAAGTGGTCTGCAGAGTGGTTAGAAGCAGAATGTAACAGGGGAGAAAGGTATCTGAAAGTCACTGCTGGTAATAAACTCTAGTGGTGACAGCCAATGGTTTCTAGGAAAGGCTTCCTCAGAGAGCTAGTAAAGCAAATGTGTGATCAAAGGCAATGCTTCTCATTTAGAACCAATGTATAGCACCCTTAAAGACTGTTATTTATTCCAGAAGCTAATGTTCTCAGCCTTTTCCAGAAATCTTGGCAGAGTGGGGACAGGGTGATGGGACATACAAGCCACACACCTGAAATGAAGCCAGTTATTACAAATAGAAGTAAACACTTATCTCTGGGTCTGTGTAGAAAAATCAAGAGATTCAACAGTAACTCAAAAAAACCTTGCTTGAAAGAAAGAAGAACTAGAAGAGCTTAAAAAAATAGAAAAAAATGATAGGAAGAAAATTCAGCATGAATAGTTTAATTATGGGTGATTTTATACCTCTACAGTCAAACATTCTTCTGAACTTTCTAGTTTTTTCGTAAGTACATTACTTTTAAAATGAAAACAAATTTCCAAACTTTAAAGAAAATAGCTGGTTGTAACTTTAAGCTGAAAAAAAAATAATGTCCAGGGATGTCATGGATTTTTTTACTCATCAGCATGGTGCCCTAAAGAGTTGCTCATATCTGCCTAAACTGCTCCTAAAGTAAATAAATGCCCACTTGACTATAGGTTTCTAAATAGGCCATGCTTAGGGCCATAGCAGAGGTCTTAACATGGTTTCCTCACGGTTTTGCTGAGAAAAAGAAATGAAGATGCTACTGGAAAGTAAGATTGGAAAACAGCAAGAGTGAGTATTTTACATCCTTACAATGAAAACAGTAAGATGAGTCTGTACCATTAGGCCACCTCATGTGGACTTTTCCATTTAAAGAGCCTCTCCTAGAAGCCACTTAAGCAAGTATCATCAAGTGATGGGGTTTAATCCTTATCCTTAGAGACAGAATGTGATGAAAAACCAGTGATAGTACCCTAAATCATGCTCCATTCCAGTTTTCATTAATTATCTAATAATTCCACTTAATTATCTGATACTTTACAAAAATTATTCATCTCTCCAAACTTTGTATCTATCTTCCATTTCAGATGAAAATCTGTGGCATATTATTTGCTTTAGATGTTTCCAAGTACCAACCTGAATTTTAATATCTGTTGGTTTACATATTTTGCTTTTTACCTCAGGAAGTCAAACTAAGTCTAAACAGAAAATACTGAGAAAAATAGATAAATAAAAAAATCAAACTGTCCAAGTTTTCTTGTTTTGTACTACATTTCTCCAGGAAGTGAATGTTATTTATGGTGAATAATAATACACTTGAAATGGTGAGGCTAGAAGGCAGGCTGAATCTTAAACTGATTAAAAATTCCTTAGCACACTACAGATACACAAACATACACACACACAAACACAGAATCCAAATGGACATCTAGTATGTTAGTCTGCTAGGGATGCCTTAACAAAATACCAGACTGGTTGCCTAACTAGAAACTCTTTTTTCACAGTTCTAGAGGCTAGAAGTCCAAGATTAAGTTGTTGGCAGGTTTTGTTTATTCTTAGGCCATTCTCTTCAGCTTGTATATGGTCACCTTCTGGTGAGTCCTCACATGTCTTTCCTCTCCATTTGCACATTCCTGTTGTCTCTTTATATACCCAAACCTTCTCTTCTTACAAGGATGCCAGTCAGACTGATTAGGGCCAACCCTAATGTGGACACAATGATATTGTGCCGTTTTAGAGTCAGGGAGGTTAGACAGTTTAGTGGCTAATAGTTGAGTAAACAGGGTTGAAATCCCAACTCTGCTACCTCCTAGCTGTGAATTGGGCAAGTAACTTGAAAGCTTTCTGCTTCCTCACCTGTAATAAGGTGTACCTCATGGGGATGTCTTAAAGATTTAATAAGCCCATATATGCTAACTGCCTAGCAAAATGCCTGGCACATAGAAAGAGCTCAGTATAGGTCAGCTATTATTATTAATGTGTCAAGGCAAATAATTCCAACAAATACAACTGTTACGACATTTCTATACAACCAAGTAATTGCTGTATTAGTTTCCTAGGAGTGTGAGATATGTTCTTTAACTACAACAACAATAATACACCAGTTAACAGGCAAAGACCTCTGATCTTCTGGAGACCAAATATTCTCATTTTAGTCCAACTATCTATAAACATATAAGATAGCATTTATTGGTCAACCACTCTGTCAGGCACTGTCGTACATACATTACTTTTTCAAATCATCAGAATAATCCTATAGGGCAGATATTAATGAGGTTCCCTATTTTACTGAGGCAAGGGAGTGAAGCAAGTTGACCAATGTCACACAGCTAGTAAAAGGAGCAAAACTAGAATAACAACCAAGCATGCTGGCTCAGAGCCCAGGCTCATAACCACTCTACCATACTACATACTTTATGGTTAAGACACTGGGTTGGAAGCACATACTGAAAATTCTCTGTTCTTATTCCTGTAACATTAAATATTCTTTAAATGTGATTGTCCATAGTATCTTCCCACCCCAAAAGTCTAAACCTTTATCAGCAAGTTTATATATAAAACAGGTTTTCTTGATATATTAGGTGTAAATCAAATGCCAATAAATTGAATATGTTGTGCTAGACAACTGTATTTTCATAGATGATTTTACTTGGTTTTCATATAACCTTTCACTGATAATGCCTCCTAATTCTTAAGTTTACTTGTTGACAGGTAATTGACAGATAAGTAAGTGATAAATAATTATAGATAACTCCAACTCCTCCATAGCATTTCTCTCTCTCTCTCTCCTTTCCCTGCCCCCATAACACTCTCCCTTGGTAAGCAAAGGCTTAAATACTCTAGGAGAGAATGCTGTTTAAAAGAACCACAAAGAGAATGTTTTTGAAATAAGAGTAAAGGAACTTTAAATTAGATGTTCTCTGGTATCAGGATATCATATGCAACTGACAGTGAAATCTGTCAACATTTATAGTTGCATAATTTAAAGTGGAATTCAGTCCCAGTAAAGTCAATTTCCTTGGGCCCCACACCAAGGACATGCTGGGGAGTGAAAAGAAAAACAGTTCATGAGTATTTTCTAAACATATTTATGGAAAAATATGACTGTGACTAGAGGGCAAAAACCACCCCACCCCCAATCCCTGGGAATCCACAAGCTTGGCAACACTCATCCAACCATAATTAATTTTCTACACTACTGAGAATGATTTGGTTCACCACTTAGGATTAAGAGCCAAAAGATTAGAAAATCGTTCTCATTGTTTTTCTTTGCAAAATTTAGGGAAAGAACTTCACTAGCATAATGGTTCACATTTGAGGAGTTCCTTCACTCAGCCTCACACAACACAATGGCTGGGAGCTTAGAAAAGCATGCAGGGTGATACTCTGAAAATCCTGGTTTTGGGGAAGTTGGAAGAAGACAAGAGAATCTTGTTTTGGTCATAGTTGCATAATAATATTGAGACTTTTCATACCGGGCCACATGATCACACACATAGGAATTAATAGGAAATCTTCTTTAGTCCTTGTCTGGATGCCCAATTTCCCTATCCTGTTCGTAATCTTAAGGGTTCAAAACCTTCCTCTGTTTCCTTTATATACACAGGTAGCATCTACTCAGGAAGTAAATGAAACACTACTAACATCTTCAGGTCAAATTACTAAGACAGCTGCTACATGAACATAATATAAATCATAAGGTATAACATAAAATGTTAAAATACTAGGCAGAATGTAATAAGTTTATAAGTATCATAGGGAAACAGTTATCCCACAGGGGAAAGCCTAGCCAAGTGAGTCTGCAACTCTGAGCCTGCAATTTACCAATTGTGGGATATTTAGCAAATCTCTTAACCTTTGAGCTAGAATGTGTATTCATCATCATATTATTATAGGCTCTGCAGGGAGGATCTCTAAAAATTTAAAACTTAATGCTTTGTCCTCAAAGTAGCTTCTGATCTGAGTGCAGAAAAGACATATAGACATGAAGTGGAGATAACTGCCAGATACATCTAAACAAGGGCATGATGTTTGATACATGGATTATTTTGAAAAACAAATTCAATAATGTGTATGATAGTGCTTAATAAATTAGAAGACAAGTTTTGAAAATTCTATGCTATCACCCCATTTCTACTAAGGCAAGTTTTCTATTTTTATTTTTATTGTATTTGACTAAAACATTTGCTATGTCATTCCAGTAACAGTAGTGTTAGAACAGCCACACTCAATATGTATGAATCCAGAGATGATTTAGGCAAGTATTCCTGTGCCGCCTGAGAAGGATTAAGTGACTCTATCCCCTCCTGACTTCCATCTGGAACTATTACACAGATATGAAGAATGTAGTGTCACCCCTGGGAGACTTGTATCACCAACACCTACAGAGTGGAAATCTCTTCCTTACTATCAAAGAAAACACAAACTCAAAAACTGTTTGACGGAAATACTTTTTACTTGATTACTTTCACCATAGAGACCCTTCCATCCCCAATTATTTTTTGGTCACCTCTACCCTAAAGAGCTACGGCACTAAATGCTCTGAGTTTGAGCTTTGAAAGCCTGTGGAATATTAACAAGGGAAAGTTATCAGATAACATGATAGATGCAAGGAAACTGGGTGCTTCTAAAAGAACCATGCATGACCACAGCATAGGTTTTCTTTGTTCAAGTTATGTGGGATTGTTTTAAATTTTATTCACTTTCCCTAAGCAAGCATAAAAATGTGTTAGATACACAGTGTGAATCTATCAAATTCCAAAGGACCCAGAAGCAGTTGGGCAGAAAAGTGAGTATGATGGGGCCAATGGACATCTCAGCTCACAGTTTTCAAGGATATAAAGAGGGGATCACTTTGATCTTATAATGGAAGAGCCAGGGAAAGCCTAATTGTGGAGGGTAAATGCTGTGCCTTAAATAACCATATAACAACAATCTGTGTCAGTTCATGACAGGCAGAAACCAGATTAATTTAGGAACACAGCATGGTAGAAAAGAATCCATTAATTCTCAAGGCTCTTAAGCCCCTAAAGACTGCTGACACCACTTTTCCTGTACGGCAGTCCTTCCCCACTGTTGGGCAGCAGTAAATAAATGCCAGCTATTTAAGCACTGCAGACGAAGTTTGGGACTGAGAACTAGGAGTCAGTATTGAGAGCAAAAATTCCCAGTTCAGTGGCTCTGACTCCTGGGGTACATTTATACCCAAATTCTGCATTCGGGTAGCTGTGAAGAATAATAAGAGTCATTTCAGCTTTGGGGTCTGGGGTTCCACTCATAAGTGTAATAAATAGTTGAATGACAAAACCATTTTTAATGACTGACATCTCTGTGAAACAAAAATCCAAACCAAACTAAAAAGTTGGCCACTAAAGGTCAATAAGTCCTTGATTAAAATATACACAAATAAAACACATTAACATAAATATAAATAAAATAATATAAAGATTTAACAAGATTTGAAATGAGTGAGTGCATGATGTTCACTGAGAACAAAGATTTAGTTCAGGTCACACACTGAGCATTCTTACTTTCACAATTAATCAATCCTGCAAAACAAACAACTACAAAATATCAACAGCAAAAAACATAAAGCATTTATTTTTCATGAATCTGTTGGAATTCAACTCATGTAGTCCAGGTGCTAGGCTTTGGATGGGTCTGGTCTATGTCTAGGTTCAGTTTCTCTCATCCACCTTGTACCAATACCCAAGAAATGCATAAGCATGTTTCAAGCCTTTGTTTATGTCACATCTGCTAACAAGCCACTGGTCAAAGCAAGTTACATGACCAAATCTAAAAAGGGTAGAGAAATGCACGTTGCCCACCCAAAGGTGCTGGCGAGAGTATGAATGTATAATTCCCCTGGCAAAGGAAACGAAGAATTGCAACCAATATTTCAATCTCCAACACCATAGATGTCACAAAGAGAAATGGGTCATTTATATCCACATTACGCTTTTATATATCAGAAAACTGCTTCACCAAACTAGATAGCATGCAAGAGAATGAAATTGGATTACTGTCTAACTCCATACACAAAAGTAAACTTGAAATAGATTAAAGACCTAAATGTATAACATGAAACCATAAAACTCTTAGAAGAAAACACAGGCAAAAATCTCTTGAACATAAGCAAGAGCAATTTTTTTATGGACACATCTTCCTAGGCAAGGGAAACAAAATAAAAAATGAGTAAGTGAGACTACATCAAACTAAAAAGCTTCTGTATAGCAAAGGATACCATCAACAGAACAAAAAGGCAGCCTACAGTAGGGGAGAATATATTCATAAATAACTTATCTGATAACAGGTAACATCCAAAATACATAAAGAACTCATACAACTCAACACCAAAAAAACAAGTAATCCAATTAAAAAATGGGCAAAGGAAGAGCTCACACACCTCAACAAACAAAAAGCAAATAAGCCAATTAAAAAATGGGCAGACGATATGAACAGACACTTCTCCAAAGAAGAAATTCAGATGACCAACAGGCACATGAAAAGATGCTCCACATCACTAGTTATCAGAGAAAAGCAAATTAAAACCACAATGAGATATCACCTCACACCAGGTAGGATAACCACCATCCAAAAGACAAACAACAACAAATGTTGGCAAGGATGTGGATAAAGGGGAACCCTCCTACACTGCTGGTGGGAATGCAATTAATTCAACCACTGTGGAAAACAGTATGGAGGTTCCTCAAAAAACTCAAAATACAAATACCATTTGACCCAGGAATCCCACTCCTAGGAATTTACCCTAAAAATGCAGGAGCCCAGTTTGAAAAAGACATATGCACCCCTATGTTTATCGCAGCACTATTTACAATAGCCAAGAAATGGAAGCAACCTAAGTGTCCATCAGTAGATGAATGGATAAAGAAAAGGTAGTACATATACACAATGGAATATTATTATTCAGCCATAAGAAGAAAACAAATCCTGCCATTTGCAACAACATGGATGGAGCTAGAGGGTATTATGCTCAGTGAAATAGGTATCAAATGATTTCATTCATCTGTGGAGTATAAGAACAAAGAAAAAAACTGAAGGAACAAAACAGCAGCAGACTCACAGAACCCAGGAATGGACTAACAGTTACCAAAGGGAAAGGGACTGGGGAGGATGGGTGGGATGGGAAGAATAAGGGGGAAAAAGGGGTATTAGCACACATAACGTAGCAGGGGAGGGATACAGGGAAGGCAGTATAACACAGAGAAAACAAGTAGTGACTCTATAGCATCTTACTACGATGATGGACAGTGACTATAATGGGGTATGTGGTGGGGACTTGATAATAGGGAGAGTCTAGTAACCATCATGTTGCTCATGTAATTGTACATTAATAATACCAAAAGAAAAAAAGAAAAAAAATGGGCAGAGGACCTGAACACACGTTTTCCCAAAGAAGTACAGATGGCCAAGAAGCACATGAAAAGACGTTCCACATCACTAATCATCAGGAAGACACAAATTAAAACCACAATGAGATATCACCTCGCACCAGTTAGAATGGCCACCATCTAAGACAAGAAATAACAAGTGTTGGCAAGAATGTGGAGAAATAGGAACCCTCCTACACTGTTGGTAAGAATGTCAATTGGTGCAGCCACTGTGGAAAGCAGTATGGAGGTTCCCCAAAAAACTAAAAATAGAAACATACATCCCAATAATCCTACTTTTAGGAATTTACTCAAAGAAAACAAAATCTCTAATTTGAAAATATTTTTATATGCACCCCTATGTTTATTGTCACATTATTTACAATAGAAAGATAGGGAAGCAACCAAAGTGTCCATCAACAGATGAATGGATAAAGATGTGGCACATATATACAATGGTATATCATTCGGCCATAAAAAAGAAGGAAATCCTGCTGTTTACAACATAGACAGACCTAGAGGGTGTTATGCTGAGTGAAATAAGGCAGGCAGACAAAGACAAATACCATAAGATTTCACTTATTTGTGAAATATAAAAACAAAACAAAACAAAATAGCAGTCGACTTTCAGACACTGAGAAGTGGCTGGTGTTACCATGGGAGAGGGGTTGAGGTGTGTGGATGGGGAGGGTGATGGGGATAAGGGGCACAAAAATTCTCAGTCATAACATAAGTTGATCATGGAGATGGTAGTAGTACATGGAAAATATAGCCAGTGATTCTGTAGCATCTTCCTATGTTGACAGACAGTGTCTGCACTAATTAGGGTGAGGATTCAATGATGTGAGTAACTGTTGAACCACTGTGTTGTATACTTGAAACCAGTATCAGATCGTGTATCAATGATACTTCAATAAAAAGAAAGAAAGAGAACCGCTTCACCAAGAAAGAAGGACCTATGATCCCCAGAGCTGGAAAAAACTTGAGTTTAACTCTCTTATTTCACAGATGAGGAAACTGAGGTCTCAAAAGAGGAAGAGTCTTCCCCATAGTCGTGTGGTTAATGGCCTACACAGGTCGGGCCAATTCACCTTCTGATGCACAGCAGCAAGACACACCAGAGGAAGGGGCGGAGCCTTCTCACCAGAGAAAAGGGAGTCAGTTCCTGTAACGAGGCATTCCTAAACATGAAACATTCTTTATAAAATTCACTGGACCCCTGATGAAGTGGGTAGTTTAATAACCATAATATTGCACATGTAATTGTAGATTAATGATACCAAAATAAATTAAAAAAAAAAATTCACTGGACCATAATAGTCCCTAGGCCTCCTGGAAATTTCAATCAAGAACGCAGTATCACATAAACAACTGTCAAACTCAAAACTTCCATAACCAGCTTTTATAACTAATTTAACAAAAATAATGTTATCCAGTATGTAATCATTCTGTAATCTTTACCCTTCCTCAAACAGAACCAGAAATACCATAAGTTGTTGCCAAAGTTTTTCTAGCTTGTTATTCCACCAACAAGCAGTTTGTCCTTAAAAGTCACTAAGGCTCCACTCTTCATCCAGTGGACCCGCACCAGGAGCCTCATCATTTTTTTCAAAGTCCTCACTCATGACACCCAAAACAACCTCATGTTCTTTTTTACCCTCTACCTCTTAGGCCTCTATCATCACAAAAGTATTTTTTCACTGTCACGTGATCCTCTCTTAAGTTGTGAAGAAATAAATAATTTGTCTTAACAGTTTAGCTGGGGCCACACACAAAGCTGGTGTGCTGAATGAAGTTTAATAATAAACCATGAAAGCTGCACAGAGGTACAGTGACTGTTCCAATCAAATAAACCCTAAAATCAAGTTCATCTTTCATATGTATAATTATATTCTTCTGGATTAGGAGGCACAAATAAGCTGCTCACATCAATGAGTGCAAAAGACTGTCACATACAGAGAGTAAAATTCTGCATTTCTGCTTCAGGTAGGAAAAGGAAATTAGAGTAAAGTAAGAGACCATTCCAAAATCCCTCAGATCTCCAAATATTTAAAGGTTTTTCCACCAAAAGAAAGAAAAGACTTATTTGGTGGGAGCTCTAGAAAACAGAACTAGGACAAGTAGGTGAAGTTAGGGAGAGAAATTATTTATGCTCAAAATATGGAATACCTGGGTGACAATTAGAGCTATCTAAAAATGGATTAGGCTGCCTCCTGTGGCACCAAGTTCCAGGTCACCAGTAGTGTCTAAGGAGAAGCAAAGCAACAACTTGTCAGGCATGACATTCAGGAGATTCTTTCTGGAGGAGGGGAAGAGAAGGAATAATACTATAAGGTGCTTTTGACTCTGTGAGCCAAAGTCCCACCCTCTCACCTCCTCTGAACTTCAAGGAGGCCTCCTGGGAGGCAGTAGTGGTGACTGGTTGAGAAGAAGGACCAGGGCAAGAACTCTTGGGTTTGAGTTCCACCCCTACCACATACCTGAGTGACCTTGAGCAAACCTTTTGAGTCTCCATTTTCTCATCTGTAGAGTGGAGTTTTCTACTACTATTTTTTATGAGGAATCAATGACTTCTACATGTGAAGTGCTTCAAACAGTGCTTGACAAATATTACTTGTCATGATGATTATTATGACTCAAAGTAGGAAAAAATTAGAGGCACTAATGTCATGTTGGAAAGGATGCCATGGTGATATCCAGCTGCCCACTCTTGTGTGTAAACCAGACATGAAAAAAACTGTTTATTGGGGCAGGTCAAGGGCTACTTGCAAACGAGAAGGAATAAAGGAAATTAGGTCCAGTGGATTCTTTTTGAACCACTTCTTGGTACATGGGCACACTTGTCTCTCTGTAAGTTCTGTTGCCCCACATTTACAATTTCATCTCACTGAAATATCTGGAGCACACTCTTCTTTCTGCCTTCCCAGCCTCAGATTCCCTGTTTGAATGGTTTGCCTCCTACATCTTCAACCCACAGCCCTAGCCTGACCTCTCCCAGCATTTCAAGTCAATTATGCACTCCCCTGTTGTACTGTGCCAACATGCTCAACAGTGTTTAGTCCTGAGCTCCTTTGGGAAAGGACCTTGTCATTTCTACTTTCACTTTGCAAGGCACCACGTGTATTCCCAGCACTGCATAAACAAGAAGAGAGGGTTGAAGGTGAATTTTCTATGTGTTCAAGTTGTTAAATGAAAAATGGCTTCTACTGTTCCTGATTTTAATGTCCTCACCTACTAACACTCATTTTATCTTTATTTGTGGAGAAAAGAAATGTCTCATTTTAATTTAAATCTACTCAAGATCTCAATCTTTTGAAATGCGGGAGGACTGCCCTTGAGCATTTAAAATTAATCAGGTCATCATGCAAAATTTTCAGAAGTCTGTTTCTCCCTCCAGTAATAATTTAGCTATATAGTGTTTTCCTAACCAACCTGTAGTACAAATTTGATCAAGGTTTTTTCAGTAAACAAATGAGACTCAATGAAGACTCATGACAAGACTAGGAGACAGTGATGGTTTTACCATTTAACCAGCAAGGAATTAAAAGTATTAGCACTGGTAAGTGTCATGGTCATGATTTGAATCCATGTCCCACGATTCCACACCCTAGCAAAATTTATTTGATGATCATTCCTTTACATCATCATTTCCCGAACTTTAGTGATTTGCACACCACCTTCAAGATTTTGCCATATCTACATAACATTTATACTATTGTATCACACTTTTAACTAAACTCATTTTTGTGAGTTAAGTTACACTAGGTAACTATATTTTTTAAATGTTTATCCATGTATATATTTTATCATCATACAAATGCTGACACAGGACCCCTGTTTAGCTTAGAACTTCCACCATTTCCTCCTATACCACCAACCTCACCTTATCATATATACTTGTAACCCTCACATCTGAAACTAATATAAGAAGTCTCTTTCATGTTTCTATGACTTTCCAGGAGTCTATGAAGAATTCTCCCCCTTGCTGAGCCTTGGAAAGGCCAAACAAGCCTTGATATCAGGCTCCCCTCATCAGCTGAAATAAAGAAGAGTACACCATTGGCAGTTCCAGCTGCTGGGACTCCCTGAGAGCCAGCAATGGGAAGCTCTTTCCTCTTCCAGGATAGCTGGCAGTAGGCATGAATCATGAAAGCTTCTTAAAGTGGTCCACAACCTCCCCCTCTCCAATTCATCTCTTTCTTTCCATCCCCTCTGCACCCTCTAATTCAGGCCTTTATCCACTCATGCATGGGTGGGTCCTTTTAAGGGCATTCTTACTGGCACCCCTGTTGCCTGCCTCTAACCCATTCCACATACCCCAATCTTCTGCAAGCTGCTTTGAGATCATTCCCCTGCTTACAGCTTCTCAGTGGCCATTTCCCCCAGGCCCCACTCCACCTACCATCCCACTCTACACAATTAAGACCCTGGTAAATGAAGGAAAGTGAAGTCCCCACACTCTTCCTGCTCATACTTAGACTGTAACACACATCTGGTGTCCTTTAACTGTCCTGCTTGATTGAGCTCAATCTAGGCAATGATTCCAAGAAACTAAGACAGGACTTAATGCACTCAAAATGGATGATTTAATGCCTCATGTGTGTCCAAGATTGACAATCAGCTCGTTTGTCCTGGAATGGCCATACTGGTTGTTCAAATATTGAAATATTTCTCTACCAGTTGTTAAATAGAAACAATTTCTAGTCTCCCACATGTCTTTCCACTGCCACTGCTCCAGATAACTGGTCCCCCCATCTCCCACATTCCAACAACTAAAGTATAGCAAGGGGCTCTCAGTACTTTGCCCAATACATTCCAATATATCTGAACCTGTACCCCACAGGTTAAGTATTTTGAATATCACTATTATGGGCTGAATTGTTTCTCCCCAAAATTCACATGTTCAAGTCCTAACCCCTAGTACCTCAGATGACTATTTGGGGAGATATTAAATTGTTTCATTATAATTTAAAAGGTAATTAATGTAAAATGAGGTCATATGAGTAAGCCCTAATTCAGTATGACTGGTGTCCTCAATAAGAGATTAGAACACACACACACACACACACACACACACACACACACACACACACATACACACAGAAGATCACGTGAAGACAAAGGGGAAAAATTGGCAATCTACAGTTGATGAGGTAAGAAATGAAACTCAGAAACTAGATCAGAGGTTGAGAATAATCATACTAACTTCCAGGGATGATTACTGTGCATATTCCAATGCAAGCTTAATACAGAATTTTTAGAAAGAGCACACCTTTGAAGCCACAACCGACTACAGTCTTGATCTAATAATCTAGGAAATCTTTGACATTCCCATCCATATATTTCTCATAATACAAAGAACAATTATGGGGCCCCTCAATTCTAATTTCATTAGATAAGTTTTTCTTCTGTCTTCCTTTGTCCATATTTCTCTGATAATGTTATGAACCATCATTTTATCACTGCCCCATCAAAAAAAATGTTTCATATTCTTCGTTTGGGATAGTTTCAGATGAGGATGTAGAAACAATTCAGTTTTTGATAATGCTGAAAGATGAAACTTGTCTCAATTATAATTTTATTAGACTTTTCAAATAAACCAATTAGTCTCAAAAACAAAAGGAAGTTATTTGAGGAGGAGCCTGGACATCAGGTGGACTGAGACCCAAGGACTGGTTTGCCCTTGGTCATCTTTTTGAGCTTGGATGGTTTATCAAACCCCTCCAGGTCTTAGTTTTATCATATATTAAGACATCTTCCTTTATTCATTCAGTACATATATACTGAAAACCCGTATGTTCCAAGCCTGTACCTCAGATTAGGGATAGAGTGGTGGACAAGACTTATAACCTTTCAAGGGAATAGATATCAAACAAATAATTACATAAATGAGGATTTAACTGAAATTGAGATAAATGTCATGAAGGACAAAGTAATAAGAATCACACGCAGATGACATGGCAACTGATCTAGTTGGATAGAGGACAGTAGGAAGGACAGAGAATTCTCCCTGAAGGAAGAGAGTTTTAAGGTGAAATTTGACGGGTGGAGAAATTGGTAGACAGGAGAGGAGGAGAAGGAAAGAAAGGTTGTTAGCACAGGCAAAGACGTCATCATGGAAAGGGTCTCATTAGTATACATGAAATATTGAAGGAACACCAACATGGTAGAGAAAGAGAGTTTCACGGGAGACTGAAGACATAGGCAGGCCCCACATAAAGGCTTTGCTATGGAATTTAGACTTCATTCTAAAGGAAATGAGAAGCCATTGGTAGGTTTTAATCAGGAGTGAGACAAGGAGAAATTTAAATTTAGGAATCTCATATGGCTCTCTGAGAATGTATATGAAGAGTTTTGCTATTAATTACATAACAAATTCCAAGTCCTTTATTAGTTTTCTCATTTACAGCTGAAGAGTGATTTAGTCATCAAATCCACTGATGCAATTTCTTCTGATCTGGGGGAAAAAAAAGAAAAGGGAGGGAAAAAACTGCTCTAGGCAGCCAAAGCCAGTATTTTTGTTCTTCATTTTACACATAAAATTAAGAGGTCACAGATATTAAGGAACTTACCCTAGGCCACAAAACTAGGAAGTGGCAGCTCTGGGTCTAGAACACAGGGGGAAAGTTAAAAAATTCTGGAGGAAGGAAAGGAGAAGGGAAAGAAAAAACATTTTTCTAACAGTATTGAGTACCTACTCTCTGCCAGATGCTTTAAATATATTATGTTCTGTAGTCCTCAGAACAATCTAGAAAAGTAGGTATAAGTATGTCCATTTTCTGGTTGAGGAAACTGAGAGTGGAGAGATTAAATTTTATGTCCATCTTGGGATCTGAAAACAAATCTTCTGGCTTCTGTTTTAGTGAACTTGCCATTACACTACATTGTTTCTTTCTGGGTGATGCAAAGAGCCTCAAGTCAATAACCAAACTCCAAAAACTGCTTTCTTCATCCTGGATGACTGGAGGAGGGAGGTAGGGGATAAAAGCATACCTTACACCAGTGAATAAATCCCCTTTTCTTAAAGTTCCTCTGGGAAAAGGCAAGACAAATTACAGCAGGAAGCTCCTAGCCAATTTGATTAGGGAATTCTTCTCCAACTCAGACCAAAAAAGATTGAGTGATGGATGGATGGATGGATGGATGGATGGATGGTTTTAGAATCCTGCTGAGAAACCCACACTACCTATTTTAAAACTCTGTTTACCTTTTTACTTTACTGGATGTTGATGTCCTACAATTAAGGACATTACTTAGTTACAATATGTGTAGCAGTGTGTGAAATGGTTTAAATCCCAGCTTCAGTATTCACACTGCCTGGGTTCAGACTGTCACCTCCAACACTTTGAACACTGTGCCTCACTTCTTTATCTGTAAAATAGATAGAACCCCTATTTCACAGGGTGATTGGAAGAATTAAATAAAATATGTCCTTAGCATAAAGTAAGTATGGCTATTATAACATTACCAAGTAATGAATTATATAAGAATATTTTCTTTGTTTTTAGGAGCTATGGCTAAAATAGGGCTTTAAAAAAAAATAGATGAAGATGATAGTCAATTAATTCCTCTGAAATCTACATGTGGAAATTAGTTGCAAATAAAATATTGATTTCATCTTTATAAATAATTCAATAATACTAAAATATAAACACCAATGAGATTTTCTTAATATTTGAAATACATGTCCTGAGTTGCTATAAACAACAGAACAAAATTATAGTCTTTGATGCTTTGGATAAAACATTTGCTAGCAAAAATGTTAATGCATTTTTATCTCTGGTTCTAATAAGTGTAGCCTGAACTTTGACATATTTAAATTTCTTGAAATATTAAGTACTCAGTCCTGCCCATCTGATTCTTAGTCTTATATTAGTTTTGTTACTGCTGTATCAAATAACCACAAACTTAGTGGCTTAAAATAACACGTTGTGGCTTTAAACTCTAGGTTTAAACTCTAAAATGGGTCTCACAAGGCTAAAAATCAAGGTGTCAGCAAGCCTGCATCCCCTTCTGGAGGACCTGGGGAGAATCTGTTTCCTTGCCCTTTCCAGGTGCCAGAGGCTGCCTGCTCTCCTTGGCACTCAGTCCCCTTCCTCTGTCCTCAAAGTCAGCAACATTAACCCAGGTTCTTCTCACATCCCATCTAAGTTGTTCCTAGCTGCCACAATGAACTACAACAGACTGGGTGGCTTAAACAATACTTGTTATTTTCTCACAGTTCTGGACGATAGACATTCCAGATCAGGGTGCCAGCATGAATGGATGAGAACTCTTCCTGGCTTGCGGATGGCTGGCTTCTCACTGTGTGTTTATATGGTGGAAAGAAAGCAGGCAAGCTCCCTGGTGTCTCTTCTTATAAAGGTAAATTTCATCATGAGGGCCCCACCCTCTGACCTCATCTAAACCTAATTATCTCCCAAAGGCCCCAACTCCAAATATCATCACATTGGGGGTGAGGGCTTCAATGTATGAACTGGGGGAGGGGTGGGGGTGCACATCAGTTCACAGCACATCCTATCACTCTGACTCCCTCTTCTGTCTCTCTTCTACATTTAAGGACTATTGTGATTAGAGTGGACTCACTTGGACAATCCAGGATAATCTCCTTATTTTAAAGTCAGCTGATTAGCAACCTTAACTCCTCCTTGCCATGTAAGGTAACATATTCACAGGTTTCAGGATTAGGATGTAGACATCTTTGTAGGCCATTCTGCCTACCGTACTATTATATCAATTATAAATTCATAGAATCTGAAAATAAATAAATAAATAAATAAATTCATAGAATCTGGACAAGCTGAATAAACTCAAATTGGAAGAGAGTCTTAGTAGTAAAATTCAGTATTCCAACAGTGCCTTAAATTCCAGTGATTTTAAAGTCATATTGCCTTTAAATTTAGAAATGAAGTTGGCAGAATTAATCAAAGAGAAAGGTGTTCTATGTGTCATGCATACATTTGTTTGTATACATATCTATTTATATAACATATACATTTGCCTTTATACATTTATAGAGGTGTGGTGTTTAGTTTTATGTGTCAGCTTGGCTAAGTTGTGGTACCCAGTTGTTTGGTCTAGACTAAACACCAGACTAGACATTGTTGTGAATGTATTTTTTTGATATGATTAACATTTAAATCAGTAAACTTTTAGTGAAACAGATTACCTCCAAAATATGGGTTAGGCTCATCCAAACAGTTGAAGCCCTTAAGAGAAAGACTGAGGTCCCTGAGGAAGAGGGAATTCTGCCTCCAAAGTGCCTTCAGACTCAAGACTACAATACCAATTCCTGGTGGAATTTCTAGCCTGCTATGAGGGATAAAAATTCTACACTTAACAACCCCCACAATCTCATAAGTCAATTCCTTAAGGTAGATATATAGGTTTACTTGTTCTATCTCCCTCAAAAATGATCCATGTTAAAGTTGAAGGGAGACAGACATTATCATATTAAAAATGAATGAGGTAAAGTCAGGGATAGAGCATATATGCCTGTAAGAACATTTCTCTCTCTTTTATTCTCAGAGTTACAGTAATCTTGCTTAAGAGTAACAATAATTGAACTGTTCACTTCCTAGGACAATCCTTGGTTTCACTCAGGAAACCTGGTGGAAATGAGTGTCTTGGCTATAGAAGAAAAAGAAATAAAAATAAAATCTCAAACCTAAAATACATACAAGAATTCAATAATTTCATACATTTAGAGTATATATAAAATCCCTTCAATTTTCCACAGAAATTCCAGAGAACCCAATTTTAAAATCCTTCCTTAAGCTATTGGAAAACCACCAGTGTCCCCAGCCTGTAAGACTAGGCAGGCAATGGTCATGAGTGACCTGTTAGACTTTGTCACAGGAGGTTCTAAGCAATCCTGCTATTACAGGTTCCATTATATTGTTATGTTTTCAAATAATATTTTGCATTGTGTAAGATTGGCCTTCTCAATTACAGATGATGAAAAAGAAAAGAAAATATGCTACCACTATTATTGTTAAGCTGTTAACAAAATAGGCATAATGCCTTGACTTTCCTTTGCCATTTTACCTGTCATTTTAATATACTGCTTTAGCATTCCCTAAGCCTGGTAACCTGAAAGCATTCTTGCTGCTGAGCAAACAACACATACCTCCGCACCCAAGAAATAGTTTTGGACCTTCCTGTAGACTGAATGCCTGTGTCTCTCAAGCTTCACATGTCACAATCCTAACTTTCAAAGTGATGGTATTAGATGGTAAAGTGATGATAAAGATGGCTTTTGGGAGGTGAGTTACGTCCTGAGTGTGGAGCCCTCATGAATGATTAATGCCTTCATAAAAGAGCTTCCAGAGTTCCCTCGCCCCTGTGCCATGTAAGGACACAGAGAGAAGACTGCCAACTATTAACCATGAAACAGATCCTCACCAGACACCAAAACTACCCGTACCATTATCTTTGGACTTCCCAGCCTCCAGAACTATGAGAAATAAATTTCTGTTGTTTATAAGCCACCCAGTCTGTGGTAGTCTATTATAGCATCCCAAACTGACTGAGACAGACCTAAACTAGGAGTTGGCAAACTTTTTTTAAAAAGCCAAATAGCAAACATTTCAGGCTTCATGGGCCACTATTCACCTCCCTATGTTGCAGCATGAAAGTAACTATCAGAGACCTATGAAAGAATGTACATGTCACTGTTTCAATGAAATTTTATTTACAAACTGTGAAATTTATATTTTATATAATTTTCAAGTGTCATAAAACACTTCTTTTTTTAATTTTTTTCAACCATTTAAAAATGTTTTAACAATCACTCTCAGCTCATGGACTGTATTAAAACAGTCAGTTCTTTGGCCTACAGAACACAGTTTGCTGATACCTTCCATAAACAGCCGATCTTGAGAATGATAAAACTGGTTGATTATGTTTAACGGAAAAAGTATTCACCTTATCTCTAAGTATAGAAAACTCAACTCTGTGGTAATGAATATCATTATTTAATTGTAGAAATAAATGGCTCCACCAGTTCAGATATTTGCCAATATTTAAGTCACAAATTGAAAGCAGCTTCATTCATTCATTCATTCACTTCCTCAACAACTATTTATTGAGTGTCCACTATGTCCCAGACACTGTTTGAGGTACTAGGATCAAAGAACAAACATTGTACAAATTCACTCTCACAAAATCCCTTTAAAATTACTTCATAACACTGCTTTCATCTGCCTGAGATTTTAAACTTTCTTTAGTTAAAATTTTTAATTTACAAAAATCTTTGCCTTTTGTTTTTATTCATCTGACCCAGGCCTGACAAAACTATAGTCAATGATTAATAAGACGAGATGGGGTCAGCCCAAGTCTAGGTATTACTCACTTAAGTAAACAAAGAAGAGCTTTTAACATAAATGACAGTGAATCTTCATATTCAAATGAGATGAGAAGCTAGTACATGTTTTATCAATGTGCATCAGGGATGTGTTAATTAGAAATAACTACAATAGTTTCAGCTGGAGAGAGCATACTTTATAATACCTTCCCCTTTCTAATAGCATGAAATTAATTTTCAGAGACAGCGATTAAGGGGAAGTTTCCACCCTTCAAGAAAATAATGGTCACAATGCACGAATCTCTTGCAAATCAGGAATTGAGGTATTGCAGTGACAATCTGATTATCAAAGTGTATTTACTGACTGCCTCTGACTAAGAAAATGAGTCTGTTCTTTCTGAGTGTTTGAATATGATTGGAAACTTAGGCATGGCTTTACATTCATCAGTCCTCTTTATAATAGTAAGAAATAAGAAATAGCTTAAATGTCCATCAGGAAAGGAATAAATACAATATGGTACAGCCATACATTAGAATATGGCCATCACAAATGATTATTCTAGGTCAACAGTCATCATCAAAGAAAGATATCTACAATATATTAAAGAGTTGGGGTTTTTTTAGCAGGTTACAAAACAGTATTTATAGTTTGATCCCATTTAGGGAAGGCCGCCAAATGCATTAGGATACTAACCAAAATTTTTCAAATTATTATTTCTGGATGACCATGATTTGGGTCACTTAATTTTTACTGTCTTTTTTTAATTTCCTCTGTTTTTTGAATTTTTTTACAATAGGCATGTATTGGGTATTTGCTTATTCCTTAATAAGTGTAAGTTCAGGGAGAGGAAATCCCAGGGCAAAATACCTCTAAAACCGAAATCAGTCAAAGGGAGAAATAAAGCTTAAAACACATTTAGTGCTTAACAACAGCAGTCCGTGGGCCATTTCTCTCCCCTGCTCTGGCAGAAGCAAAACCAGCACTCCCCCTAATAAGCCCTCAGTTGCCCAGGTAATTACACACTGATATGGAGATGAACTTCTCTCCACCCGTGAGGAACGCCTATTGATATGCAAATGATCTAAAGCCATTTGTTCTCCACCCCTGAACGCCTGTTGATATGCAGATACACTAGTCAGGTGAGATATTCTGGAAATATTACAATTTTACCCACAATAAGTAAATGAAGTTTTTCAGTAGTCAATAAAATTAAAAATCACTAAGAATTTTATGATTAGCAAATCATATGGTTTATGATAAATAAATGATCATTTCAGTAGCAAAAATAGTAACATGTACATGGAAACTTGTCAGAGATGGCAAGCTGTGACTTACACTGTGGATCTGTTATAGCTATTGAAATGTACTGTTAATATGAACTTTTTGAGAACACCAATCCATTCCCACTATTGGGAAGGAAGAAATTTCCTCTAACCCTCGAGGTTCTTCTAGCTGGTCTAAGAATCAAATTGACAAGAGACAGATTAACAGGAGAAAAAAACAAATTTAATTAGCACATGGAGAATCCACAGACATAGATTCCAAAGACAATCAGGGACAATGACGTATGTATGCCGTCCCCAACCAAGGAGAAGGAGTTACGGGTCTGAGACTACAAAGGAAAAGGGAAGAATTCACAGGAATATGAAAGAATAAATGTTTGGTAAGCAAATATTTGATGGGCTACAGAGAAACAATGGGACACAGAGAGGAATATTCCACATTCCTCCCTGTCTCCCACACCTAGGCCTATTGTAAGATAGTTATCAGTGATGGCTCTCCTCCTGAAGCAGTTCCTCCATCTAAATCCTTTTTATGCCCTTAGGGAACCGGCAAGGTCAAAGTGTCCTTCTCAGTCTTTTGGGCCTTTTGTTTTCAGCTCTGAAATAATCTGCATACCACAAAGGCACATGTTGGGGTGGCCTGCCCTTGGCCCCTACACCAGTATCCTGCTTTTAGCAAATACTCTTTCATTTGAATACTTAGCAGAATAGTGTGGGCCTTGCTTTCCTCTCCAGGCCTACTGCTTTCTAGAAGCTCAGCATCCTAGTGAGACAGGGACCATGGGTGTAGTCAGAGTAGGGAGAGGGCTCTGGAAAAAGCAAGGCAGGATATTTGCAGTCAGAGCAATGTAACTAACTACATGCAAGGAAACCCCCTACCAAAACTGTGTTAAACATTAAGCTCTAGGGTCATTCGTCAGTAAGATCAGTTAATGTTCCCCAGATAAAGAAGAGTAGCACATGTTTTTATTATGCTAATCATTTGTAAGATTCACTTTAGCATGCTATAAGGCCCAGGCCAATGTGCTGTCTTTCCTCTTGCAGATCTGACGGAGTGGTTTTGCAAACTTGGCAACTAATTTAGCATGCAGACCCAGCTGTAAACAACATAATAAAAGGCAAGAAAGATTCCACCTTAAAGATAAGATTGCACTTAACTTACCCTTTAGCAAACAATACCTCAGCCCACCTTGGGGTCAGGCTGAGCAGGTGGCCTGTTTCATATGCCCCCAGACCAAGATGCTGGTATCCCAGGGAAAAATTAATGGAGCAGGAGGTTACTTGTATCAAGTTACTTGTAAATATTCTAGGACCGCTTAATAAGTCCACACCCCTAAGCTTTTTTCATGTTCTCGAAAAATCCTCATCTGCCTATAAAACCCCTAGACTGAACACACCACACTGGACTCTCGTCCCCTTCTGGCGTGAGCTGGGAGCTCTGTCCTTTCACTTTATCTCTATAAAAACCTGTCCCTTGCTCTCCTACCTTGAGTGTTTATGAAGCTCATTCTTTGGCTTCGTGAACAAGAACCCCGGCATCACTAGCACTGGGAAGTTTAGTGATAAAGGCCAGATCAGTCATCCTACCAATGAAGGAACTAAGGGTACCGACAAGACCTGCCCAGTGCCCCATAGCTAAAGCTCATCAACATAATCTCTCTTGCTTTCTCCTCCATCACAGAAAGTTGTATGCATTTGATACTACAGTTTTTTGTGTGTTAATCATACTTCAATAAAGTGGTTTCAAAATTAAGCTATCATGACCTGATCATCAAACTTCTGTGGTCTCCCAGAACTCCCACATGAACCCAAACTAAGTTCACACTGGGATTTATTAGCATCATGACTTACATGTATTCACAGAGCTCTGGGGTGTCCAAGTCTGTGAGGACAGGCAGTAGGAAGACCCAGGCACACATCTGTGATGCTGATCTAGCAGAAGTGGAGAGGTGTATTGACATGAGGGCTTTAAGAGGCAGGAAGATTGAGAGACAGGAGCGTCTGTGTGTTACCCAGATTCCCAGATCTGGAAAACACTGATGATGCTTATAATATACATCCATAAAGGGGTTCGGATATGGCATTTGCAGGCACACTAAAATCACTAAAGAGGTGACATTTGAAACTAAATGAACAGATAAAATTCTGTGGTGTATGGAGAGGAGAGAACTTAAATGTATGTCTGGGTGAAGAAAAATATTCAGCAAAACGTGAAATTTAAAAAAACCCTAGTAACTATCATTTATTGAGAACCTACTGTGCATTTTGCATAAACTATGCCCCTAAATTTCATTACAATTCACAAACCTTGGCTCTTCAACTGATGCTACAGTGCCTCCCTGACAGGACAGGTCAGAACAATGAGAAGAGGACTCAGACAGCATGTCACAGAAGGCGACAGAGAAGAAAATATCAAAAAGAAAGTTATTCCTGTCTAGCAGTGCTCTGAAGTTTACAAGGAAAAATACTGTGACAAGCCACTGGATATGGTGTTTAGGACATTGAGTGTCCTTTTAGAGTGTCATGTTAGTGTGAAATCTGACTTGGCTAACTGAATTTCATTCCTATGACTGAATTGAGCCTACAGTGAGTGAAGTATTTTCTGGAAGTAAATGATTCCTCTGTATAAGGTGAATGAAAATTTCCAGTAAGAGGAGTTGCTAGTTAATAAATGCCTTCAGCTTATCAGAGCAGTTATAATTATTTACTGACAAGTATGAACTCCTTGCAGTGAGCCCAATCTATAGTCTACGAACATGCTTGTAAACCATGCCCCGTGTCTTCCCCCGTCTGCTTGCCTAAAGCTATTACAGGCAGGCACTGTTAAAATGACCATTGCAAATGGTGACTCCCTCCTGTTACCATGCAGTCTAATCACCTCCGAGCTGAAAATATCACGCAGAAGTTCAGATTCAGATGTAGTTGTAAACCTGTTATCATTGTTACCTTTCAAGGGTGTAACACTTTCTGCTTTTCTCTGAAATATCTGGGTTTCTGGTGTCACTCATTCTACTAGACTATTCTTACGATTGTAACATGTTCTATAGCCAGGTACAAGTTAGTGATTGCATGTTTTCCCAAAATGCATTCCATCAACATTATGTCCTAGGTGGGTGCTGTCTAACAGAAAGAGTTGCTACATTAAAAATTTTTTAAAGAAACAGGTACATTTTCACCATATTTTATTTAACCCAATATATCTAAAATATCATTTCAACATTGAATCAATACTTTTAAATGATTAAAAGAGGATATTTTGTATTTGTTGTACTAAGTTTTCAAAATCCAGTGTGTATTTTACATGTATAGTACATCTCAATTCAGACTAGTCACAATTTTTGTGGTCAGTAGCCACATGTGGCAAGAAGCCACCATATGGACAGCACAGAAACTAGATCATGAGCAAAGATATTGAATGAGATCAGACTTTTAGCTGAGCCTTCTCTTAAGGTCCTTTCCCTCATCTGGCCCTCCATCCCCCCAATTTTGAAATATAGTTCTTTCCCAGGCCAGTTTTTCCAACTAAGTTGGTACCATATCTTAGACATTTCTGCAATCTCTCTCCCACCTTCCACTTTCCTTTATCTGCAACTCTTTCAATTCATAAATGGGAAAACTGGTGCCAGAGTGGTTGGCAATTGACTTAAGGTCACACAGTGGTTAGAATCTAAGTTCAGTCATACTGATGACCAGAACAGAGCTCTTCTGACTTCCTAAGCATTTAACCTTCCCTCTATTTCTGCTCAGTCACTTTTCCCCTTAGACTTTCCAAGAAGAAAGAGTTGATCTTACTTATCATCTTCTGAAACATTAAATTAGAGGCCGAAACTAAACTGATCCTCCAAGCACAACAGATAAATTTAGGGATCGCCCTCTCATAGCCCAGAACAGGTAACTTTTCTTTTCAGTTTTTAAATATAAAGTAAATAAACCCTCCAGCTATGAGGGGAGTAGAGATTACTCACTAACTGATTTTCTGATTAAGCACTCTACTACATACTTTCATTTTATACTCAGAAGACTGAAAGGTGAGATTCCAAAATGTTATTATGGTCATCTCTCAGGATGACACCAGCAATTTGTTATTGTTGCTTATATGTGGTTTGGGATGTTTCTACAATGAACGCATGTGTTATTTTTGTGCAAACAAATAATACATATTAATAATAAATGAATGTGCCTAGTACTTTTTAAAAAGAAACAGTCTGATCATCTAATCTTGGTTTAATTTTCCCAGATCTGCAAATAGAAACCCTTCTGCTTTTTTTTAAACCATTTCAGGTAATCATCTAAATATTTTCGCATAGTAGATATGAAGACACGAGGCAAGACACAAGGCACTCTGAGGCCCCACTATGTAAAAATCACTCATCAGTATAAAACGACTCTAGTAATTCAAGTTGAACACCAAGAGTATTCCACTTAGATTCTATCAGTGCAGAACATGACAAAGCTGGATCACTTTAGCAATGCTAAGAGTAACTGTCGACCTCCCCTTTTCTCAAACACCAAAAAGAAGGAAAACAAGATAGGCCACAGTTGGGTCCTAATATTATATAACCAAAAAAATTAAGAAGGAGCACAAGAAAATGAAGCCTGCATATCTATAGACAGATATTTATAATTTGTCGTTTTTGATAACAAATGCATTATCTTGTATAAATTGAGTACAAATTTCACAGCAATTTTTTTAATATAATTTATTTTATTATCATTAATTTACAATTACATGTGCAATATTATGATTATTAAACTACCCCTTCATCAGGTCCCCCCCACCAACCCCATTACAGTCACTGTCCATCAGCGTAGTGAGATGCTATAGAATCACTACTTGTCTTCTCTGAGTTGTACTGCCCTCCCCGTGCCCCCCCAACATTACATCTGCTAATCGTAATGCCCCTTTTTCCCTCTTATCCCTCCCTTCCCGCCCATTTTCCCCAGTCCCTTTCCCTTTGGTAACTATTAGTCCGTTCTTGGGTTCTGTGAGTCTGCTGCTGTTTTGTTCCTTCAGTATTTTTTCTTTGTTCTTATACTCCACATATGAGTGAAATCATTTGATACTTGTCTTTTTCGGCTTGGCTTATTTCACTGAGCATAATACCCTCTAGCTCCATCCATGTTGTTGCAAATGGTAGGATTTGTTTTCTTCTTATGGCTGAATAATATTCCATTGTGTATATGTACCACCTCTTCTTTATCCATTCATCTACTGATGGACACTAGGTTGCTTCCATTTCTTGGCTATTGTAAATAGTGCTGCAATAAACATAGGGGTGCATCTGTCCTTTTCAAATTGGGCTGCTGCATTCTTAGGGTAAATTCCTAGGAGTGGAATTCCTGGGTCGAATGGTATTTATATTTTCAGTTTTTTGAGGAACCTCCATACTGCTTTCCACAATGGTTGAACTAATTTGCAGTCCCACCAGCAGTGTAGGAGGGTTCCCTTTTCTCCACATCCTCGCCAACATTTGTTGTTGTTTGTGTTTTGGATGTGGCCATCCTCACTGGTGTGGTGATATCTCATTGTGGTTTTAATCTGCATTTCTCTGATGATTAGCGATGTGGAGCATCTTTTCATGTGCCTGTTGGCCATCTGAATTTCTTCTTTGGAGAAGTGTCTATTCATGTCCTCTGCCCATTTCTTAATTGGATTATTTGCTTTCTGTTTGTTAAGGTGCATGAGTTCTTTATATATTTTGGATGTCAACCCTTTATCAGATACGTTTTTTATGAATATATTCTCCCATACTGTAGGATGTCTTTTTGTTCTACTGATGGTGTCCTTTGCTGTACAGAAGCTTTTCAGCTTGATATAGTCCCACTTGTTCATTTTTGCTTTTGTTTCCCCTGCCCGGGGAGATATGTTCATGAAGAAGTTGCTCATGTTTATGTCCAGGAGATTTTTGCCTAAGTTTTTTTCTAAGAGTTTTATGGTTTCATGACTCACATTCAAGTCTTTGATGCACCTTGAGTTTACCTTTGTGTATGGGGCTAGACAGTAGTCCACTTTCATTCTCTTACATGTAGCTGTCCAGTTTTTCCAACACCAGCTGCTGAAGAGGCTGTCATCTCCCCATTGTATATCCAAAGCACTTTTTTTTTTAATATAATTTATTTTATTATCATTAATTTAGAATTACATGTGCAATATTACGATTATTAAACTACCCCTTCATCAGGTCCCCCCCACCAACCCCATTACACTCACTGTCCATCAGCGTAGTGAGATGCTATAGAATCACTGCTTGTCTTCTCTGAGTTGTACTGCCCTCCCCGTGCCCCCCCAACATTACATTTGCTAATCGTAATGCCCCTTTTTCCCTCTTATCCCTCCCTTCCGCCCATTTTCCCCAGTCCCTTTCCCTTTGGTAACTATTAGTCCGTTCTTGGGTTCTGTGAGTCTGCTGCTGTTTTGTTCCTTCAGTTTTTTTCTTTGTTCTTATACTCCACATATGAGTGAAATCATTTGATACTTGTCTTTTTCGGCTTGGCTTATTTCACTGAGCATAATACCCTCTAGCTCCATCCATGTTGTTGCAAATGGTAGGATTTGTTTTCTTCTTATGGCTGAATAATATTCCATTGTGTATATGTACCACATCTTCTTTATCCATTCATCTACTGATGGACACTTAGGTTGCTTCCATTTCTTGGCTATTGTAAATAGTGCTGCATTAAACATAGGGGTGCATCTGTCCTTTTCAAATT